>WBMV01007822.1:1784347-1918717 GCA_013396655.1 Campylorhamphus procurvoides
CGTAGGTACCACGGAGGGGGGAAAAATGCGGTCTGAGGGGCTTTATCCTTTGTGAGGCAGGGGAAGGGCGGCTGCCTGGCACGGCTGAAGTTCGGTGTCGAGTGAGGACCAGAGCGTGAGCGCCTCACCGTGTCCCGCCGTGCCCCACCATCATCTCCTGCCGTGCCCCAGCATCTCCTGCCGTGTCCCAGCATCTCCTGCCGTGCCCAGCGCGGCCGATGCAGGTGTCCCTGGCTGTCACCCTGCAGGTGACACCATAGCAGGTGTCCCTGGCTGTCCCACGGCTCGCAGCCGGCCCCAGGAGGGGACCCTGAGAAAGGCAAACAGCTCCCGGTCCCTCTCCCGCAGCCTCCTGCGCTGCACAGCTCGCCAGCCGGGCTCCCACCAGATATCCCTGCCCGTCTGCAGATCGGGTGCCACCTCCAGAGCGCTGCAGGAGCCGTTCCACCTGTGTTATAACTTCTGTTGTCCATTCAAATGTGTCACTTCCAAGTGAGGAAGGGACCAGGGCTGTGCATGCACATTGTGTTCATTTCTTGTAACAACTGAAGAGAGGGAACCAACTGTTCTAGTTCAGTGCAATTGCACGTGTGCAGTGCTATAAGTAGCAGAGGGCATTAAAATTTCAGGAGATAATGACAGGGTTGCTCCTGCTGCTGAAATCAGTAGTGAAATAAAAATATAGCACCAGTAAGTCTAGATATAAACAGCTGAAGGAGAATGCTACTTATGAAACTGCTTATGATAGGAAGAAGAGAGGAAATAGCGGTTCATTTGTCTGCGATGACACAAAAATTTTTGGGACGCCAAGTAGAAATAGTGGTAGATTCAGAACAAAAAAAATACCTGTCTCTTTATATGATGCATAGTTAAAACATGGCATTTACCATGACACTGCAGATGCTAAAAATTATACTGGTTTCAGAAAAGGGAAAATTCAAGGAGCAATCCATTAAGGGATGTGATGCACCAAGAGCATATCTACTTTGGGAAGTTCAGAATACACAAACTGAGGAAAGCTGGGACAGGAAAGTTATTTGCTGACTGGCTGTTTCCCATGTCCTTATGCTCTTTCTGGTCACCTTCCGTGGTCACTCTCACAAATGGGATACCAGGCTATACTGACCAGTATTACTCTTCTTATGTTAGTACTGCTTAGGGATTAGAAGTTCCAGTTAAATATGTAGCCCTCCTTGAGTCAGGCCCTCTTACGCTTGTCAGCTTATGCCTCTATCTACAGATAACCTACATAGTTCAGTAATTTAAATTCTTTTTACAGGAGTATTACTGACAAGCATCTCAGTTTGTACTACCTGCTATATAAGTTAAGTAGGCTTCTGCATCCATGTAATAATGGTTTTACTTTCAGACACAGTACACCATGTTTTGCCTTTGTTGAACGTAGGTGGGCATTTTCTTTATTAAATGCATGTTCCTCTTTGGAATTTCACAACTTCAGTTAAATTATTGTCTTTCTAATGAATAATTCTAAAATGTGGTGATCTGAGGAAAAGACCTCTCCATGCTTATGAAGAAATACTTCATGAAGATACAAACTTTAATTTTTGAAGCTAGTTGCTACAAATTGCACTTTGAACTTTAGTTTGTACCAGACTTTCCCACATAAACTTTCTGGGAATAGGTGATTTTATAGTGTCATTAACTATTCATAATTAACTAAACCATTGAATGACACACAAATATTTAAAATACTGGATAAGACCTTGGATTAGAGTATATTCAACTGTTGGCCTGCTTTATTAGCAACTCTTGAAATTAATTTCATTTCCCTGATTCAGGGGCAATTTTTACTGACCAGTTGTTATTAGCCAAAATATTTTTAAAAATACTTGATTCACATTTCTGCCTTTGAAACATGGCTAGCAGCCTACCTCTGAGTTTTTATGTATTTCTGCCCTACCACTTACTAGTTTTCAGGGAAGAATTACAGAAGATCTTGGGTCAGACATACAGGAATTAGATGTCTAATACCCTTTTGATTTTGCACTGAAAAAATGGGACTTATTTATCAAAATAACTCTACAAATCTGAGTCTAGGAAAAGGTGGGTTTTTTTATCTTTCATAGAGTATGTGTAAAAATCCTTGTTCTCACCTCTTTTTCTCATGTACAGTGTTTTCATTGTCTTCCTGAAATAGGTAGAAACAGATGACCAAATAGCCCTCCTTAGGAAGCCCAGGAAGAAAGGAGGAAACAGTGATCTGGCATCAGCTGCATTTAACATTGTCAATTCAATCATAGGATCGGGTGTTATAGGTCAGTATACTTTTCTTTGCAATCCTGTGTTCAGCCTTGTTTATTCACGTATGGCTATCCAGCTTGGAGAATAACCCTGTCATCTTATTTTCTGCTGCTGTTTCTAAAGATTTTCTATATATTTATTTGCTTACTATGCATAAATGCAGAGTTGTCAGCTGAGGTCACATCTCAGTGGTAAATACCCTGCAGTCCCATGGCCATAATGATCAGAGAGGCTGGACAGGTGCTTCACAGCTAGGGAACACTTTGTCAACTGAAAATGATCTTTTTTGAGGCTATTAAGCATGCTGGTCCAATTTTGGAGATTACTAGCTTTATTTTTATTTTTTTTAATCTGAATATTTCCCTATTTTGGTTGTCACAATTAATTATTTCTAAAGATTCTTCTATAAATCTCTCTTTTCTCCTTTGCAGGGTTGCCATATTCAATGAAGGAAGCTGGTTTTCCTTTAGGAGTACTGCTTTTATTTGTGGTTGCCTATATCACAGGTACTCTAAAGGCAGTTTTTGTTGTAAAGGGAAAATTAGTCCTGCAACGTTTTGGCTGATTTTGAGCTTCATGATACTCTAAATAAGTACATCTATGAGGGTAAAAATTACTAATTTTTTCCTTTACCTCACTAATCCCTTGAGCAGATTAGTAAAAGTAGAGAATTACACTGTACAACATATAAAGCTGTTTTTTGTGTGCATTTATTTTCATGAAGGCTGGTTTCTTCGACTAGTCAAGGTAACATTCAAGAAAGAATGTTTTTATTTGTGCCTCATAATGACCTGTTTTAGTCCACTACTTTTACCCTAACTAAGAGACTGATACTGGAGTGGATTATATATCACTTTTTTTTAGATGTGCCGCAGGATGAAAACCTTTGGATGTACTATAACTTTGAATACTTTCCTTCCAATATGAACCTATAACTCCTGGATTTGGTGGGTTGAAATATTTTGTGAGATTTCTAATCCCCGCTCTTCCCACTGCCACTGTTTTACTTTTTACAGACTCTTTTTTTTTTTTAAGGAGTGAAGGAAGGTGAGAAGTAATGAACCACAAGCTGGTTCATACTGTCTTTAACAGTATTTTGTATTTTAACAGATTATTCCATTATATTACTGATCAAAGGAGGAAACCTGTCCAGTACCAAAACCTATCAAGAGCTGGTCAGAAAAACATATGGTCGTGTAGGTTATACAATTCTTTCAACTCTTCAGTTTTTATATCCATTTATTGGTAAGATCACATAAAATATAAATGCTTGAGTTTTAAAAGTAACAAGCTTTTTCATATTACCTCATTTTTTCAGTGGTTAAATATTAAGAACTATGTAAAGAGTGAACTGTATATGCCTCTTTGCTGTTTAAAAAAAAAAATTCACTTTGTGTGTTCTGAAGAATGACTGAGGAAGAATTCAATGAATTGGAGGCCCAGAATATTATGGGATTAATCAGTTTGATTAGAGGGTAGCTGAGATTTTTAAGGGAGTCAAGTTACTGTTACTGGAGGCAACACTGTTACACATGTAATTATCCTCTTTTGTTAATCAACTACTTTGTAAATAATACAAACAAGAATTGTAAAGGTCTCAGTCCTTACCATGGACCTAATTATGTGCTTGTATGCACTTGAATTTATTTCTCCAAGTAGTGTTAGTAACTCAGAATGTCACAACAGTGGAGATTTATGCATTATTTAAGGTCAATACCAAAATGGATGCTGTCTAAACCTTGAAGACCATAGAGAGTATATGTTTTGTGTGTGCACAAATATACATACTTTTAGAGAAGTATTCTTTAGAGAATTAGAGAAGAATGAAATATTAATGCTAAGGCCACAGCACTTACTGATGAGAGGAATGGAAGTCCATATCTGATATCTTAATCTATTTTCTCTTTTCTTCTGGTTTAGAGATTTTGCTAACTTTTTGCATTAGCTAGAAAGTTCTTTGCAGGACTGATTATTAGAATAACATGAGCTCTTTACTAAACAGAAACAGAAATTTGAAAATAAACTGAAAAAGAATTGCTATTTAAAGGAAAGTTTTAAAAAGCCTTTTTTACCTCTTCTGACGTAAGTTTATATGGAAAGTCAGCACAATGGCCTTCTTATCAGGCTAGATTATTGCTTAGGTTGTACCTGTTAAAAAAACAAAGCAAAAATAAAAGGAAATGTTGAATAATGTTTTAAATTTTTGTTTTAAACTTGAAACTTAGGAGTTGTTTGTGCTAGCCAGGATTCGTGTAAGAGGGTTAGTGGCATATGATCCTGAAGTCTCCAAAACATTCGATGTTTATCAAATATTTTGGCTATAACTTGTACTAACAAAAGACCTCATTCCTTTCTTTAAGCTATGATCAGTTACAACATAATAGCAGGAGACACTTTAACTAAAGTTTTTCAGAGGATACCTGGAGGTAAGAGGCATTTAAAAATTAAAAATGGGGATTATGTATTGGATAGGAGTGTAGCATAAGTATTTAGGGATTACCTGTTACTTTGCTTCTAAATCATGCTTAAATATATTTCAAGTTAAGAACTTGAGGCATATTTCTATTAGTGTTTCTTTGAGAGTTTTTTGGTCATTTTTTTGTTTGTGTTTTGGTTTTGGGGTTTTTGTTTGTTTCAATAAGTCTTTCCCAAATAAAAGCTAGAAATCCTAGTTCTTGGTTATCAGTGGACTCAGTGCCAGTGAAGAGATCACATGCTTCAGTGAAATACTAAGCAAACAGGACTGAGTCTTCCACAGTTGTATATTTAAAAGGTTATAATTTTTTGTCACCTTTTTTAGATAATTCCTATAATGGTCATTTGAAAACTGAAACTACACCTCAGCTAGTGAATAATTCAGGATGAGTTGCAAATAATATAATCAATGTAATGCTTACTTACGCATGTCTGTAGTAGTTGGTCATGAACTGTGTAACTTTCAGTTCTCTTAGATATTCACTGCAAAACCAGGTGTGGCATTTTGCACTTTTTAACTTATGCTCTTGTTTCCCTTCCTGTGCTCTGAGTTTTCACAGCAGAATCAGTGGAACAATTTGTGTGCATGTTTGCCATCTACTTTAGCACAAAGCCAGCTAAGTTAAAACATTCTTCACTGGGAAATTAAACTAAAAAAGAACATGTCTGCAATGAAGTGGAAATTAATATTTGTATGAACTATTTCCACAGGAGGACTATAATTTTCAGCATATGAAGCCTGCAAGGTGTGGATGTAGTTTTAACTGTCACACTGTTGTTTTGTGAATACCTGATCAAATTGATAGTGACAGTGAATATCTAATAATTTATTTATAATGTGACTTCTGTAATAGGAGGAACCTCCAGCATGGCAAATCTTTTTACCTATCTGGTAGAATATCTGCCTGGAAGTAGGTGGGAAGGCCTTATTATCTCCCAAAGAAAAGAGGGGTCAATTGCCAATCACTTTTCAGCTGTAATTATTCAACAAGTGTTCATTCAAGCCTGTGATTTATGGTAGCCTGACTGAAACTGAGATACGTTTTATTTTAAGTTGTCATTGGCTTGAAAAAAAACACCAGTTATACAAATAAATCCCACTGATTGCATGCAATATTATAATATTATTGTTGCCTTCACATGGTAATCTCTTTTGCAAGTGGAAGTCAGTTGATAGCAAGAATGAAGGCATTCCAAAGAAACCTCAAAATTAATTTATTTTAGGTTTGTTCTTTAAGAATTGACCTATCTTCAAGAGCACAGCAGTTCCTGTCAAACCGTAGTGTCAAAAACTCCTCAAGAATAAATGGCAGAAAGAAGTAGTGGAATGTTTTACTTGCAGTCTCCTGACGTTGACCCAGACATGATGAAAGACATTAATATTAATCTATATGTAGGAATGCCAGACTTTCCAATTTAGGTTTAACATATCCCATAAGTTATACATTTGTTTTGAATTTGCAGAATTCTCCTGAGTAGGCACATGCTGTACATGGCTTCCTAAAAGTTAGTTAATGCCTAGTTTTCAGTGTTACTTAGGTTGAGTAAAGGGCATAAAAGCTTGATCACCAACAGTTTGTTACTCCTAAACTTTCAAATGTGATTAATCTGTTCCTCAGGTCAGCCTCTTAAAGAAATAAATTATTTTCTTTTTTGCTTTAGTTGGGCTGGATAATGTCCTTACTGACCGTCACTTCATAATTCTTCTCACCACCATCATCTTTACCTTACCTATATCTTTATATCAAGACATAGCAAAATTGGGAAAGGTAAATCATAACAGCAATTGATTTTTGTTTTGTTTTGGGGTTTTTTTGTATGCCATTAGAATATAAGTGCCAGTCATAACTCAATGTAAATAATTAACAAATGCATTATGCTGCTAAAAGAACAGCCTTTCAGCAGCTAACTGAAGTAATATTTTTACCTTTACAGATATCTCTTATTTCTCTGATTTTAACCATTGTCATCCTGATAATTGTGATGGTGAGAACAGTAACCTTCAGTCCACAAGTGTGAGTATTCTTACGCTTGCCACAAAGTGAATTTTAATGACAAAATCTGTTATTTCACTCTTGCATATACCTGCATAATTCTGGAATATGTTTATTTTGGGACAGACACAAGATTGAAAAGTCTGTATCAATAGTAATACAAAATGAACAGCTATATATACTTTATCCTTTTTTTCCCCTTCTGTTGCATGTAAGCAAGTTTAGAAAAAGTCTCAAAAACCCTACAGATTAACTGGAAATTGTGGATGATATAACTAACAGCAGGTGAACGGGCATGTGAGGTTGTCTGACATTTGAGAATTAATTTTTTTTTTTGTCAATTTGTCAGATGGCCTATATTTACAATCTGAAAATAGCTAGTATCTGGAGAATGTTTCTTTTTCTGTTAATATAATAATTTCATAACAAAAATCAAACACAAATAATGAAAAATTTAAAAAGGGAACACAATAATAAAAAATGTATTATGTCATTTGAAAAAAACAACAATATAAGCATGCAAAACTTTTCCAGCACTCATACTCTAGAAGTAGTATTTAACATTGGACATTGGAGTGTTCTAGGCAACTTAGTACACACAAGTATATGTTGTGACAATATTTTTATAATTATATTGCAAGAAAGTGTTATGAATCTATTCTTCTTTAATAGCCTAGAAGAGCTACCTTTTTCTTCATCTTTTAAATGTGAAGATTATTAACAAAGATGACAAATTCAATTTCTGATTGTGCTTTTTTATTTATTGGAATGGGTTTAGGTGGTATGTTTTATGTGTCTGTAACAAATGGATTCTTCCACCAGGATTGTTTCAGCAGTGTTATGCATAATTGTTCATTTGTTTTAGTGCTGTGATACGTGGGCTAATTGCAGGGTATTCGGGTTTAATGCTGGGAAGATGCCTGGAATAGGAGTTTCTAAAGTTGTACCAGACGATGTTGTCTATCATCCACAAAATGACACAGAACAGTGTGGGACTTCCCTCCCCACCATCTTTCTGGAGCAGCATGTTTTTCATACTGTGTATCTTAAAGGGGTATTTGAAAGGTTAATCTCAAAATCCCCTGTCAAAAAAGGAAGAAGCTATATATAAGTGTTACTGATGACCTTGTTCCTATGGTAACATTTCTTCTCCACAGTTGTGATGCACTAAAAATTACGGAATGTGTGTTGTTTTTTTTTTTTTCTTAGAGCAAGTAATGTTGGGTTTTGAGTGATTCTTGAAGTTTTACTTTTTTTAATTCTTTAGAGGCTTCCATTTTTGCCTTTACACTCCTTGTTTTCAAAAATGCATCTAGCAAATTGATAACGTTAGTAAGAATTTTTTCCTTGCAAACATTCTGTTAATGTCTACTTTTATTGTTTTTACTCTTTGTATTTTACCGTTAGATATAGACATATACTTTAATTATTAAAACTCTCTTCTAATATTTTGTTAGTGGTATACTGGTATGTATCTCTTCTGTTTTGGCCATGAGAATAAAGAACACTTATATTTTAGTATGGGTCCCATCATATTACAAATTAAACAAGTGAATTAACACATTTACTGTAAATCCTTTTTAAAACACAGTATAAATTGGAGTTTCCAAAGAGATTTTTAAAAATCATGATTATGAAAACATAATCCTCATATCTGTCATGTAAGAGAATTCGTGCAATCCTAGATGAAGGCTTGATGGGGGCAAGAATATTTAATCCCTACAATTGTTATATGGGTGAACTGATGATGAGCCTGCCATTGATGATAGGTGATTTGCTTTTGGTAATTCCATGGTTTGCTATTCCAGTTCTTAGGAATGTGTATAAATGTGTATTGCGTGTCTCTTACTCCATTTCATTTTGGTTGCTTCTTATCCTAACCACAGTGGATATGGACAGCAAACTGCTCATTCTTTCCCAAATTCTTGAAAACCACCTGTAACTTGTCCTCCTTTGGGGATCCTTTCTATAGACTAAACAAACACAGTAGTAAGCAAAGATTAACATTAATGTGCGATGAAATTTAAAAATAAGACTAAGCTACTGTATATTTACAGAACTGTTAAGTAATTCATTAAGGAAGAAAGAAGAATTAAAGCACCTGTAACTAAATGGGGCTGACATAATAGCTTTGCCTTGACTCTGTTCTTTCACAAGATGACTTTGATTAATATAAAATCTAAGCCTGATGTGAGCTGTACTCATTTTCTTTCTGTTACATTGATTGAAGTTATATTCTACATCTATAAACTTTTCAATATCTTTAAACTTTTAAAACTTAGAAAGAACCCAAAAGGTATTTTGCCTTAGAATAGAATTAAATTGAAATTTTACAGGTAGAAGATAGGCCATGTTAGAATGCCAAACAAACTTGCCCAACAATCACTCATGACCTTTTAGGTTGCTAGGATGTCTTAACCTTTGCCTGGTTCATTTGTTCTTTTCATTTCCCCTGGTTATTTTGTAGATAAACTTGAATATTTTAAAAGTTTTTTAAAACTCACTAACATGTTTATTGTGATATAGTTTCACTTATGTATGCTGCAGACTGAATAGAGTCTTATTTTCTCAATCTCCAGGCTTTCTTCATCACTAAGGCCTCACTACCCTCAGTCTGTCTTGTCTTAGTTTCAACTGAAACTTCTTCCTGTCTGGGAACTGCCTTGGACTGTCTTTTTCCTCAATCTTTTATTATTTTTGTTTCAAGAATCACAGTTCCATTACATAGGTTTTACTTGGTGTTACAGCTTCTACTATATATGATAGACAGTACAGCTGTCAACAGGCAAATTTAGTCTAATCAAAAATGTATTTCTCCTGTTACCTTTCCTTTATTCATCTAACTGATACTCCTCCAGCATGAAAAAAACTACAGGCACAGCCTGTGTTTTTATACACTGAGTGAGAGCAGAGAGCTGGCTGGTTTTGTCATTCATGGATTTTTGCTACTTGCGGTTCCTGTATAAGCAGCAGTTAAAATCTTCTAACAGCTAACAGGAATGTAGGTCAAACTGCTCAGAACAAAGGTCCTTCTCAAAAAAAAACAAAGAAAAAAAAAGTCAGTCTTGAGCAGCGGCAGCAGGATTGAAAAAGCACAACAGGTGCCCTGTATTCTTGTGATGGGCTCTTCCAGTCTGTGTGCATCTGCCTACATATACCCATGTATTTGTTTCAGTGTGTGTATGTTTAGCTTGGCACTTGATTTTTCCATTACGTGCCCTTTGACTTGTAATTTTTTTGTGATTGTTCACTGAATGGCTCTTCCATAACTATCTCCTAATGTTCCCTGACACAGTTTTCTCTTTCTGACAGTGAAGTCTTATTTTATATAGACACTTCCATGTCACCTGCACCCTTTTCCAGGAGCTTTGTGTATCTCTTTGTCCAGCAGAATCAACTTGGGGATAATTTCTTACTGATGTGGTCACAACTCTACAGCTGTTGACTCTCGGAAATTAAATTTCTCACTGTGTGCTTTCACTCTGTGATCTCTCTATTCCTACATTAGGCATATGTTTTTCAGAGCACATGCAGCAGTATATGAGTTGCTGTAGAAAACAGTACCTCTGTACCAACATGCATTGTAGAACATACAAGCTGCTGGTAACGTTCAAATCAGAGATCTGAAATTCTTCCTCAATTCTGCAACTAGAATGGAAGGAATTTATCTTCTTAGGCTGCTAAATAAGAAGCATTTTGTTCTTTTGGATTTTTTCCCCAAAATAATACTCCTAATCTGATTTGCCATTCATCCTTAAAGCAAAACTGTATTTTGGTCTGTTGCATATTGCTAGTGCATAAGCTAACACTGTGCAGGGGGGAAACTAGCTCCTGTAATTTTTATTTGTTTTTATTAACTATTTGGCCACTTTACTCAAAATGTTTCACGTTAAATTCTCGTGCTTTCTGCATTTCCTTTTTTTAAATCCCTTTTTGTAGAAGCTCATAATATAGCTGTAATGTTGCAGAGGATAAACCATTTTCACAGAAATTAAATGTATTTCAGAAAAAAAGATTCTTTATTTCTGTGCATTTGAAAATATTTTGCTTTATAAAGTATTACATAATCTAAGTGTTAATTATTAGTAGAAAAGGGCCAAAGCAAACTGGTAAATTCTGCTGTCAAAGGATAATATAACCCAAATTTTCATTCTGTATGTATACTATCAAAGCTGACCTCTAGTGGTCACAGAATGGAAGAGTTGTGGTGTTAGTTTTCTATATACTACTTTTATTTTGAAATATTGATATTTTTCCAGTCAATTCTGAAAGTTTTACTGAAAAGTAATAAGTTCAAAATTATTGATATTAATTGTCCACAGACATCTCTAGTGATAGTGATTTAAAATCAGTGGCATCAAGTTAAGGGAGCCTATATAATGAACTACAGCAGCTATCGAGGGTCAGAAGTCCTATTTCACAGGACAAATGCCAGATGGCTCTATTTTGTCCATAGTATTTATTACATCTACATGCTAAGTCTGAGGATATTTTAGGAGGATATTTTATTCAGCTGCTGAAGACTGGAAGCAGTATGTTACAGCAGTCAAGACAATATGCTGTGTCTGAGGACAAAAAAAATGAACTTAGCTTCTGTTCACTTCAAAGTTAGGCTTAACAACTTTTTAGCTTAAGAGCTAAAAAGGTGCTCTAGTCTGAACTGAATGTGCATTAGATACTGTAAATCTGGGGTTTTTTTTGTTTGAAAAGGGAGGATTGATTATTTGAGCACTCAAGAAATAGTAAGATAAGAGGGAATAGCAACTTTTTAATTTTAAGAGCTGGAGGTGGAATTTAAACGTTTGAAAGCAATGAAACCTGGCTCAGCATTTGCCATTATAGCTGCCAAAACAACTAGTTACCACCAGAGAGAGGGAGAGACAAAGTTGTCATTGTTACCTTCACCGAAGTGGCCTGAGTGCCATACTGCTTTCTAGGGCAGTAGGAAAAGAGCAGCTAAGCCTGAGGTGGCAGCAGCTTTCCCTCTAAATGAAAACAGAGCAGTCACAGTTAGCAGCAGCCACCTTTTAAGAGCAAGCTCTTCTACACTGTTTGTGTCTGTGTTTTAGTATCACAAATACAATGTTTAACTAACTTGTGAATTTCATGTGATGTTTTTAGCAAATTGCTTTTCTGGAAAAGGATATTTTGTGTCCTTCCCCATTTCTTCTGTTTGGTTCTTTATTCAGAGATGAAGTTCATGCAGTAAATGTTTTTTTAAGAGTTTGTTTGTGGTTTCCCATGGTCCTCCTGTAACCATCACAATTACCACAGGTCCAAAATTGTGGGCATATCTTAGAGGAAGAGATGTGGGAAATGTTATATTCTTGCCTGATTATAAGTCTCCATGTACTCTCATATGTTCTTTTATCTTTTGAGAAGTGGCAGAATCTCTTTACTATGAGGAATAGCTGGAACTGGTGTAAAGAGAAGTAAACTGCCTCATTTGATTTGTAGCCTAGGAAAAGGTGTCTCTAGACTGCATGGATTATATGTGCAAATTCAGAGGTAGAAATTGCCTCTAATTAGTCAGAAGACATTTTGGGTTGAGATAACCTTAGACAGAATCAGTAACAGCTTTTACCTTCCCTGTTGCTATTCCTTGGTATATGATGACTTGAAGAGTTTATTTACAAAACCAAAACTGACTTTTTACTGTAAAAACTGTTTACAGAAATACTTGAAACAAAACAAGGGAGATGAGAAAGACATCTTCCTATTTCAAGTTGTTGATGACCACTAGGACCTACTTCGGAGAGTTCTGGAGATCTGACTAGCAGCAGTTCTGTATTACAGCATGTTATTTTAAAATAATATTTTTAATAAATGATAATTGAAAAGAGAATAATCTATTAAAATAAATGTCTGTTTTAGACCCAAATCAGAAAATGCATGGATATTTGCAAAATCAAATGCAGTACAAGCCATTGGGGTGATGTCATTTGGTAAGTGATTTTTTCTTGGTTTTTTGGTTATTTTTTTCTGCTATTCAAATCAACTGTAAGGAATAATTTAATATTTTGCACCAAGAAATTGAATTTTTGTGGGTTTTTTTATATTCCTGTTAAGATGGTGTAGAAAAAAGTGAAATTGACTGAGTCATCCATAGGAATTACATTGTTATGGTATAAGACATTACCCTCATCCATTGCCCACCTGGCTGTTGTCAGTGTGGCAAAAAGCGGTGTGCACATGAATCCAGCTTGACTGTGCAGGTCATCTTAAAGCACCTGCATCAATGGGGTTAGTCTAACTGATAAACCGAGCAGACTGGGATTGTTCTGCATTCCCTTGGATAACCTCTAACAGAAAAGTCCTCATCGTGAAATCTGTTCCTGCCTGGCAGGATCTGATATATTATTTCCTGTTAAGGTTGTGACAGTCTGGGGCTTCCCAATGCTTGCTGCTACCTAAAATGGATGCCATGGGAAGTCTGAAAGTAGTAAATGGCTCATGGATTTAAAAAAAGAAAAAAAGAAAGAAAAAAAGGAAAATCTCAAATCTCCTGTGGGTTCTTAAGCAAAAGAAGAACAGGAAAAAATGGAATGGAGGTGTGGAGGGTGGGAAATGTCATGGCATTTAAGGGTAATGTCATAAGAGTCAGGATTAATATAAACCTTCATCAAATCAACTAAGCAAGTCTAAGTTCAAGCCATTTATCTTTGCCACTCATTGCAGGATTAATGTTTGTATTCAATAATGAGTGGATTCAAACAGTTCTGTGTCTCTCTGTGCATTTATGCATGAATTCATACATTCGCTTTAACTGTCATGTATGTTTCAGCATTCATCTGCAACCATAACAGCTTTTTAATATATGGGTCTCTGGAAGAACCCACATTAAAGAACTGGTCTCAAGTCACACATGTGTCTGTCTCACTCGCTGCTGTCATCAGTGTAGTGTTCGCTGCATGTGGATATATGACTTTTACAGGATACACAGAAGGTAAACTGCTTGATTGCTCAATATTGGTGCTTGCTATAATCCTTACATTTCTGCCTTTCTGTATGACTTTTGCTTTAAATATCTTAGTGACCATAACAATGCAAATATCATAGTATGTTTGGACAGAAAATAGGACAGTCCTCGAAGTTATCCCACAACCAAAATGGGATACAAAAATATCATGTATAGGTGTCCGATTCCCAGGTGTAAGCCTCACTGGTGCAAGTCCCCTTGGAATACTTCCATAGCTGAAACACTTCTGAGGAGTAGACGTCTATGATTTGGCCACATTGTCCAGCAGGAGAGATACTACCAGGAAAATGCAGTTCTCCAGAGATAACTCCCTGGTCTTCCTGTTGTAATTGTTGTTCTAGGAGTTATATCTTTAGAGAAAATGCATCTTATACACACAAGCTTTCTTTCTGAATCTGTCACATTTATTTAAACAAACACTAGCATCTCATACAAAATCTGTGTTAAGGGGAAGACAACAGATGACAAACTCTGACATGTTTATTTTAAAATATTTTTTAAAGAGAAATGCTACTTGAGAGAAAAACACTGCTACTAGCAGGGTAAGCTGAAAATTTATCCAGGGTGTAACTAGTGACTATAACTACAGTTTCTTGATGTGTGTCAGGAGAGGGGATCAGAAAGTCTCAATTACTCCAGTAACTCCAGTAACCTGCACTTCAATTTGCAAATAGGCAAATGATGTTAAATTCAAGCTAATTATGTTTTGCTATGCCTCAGGAGATGTATTTGAAAACTACTGTAGAGATGACAACCTTGCTACATTTGGAAGGTTTTGTTATGGACTTACTGTAATTCTGACCTTCCCCCTTGAATGTTTTGTTACCAGAGAGGTAAGAATTTATTACATTTTCCCTTTAACATTGTGGTTATCTATTAATAATATTCTCACATTATTAATACATATTGTAGCTGAAGTCTATGGTTGATATGTAATGAATATCAGCATATTTTACCCTGCTACATGCAATGCGTATGAGGGACTAGTTGTACTGTTTAGATACTGGCTATATAACGTTGTATTACATTTATTATATTGTTACCCAACACTATATCAATAATTACTTAATAATATCAGGACTGCTTAAAATTCCAAGTTTGGCATAAATGCCACTGTTGTTACTATGTTGAGAATAGCCAAAAGTAGCATTCTTTTCACACTTAATAGTTGTTTTTTTTAGAAACATCTCCATCTAGGAAAGCCATCTGTTCAATAAATAATTGTAAGTGGGTTTTATTCTGTAGTGGGCAAATGAGAAGAAAATTAAATATCCTCTAAATCCTGCAGGTATAACTCAGTCAGTCTTGCACAGGTTCTGCAATTTTAGTAATGCTTGTTATGAGTTATTTTTGGAAGCAGATGGAGATGTTTCCTTGAAGCAAGAAAAGTAAAATTCAGTCAGTGTACTCTCACACATTCTTTTAGTTTCCTAAGGCTAGAAGCTTTGGAATAATGTGATAAGGAGCAAAACAAGGCTTAAAATTGTGATTCTGTTTCAGGTGATTGCCAATGTGTTTTTCCATGGGAACCTCTCAACAGTTTTCCATATTGTTGTGACAGTAGTTATCATTGCCGTGGCGACCGGTGTATCATTAGTGTATGATTGCCTTGGAATAGTTTTAGAGCTGAATGTAAGTGAACCTGTATATTCCTTTATTTAACAAATCACTTTTTAATAAAACAGAACACTGTAAAATCCACAGCAAAATCCACAGCTCTACTGAAAATCTTACATAATTTTACGCAGTAGTCTATAGTAATGTTCACTGCTTCAAAATCAGGTAAGTAAAGAAGAAAGGAAGGTCAGGAAGTAAAGTTCTTATGGTTGAGGGCGCTTTTGGAACAATTTTGGAGATATGATAAGTGGCTATGACTTAACAAATGTGTTTAAACTGCAGTAGAAATCAGTACATTACTCATCCGAACTGTATAGTGATACTGAATCTAGCATTTCTTTCTCTAGTCCCTGCTTCTGATGAATTTGTTAAATTTCTAAACACTAGGGCAGATCCTAGTGCTTGCCTTGTGCCAAAGGGGCAAAAAACCAAAGGGAGGGTGGTAGAAAGAAGGAAAGAAAGAATGAGTAGTAGTGAGACCACAGAGAGAGTAACTGGAATTTTTCCCTGCTTTAGACTTAACAGGGAGCCAAAGTCATTTTAAAACACAAATGTGTGACTGTTTTAAGGGAATTGCTTTGTGTGCTGGTAAATGTTCCTGTGTGTGGTATCACCTCATATCAGAGATGGTGCTTACCAGGCAGGCCACACAAGGCACTTGCTGCCTTGAACCAGTTTTAACACAGTTATGTAACTTTGGTTGGTTGGCTGGAACTGCTGTGTAACCTGTGTGAGACCTAGACCACTCAGCAAAGTGGAGTAACCCAGTGAAGTCAGTGTGTTCTGGCACAGAATGTACATTTAATCAAAAGAAATGTTAAATTAAAAAAAAGAATTCCAATCTATGTTTATGAGAAACATTGTTTGTCTTAACAGTTTACCTTTTTAAGTCATCTGTCTTTGCTAAATAAAAAAGATGTGGAAATACGAAAGTTAGAAGGTGGAGAAAACTTTTTAAGGGCAGCCCTTGCTTCTATAAATATTTTAGAATTTACATACTTTAGAACTTACTTGCCCCCTTACATCCCTGTCCCTGCATTCATTGACAGTCTCCAGTCATATATTGTGTGCTTACTGACCGAACAAAATGGAGGGAGTTGTTCTTTAAGCTCCATGGTACATATACTCATATGTGTATTCTGATACATGTACACTGTTCTGATCCACAGTGCAGTTTATCTGCTAAGACATCCATAATGAGTGTTCTGTACCAGTGATTTAGCAGGTCATGCTTGCAGCAATATTATAGAACAGGTTGGAATATGCAGATAAGTTGTCCAATTACCTCCTTTTAAAATAATTACCTACCTAGTTTCTTCTCAGTTGATCTTCTCCAAGTCATAACCAGATAAAGATTATCAGTATTCCTGTTGGTTTGGTCAGGATGCATGTTTCCATTAAATGTTCTGATTCATGATAACTGTTGGTAATTTCTTTCTCATTTTTCCCGTCTTTGTTTACATCAGAAGTGCAGAAAATTTACCTATGTGTGTATATAGATATCAGTAAAAGGAATTAAATGTGTGCGTACAAACACACACACTTATTCAGGCCAAATATAAAAATCCCTCAAAGGCTAGCATTCCATCAATGCAGTATTCTTTTGTCTAAGCAATTACTCAGTAGTGAAGCTGATATCTTGATTCAGTTACAAGTAGAAGTTGATTACCAGGCATTTGCACGGATAGCTCATATCTTGTGGGGGTTTCTTTGTTTCTTTGGTTTTTTTTTTGTTTGTTTGTTTGTTTTTTCCATTTTAAAAGAGAATTTGACAATGCTGTCAAAGCTGTAGGTATTTATTAGATGTATCATTGCACTTAGAAAGATTGTTTGGTCTTGATATCCACCAGTAGAGAAAAATGAATAGACAGAGTCTTTCTATGTGAAAAAAGGTGATCTGTCTTTCTATCTGACTTTCTGTCCAGCAGGAGAGCTGTCTTTTGCCTCTTCACCACAGATAGCATTTGCTGCTGTTTCTCTGACTCTGATTACTCTTTCCCTGCTCTCTGCATTTAAAACAAAACACAAACCACTGTGTTTGCCTTGTGATAATTCACCATGGAAAATACTCAGTCATAGAGGAGTCAAGGGTCCACTGTATTGCAGAACTTTTATGTTTGGACTTTTACGGTATTTCTTAAGCTGAGAAACTTCTGGTAATCAGATTTAATAGTACTTGCAATATAAAATATTATTCTGTATCAGTAAATCAAAAGCATTCGAATAAATCTGAATTATTTGAAATAGTTTTACAGATATTTTTGCAAGTTGTTTGGGACATGGAAAAATAAGAAAAAAAAAAGAGGTTTCCATATAGGAACACTGAAAAAGGCCTTTATTCTCTGGCTTTACTGTTGCATCAGTCTAATCACAACCAGTTAAAATTTCAGGTTTTGTTCTTCACATCTAAATATACATTCTTATGAGGTTTTTTTTCCTATTGTTGTTTCCCACACACAGGGAGTTCTGAGTGCTACCCCACTTATTTTTATCATCCCATCAGCGTGTTATCTAAGGTTGTCCAAGGAGCGATGGAACCATTCAGATAACCTCATATCCTGCCTGATTCTTGCTGTCGGTGTGCTAGTGATGGCAGTTGGGTTTGTTATGACTGTCTTGCATCCCCAGGAGTGTAGCCATGGAAAAGAAATGTTCTACTGCTTTCCTAGTAACGCTTCTGTTCACAACAGTACACTTCCACCATAGGTAGCACACCAGTCTCCAGCCTCGATCAGGCACATCTTGCAGGGAGCCATATATGCCAGTTTAAGGGAGAGTGGAACAAAGACCTTTTATGCTTTCATATGCACTAAGAATTTTAAACTGGTATAACTGTATTTACATGCTCGATTTTATGGTGCCTTCCTTTTCTAGGCAAGATTTAAGTTTTAACTCTTGAAACACAAATTCTCAGAGGTGTCTATCAGTAGACATTACTTGAAAAACTTGCAAACCTAACAAGAAGGTTGCATTTTTTTAACTTAGTCTGCAACACTGTTTAAAAGCTATAAATTAAATGTTTTGGAATGTAAACAGCTCCCATGTTTCATTGATTTAATTTCATTTTTATTAATTTTACAATCTTTTCATGTATATTTATTAGCACACTATAACATAGGGCTTTTTGAAATCCTGAGAAGAAGTATGTCTGGATCTCTGTGTATTAAAATTCTGCTATTAAATTGAAAGACCCTTATTAATTCTGTCTTTGATTTTGCAATAACTATGCTTTAGTGCTGAAAGCTTCCCTTACACTGGCTCTTGAGTCAAGGGCAATTTTGTATTCTGACTGAACTGTAACTGACACGATTCAACTGTAACTGTTACAATTTGTGGTCTTATAATTGAAAAATACTGTATTAATAAATCCACAGAAGTGAATTTAAAAAGATTCAAGTGGGCTGTCTTTGTAATAATTTCAAGATTTGCAGAGAAGAAAATTACATGTGTAACAAACAGTTTCTTACCTTTATAACCCTATTTATTATTTCTGAAACTGAAATGAAACATTGCTGTACCAGACACATACAGTAAGAAGGCATTCTAAACTCTATTATCATTCTAGACCTCTGATTCTTTTCAGTATATGACTATTAATTTTGTCATGCTTTATCAGATTTTAGTGATTTGCTATGTTTTCTAAAATTCATTTAACATCAAGGATTCATGTATATATATATATGTATGTGTGTATATATATGTACATATATACATGTGTATGTATCAAAATAGACTCATATATCCCTATAGAATATGAGTAATTTGAAGTTGAGTTATGTGAGTATCCTCAGTCAAATCATGGGATTTTGAAAATGTTTTGTTATTAAATCAAACTGTGTACTTTGAGTTAATTTTTACATTATTGTGGTCACTGTGATTCCTCTTGCCAACTAGATGTATAACGCTACTTCATTTTTATTTTGCTTCATAGGAATGGTTGTTGTCTTCATCTCGTCCTGCATGACAAAGCTGTTTCATTCAAGACTTCTTGCTAAGTAGATCTTTGAGCAAGGGTCACTAGACAGTAATAATATTTATAAGAATAATACACATTTTAAAAGTAGTGCTTCCAAAATGAATGTTTTAAGTATTAGTGGGTTTTCTGGGATGGGGGGTGGGGGATGTTTTTTGGTTGGTTGGTTGGTTTGTTTGGGGGGAGTTTAAGTTGTAAAGCTATTAGAGAGAACTGTGTTATTCTGCTTTAATTTCTCTATGCAGAGTCAACTGTGAGGGTGATAATTTTTCTGTTGTTCAGATACCTAGTACTGTTGGCAGAGAATATTTTTCACCAGTTTAGATCCAGCAATAGCTGATTTTGTCTTTGCTGTGGGTGAGATTCACTGTCTTCTATGCCAAATGGAGTGAAACCTAAATACTCTTTCCTTGTGACAGCTAGTGACATCGTTCTGATGAATCAGAAATCTCTTATGACCTTTATTGTTCTTTTTTTTCCGATTTTTTTTTTTTAATGTTGAAGTGTGTTAGCTATTTTCAAGTATTAATTATAAGCTATCTTCACTTTAGTGTGTCAGTGGAATGATTTATAAGATGTGTTGTAGTATTGCCCGTTCAACTTACACATTCTGCTGAGGCTATGGTGATATTAAACTGTATTTACATGTCTTTCATGAAGGACAAGTCTTTCTATGCTTTCCTACTTTATAAATGCAAATTTAAAGAAAATTTGTTTCATTATTATTTCTAATTTGTAAGGTGTAAAGTCTGAGGTAGTAATAGTCAGTTAAATGTTTTCATTGCTAGTAAAGCTGCTTTGCTCTTAGAAGACTCTTTTACCAAAACTAATTGCGTTCCTGTAATCATGTGCTTGTGGTTTTCATTCATGAATTTTCAAGGCGGTGATAGTGCTCTCCCAGCCATAACTGTATTAGGAAGTCTGATGCCATGGGTACCAGAATTTAAAGTTAACTGCTACTTGAGTAATGGCTTTATAAAAGCTATGGTCACTTCCTTTCCAATATTACATAGTGCAACTTACTTCTATTGAAATGACAAATAACAGCAACCTGCTCTATGCTTTCCTAAGATCTAGGAGGTCTTAATACACAAAGAAGCACCTTTTATTTAATAATAAAAATTGTGCTAGCCAGTGTGTTTTGGAGACACTTAAGGCTCCCCAGAATAAAACTCTAGATATCACTAAAGCAATGCCGTATTTAAGGATATAAACATAAAGCTATTATAAATATTAAACTAAGTAAGTCTTGATGCTATAGAAAAGAAAGATACTTAATAGGAAACATTACAGCAGAGAGAGTATAACCACAATAAAGAATTACTAGTGAATGTACTTAAATTAAGCTTCAATCAGAAATCTCTTTCTCTGACTAAAAAGATAAAAGGTAACAGCAGCAATTTACAATCTGGTAGTTTTAGCAGAGCTCACTGAGAATGACTGAAAACTAGTTACTCCCTGTGTTATGCCACACACTTGCAGTCAAGAGTCTGCCTTAGGTTTGTAGTTATAAAGCAGGTTCAGTTGGTAAGTCAGAGATCTGTAGCACTGTTTAACTATTGAACAGATCACCACCCCTGGCTCTTTATGTTTCAGTACGATAAAGTTTTCATCTGAGTAACTTCAGATTTTTACCTTGGTTTTGCTTGTTCACATTGCAGACTGGGGTTTGCTCTAACTTTGTAAAATCCATTGGGAACCTCTCACTGGCCTCAGCATGTGCAGGATCTCACCAAAATCATAGTACTTCAGGCAGAGGTGTGCTGTGCAGAAAAGGGGAAGGTGCTGGCAGCAGCAGTATCCCCTACTCCAGATGCTCTGTGGTGACACAGCTTCACAGAGTCCATGTGGAGGGAGAAAAGCAAAGTTTCACAAGTGCTAGCTGGCAGGATTTTCACATCAAAAGCTGGTAGTGTGACTCACTGTTTCTCCAAGTTCCTCTCTCCAGCTGAGAAGGCATTTCAGGACACCAGATGTACAATTACCATTCTTACAGGAGCTAGCAGAGAGTTTTTGACTTTCTAATGCACTGTGCTTCTTATCAATCATAGACTTCTGCACATTCACAAAATACTTCCTCCTGAATGTTTGTCAGGTGATCAAAGCCCATGTGCTACCATAGACTCCCTAGAGAATTTTTCTTGCTCCTCAAGTTTCTCCATGCAGGGGAGAGGAAGATGTCTCAGGTTTACTATATGGACATAATTCTATACATTTTTTACACACAAAATCTTTATATCTCATTACACACGTCTGGATCTGATGGGAAAGGATATTTATCTATTTAAATAGATACACTGTTGAGTATTTGCAACTCACTGGCAAACAAAACTTAAAAGTAATGTGAGGATTTATTTGGAAGCTGGTGTGAACACTGAGTAGGGAGAAAGACAAAAGTGGCAGTCTAAACAAATGTATTGTGAGTGAGAAACATGAGATTGAACACATTCTCATAGCAGGAATGAGGGAGAAATCAAAAACCAAACGTAATGCACTGAAGAGTTATATTTTTATTGTAGTTCCTTTACATGGAAATCTAATTTTAAAAGGAATTCTCAAGTTTCAGCCTAGAAAGTGTGTTGCAACATTTGTTGTTTGGATTTTTTTTAATTTATTTTTTTTAAATTAGTGTAAATTCTAAAATGTATGAGATTTTAATTCAGGCCAGTGAAGGAAATAAGCAGAAGCTTTCCAGTTTCTGTCATTCAGTCTTATTGGAGAAGATGAGATTAAGGTGTGTGTTTAGAATATGACTCAAAACTCTTCATGGAGACAAATATTTGGTTATCCCTCTTTCTGCTTATCTTTCTGTTCCCTCCTAACTAAATGCTGATTCTAGTGCTATAGTGGAAAAGCTACAGTTACTGTACAGAATTCCAAAGTTACGTGCAACACACATTCAAGAAAACTGTAGGAAGGTGTGAATTTTCAGATGTGATTTCCTAAAAGATACAGTGGCCCGCACTAAACACTGGAAGTTCCCAATAAGGTTCATGGACTTACTGTCTTAATACAGGTACAGAAGTAACGAGCTGAAGACAGAAAGTTAGAAACTAAGTGAAAATTACTATTAGGCACTGTAGGAATAAATTACAGATGTTATTCTGTAAAACCTGCATTTAGATGGGGGTCATGCAAATTATCTGTTAGTGGAAGCTTATATCTGCCCCAAGCAGGACACTGGGAAAGCTCTTCAGTGGTGTCCTTTGTCTTGATGGGGGCAGAAAAGCTGGCAGTGGGGTTATTGCTGGTTTGGCAAGACTGACAGCCCAAGATTGCATGACAGTATGTTGTACACATCTCTTGTGGTTTTTGTTTCTAAAGACAGGGCCTGTCTTATTCTTTTTTCTCTGTATTCATACAGTGCTTAGCACAATGGCTTTTGATAGATGGCAGGGCCTCTTAGGTGCTGTAGTAGCATAAGCAGTAATTATTACACTTTGACCATATTATGCTGTTTCTCTATCATTATATCTTGTTCTGCTCATGAATGAGTAACATAAATACATCACTGGGTGACAGTGATGCTTTTGTTTTTATTCTTTATTTTATTATTTTTTGGGGGTAAAAGGCTGTGAAGGTGTCTCCATACTTGGTTCATTGCATTTTGTGACTCTTGTGAAAAGGACATGAATGTCACATACCTTTTTTATGCAGTCCAAGTGGTTAGTAATTATTCTAGTTTTTTGTAATGCTGTATGAAAACTCTTGTGAAAAAGCAATGCCATGTCTATTATATAGAATATGTTCAAATACAAGGCAGTTCTGGCCCTCTTGGAACACTAATTCGCTTGAAGGAGTCATAGCTGGGATCCTATGATATTTGATGGAGGGACAGCTGCCTAATTTTGACCTTTTTTCATATCAACCCATTGGGAAAGAGAATTTTGAGGGCAAAAGACAAGTATTTTAAAGCCTTAACTGACTTACTGGAAAAAATGGAATAGACCCTACAGAGCAACAAAAGCTACAGGATTACAGGGACATATATTTAAAACCCTTTTCTTTATAATGAGCACTAACGTTTCCCTTTCATCATACCTTTATCTGTCACAGAAAAGGAATGTTTCTAATGAACTTCAAGTAAGTTTCAGGCTTTTTTCTATCATATTGCAAGAGATACATTAGCTGACAAAAGACAAATAAAAATATCTTCCTATGCAGTTTGACTGAAGAAGTCCCTTGACTGGGCACTAACATTAAAAAAAAAGGGTTCTGGTCACATAAATTCACTTCTGCTCATTTGCTCCTTCTTTCCATTTTTTCTCTGGTTTATTTTTTCACAGAAAGGCTTGTCTGTCTTTTGAATCAGGTTCTTTTATATCACAGCTCAGTGCTCTGATGTGTGAAGTGCAAAATCTTCTCTCTTCCATCTATTTTTCGTTACATTAATACTCTTGGCATTCACCTTCTGCAGAATAATAGACATCTTAAAATAACATGAGTTTTCACAGAAGGATTATTACCTTCCCTGGACAATATTGTTAGCTGTCTACCAGAGAAGAGATAAATCCCTAAAGAGATAAATCCCCAAATTAAATTTTGAAGGAGCTAAGCTGTAAGACAATACCCTAACACAGTGTTTTACATTACATTTTAAATTAGCAGCCTGCTGCATGCTGACACCAAACATTTGTAACAGTGCTAGTCTGCCTTCAGTGAGACAAATGGTGCTCTCAGACTCCCATTCCTATATTTAACAGCATATATTAAATCTGTTCCCATCCGATGACGGGGCAGTGGAATGAAAGATTGTTTTGTCTAGTAAGACAGTAATTCTTAAACTATGCAAAAATATTATGACATAGCTCATTTTCTGCAAAAATCTGATCATCAAAGGGTACTCTATAGTGTGCTGGTCCTTCCATGGCCTTCATAAACCACCATGAGGCCTTCCTGGAAAGGTGGGACAAGAGTACAGTTAGACAGCTATAATAAGATAATTGGCATTTTCAGTTTTTCATGAATTGGGTGTAATTTAAACCAGGTTTTATAAAGGAAGAGTAGGCCTCAATGGTGAAATGCAAATATATAATTGATGGCCTATCAAATTGTTGCTTGTGAGCTCCGTTGTACTTGTCTCATCTGTAGGAAAATCATGTGGATGCAGCAGTCTTAAACCAGCACGTTGTGAGAGAGGAAGGGGGTATAGACCACAGAGGTATGAAACACAGTCAATTTTCTTAATTTAGGTTCACAAAAACTGTGGGAATCAATGGCAAAATACACATTGGTTCCTTGCAGATTCTCCTTTCAGCTGTGTTTGCATTTTATTGCATTAAGTGGTTTACGGGACACTGTAATAGGAAAAGACCAAGAGAGTGAGTGAGCTGGATCAGTATTCTAGCTTTGCAAGAGCATGAGAAGCTTTGACAGAGGGAATGGCATAGCTGTGGATTCTGTGGTTCTGCAGAACTGACTGAAGGCCCATGCCATTATACTTCATGGAGAAGTTCCTCATTGTGGAACTGAACAAGAGAATGTTTTTCATTTCTCGCGCATGAAAAATGCAGATAATGTGGCACAGAAAGCTTGTTGTCTAAAATAAAAAAACTAGTAATTTTATCTGCTTTCTGGGAATATTCAATCTTGTATTGCCTAAGAGTAACAATAGAAAGGTACTAACAATTCTGCTTGTGGTAAACCAGTTCAAGCTTCTGGGATTGATTTAGTCACCTCTGTCTGCTCTGAAGTCCACAGCAACCGTTGACTAAAAGGGCAGGGAAATGCAGAAAGATGAAAGGAAACTTGAAACTAGTCTTTCACTTTGGCAGCTTCTGCTGTTATCAAATACCAGCTGAACCAAGAAATCAATATAAGCATTCAAAATGCAAATCTTCAATAGATAGGAATACTGTTTCCTCCAGTACAGATATATAACTCAGTGTAAAAGTAAAGAACTGTGAACTTCTTGGAACAGAATTTGTTGTAAAATATTTTCTGAGTTGTGATGCTTGCTACTTTGTATTATTATTTGTTCCAGTCTGTTCCCACCTTCTTTTATTAGGGTGCAGTTCTTCCTTAGATGGATGTTCTATTGTAACTTTTTTTCCTTGGAAGACTGTGAAACTTCTAGGGTATTTCCAAGAAGGTTTATATCTTGGAACTAAAGCAGGATGCAATAAGAAAAACATCCTGAAACTTTAGTAGGGCATCAAAAGAGGAGCCTCCTAGAACTGAGGAAGGAACTTTGTTGAAAATTTGCAAATATTCCCAACTGATGGTTAATGCTTTCAAAACTAGAGCCAAGAAAAACCCCAACATTGTGTTTGTTGTGCTATAGTTAGATATAAGCTGGGAACTCACTTGGAACCTTTTTATAACATGGTTATCTTAACAATGTAAAATTGCATGACATTGGACTGTAATTTTAAATTGTTGAGATAAGAATGTTTTACAAGTAATTATTTCTTATGATGAGGCTTACTAACTTGTGCAACAGCTTCTATCCATTTCCTATAATAAGTGGGACAGTACTAGTGTAGAATTATAAAATAACACATCCCATGCATCAGGATGTCAGTAGGTGCCAGACAGAGTATTATGGGACTGGTACAAATTTATGAGGAATATCGCTGTGATGCAAGAGAAAGAAGTTGTTAGGGTGAGAAGATGAAGTGAACTAGATACAAACAGGCAACTAGATAAGCTGTTGTGTTAAAATGCTAATAAATTTTTCTTCTCTATAGAAAAATGATAAAAGTCTATATATTTTCATTGTAGGGGTTTTTTTGTGAAAAAAAGAGAACAAACAAAACTTTAAAGTGCTGGTTTACAAATGCAACAATAATGTCTTAATCAGAGTAATGTCTTAAAGGAATTGCAGAAACATGTCTACTTAGATTATTCCAGGATCTTCACTTTTGGACTAACTCTACTACCAGTAAATGAAAATCTATGTCAGTGCCCTTGGGATTCCTGCAAATTACCAATGGATATTAAGACTTGATTGCATTTTCTCTTTAAGAATCATCTGGATTCAGACCAAACGCTTGGATTTTTTTCTCCTATATGAACTGTTAATGTTCCTTGAAGTATTAAGCATATTCCAATGCTGAAAACACTCATTCATGAACACCAGCCTTCTGCATACTCTTTTACTTGGATTTAAATTTTTGTGAGCCTGCAGAGGGCTCCAAAATCCTTGCAAGGCAATTCAAACTGGAAATAGATTAACAGAAAGCTCTTTTATTTTTTGCAAAATATTTTCATATGTGCAAATTAAACAAATATATCTTTAGAGTCCTGGGAAGAAGGAGGAAAGAATAGGGCTCCAAATTTTTTACATTATCCCTGTCAGAATCCAGACTCCTAACATGGGACATTTTCATTCTGTCCTAGAGGAAATGTTATGTCTTTCTCTTTCTGGAATGGAAGAAGGGGAAAGACAAGAAAAACAGATGGCACTGTATTGCTAGGAACAAGAGGTGAGCACGAAATAATAAGAGGTGAGCAAGAAATAATCAGACGGATGAATCTGAGGATGAGGTTCTGTTTTTGTAGGTTTCTCTACAACTTTTTGCAGTACTGAGAATCTACAAGAAATAAAAGATAGCAGTGACATCTTTCCTTGCTGACAAGAGTTGTGGTAAGGGTGACATATGGTATGTTAAGAGAAAACAGTGGCCAAGTTGCTTTCATTTTGAATGTATTTTAGAAACCTTTTCAGCATAAAAACATCACTGTGACAAGGTTGTCTCAACTAATGTTAACTGCAGAGCAGCCATTTTAAACTTCCCTCTGTCTCCTCTATAGCCATCCATTTGCACAGGAATTCTGTTATTTCCTCTAGTATGAGGATAGTGCATGACTCCCGGGATCTTTTAATAAATACATAACAAAGTAGGTAATAACTCAATACAGACCTGAAGATTCATCCGGGTGTTACCAGCAGTTGGGAAATTTGGTTGTTGTTTTAGAAGCAGACCAGCAGATGGAGCTCGAAAATTAGTCGCAGCATAAGTGAGCTGTGATGGTGCAATTTCAGTTCATTTCTCTTTGTTCTTTATAGAATGACTGTTACACCCATTCCTGAATTAAATGGAAGTGTGAATAAGGATGGAAGAACAGAATACCCAGCACTTTTTGGAAATCAGTCTCTGAATCCTTACCTTTTTTTTTTCTTTTTTTTTTTTCCTAGCAATAACTGCCGGGTTTAGTTTTGTCTTTTATCTTATTACATTACTTAATTTCAGTTCAAATGTTAACAGCTTTATCTTAAAACTCTAGCTTTTCTCATATCAGACTGAGGTGGTTTGTCTTGTACATTTAAGCATAATTGTTATAGTATTTGGAAAGGTGATGGTAGATGCAGATGATGGTTACTGGGTGGGGTTTTTTAACAGAGAAGTCTCTGCTTGAACTGAAGTTGAGGTAATGACATAATAATCTTAAGAGCCTTAGGAATTTTATACCCAATACATTAATCATAAAACCTTCTGCAAATAAGAAAATGCAATGTTAATTTCATATTCAGAAAGGAAGCATTAACCTGTGTTAAAATGCAGTAAGCTTAACATGCTCTGCCATCCTGCTAACTCTGTCTATGGCTGTGACAACCTGTTGACATGCTATATTCTAGGTTCTGCAGATGGTATGCCCAGGTACTTTGAAACTTGGCAGCTTTACAGTCCCTGCTTTCTTGGATATTTCACTTGCAGACACCTTGATAAATGCCCACTTCAGTTTATGAAACAGAGTGTGAAAATGAACCCAACTTGGGAGCTATGTAAGCCCCATGCAAGGTGGAT
This sequence comes from Campylorhamphus procurvoides, assembly GCA_013396655.1. Taxonomy (NCBI): domain Eukaryota; kingdom Metazoa; phylum Chordata; class Aves; order Passeriformes; family Dendrocolaptidae; genus Campylorhamphus; species Campylorhamphus procurvoides. Next base: position 1,812,398 of record WBMV01007822.1, read on the forward strand.
AGTCTGTTTTTAATTAAATATATTGGCAAGTTAATGAAGCTGTTTGTTTGAATAGTAAAAGCTTAACACTGGGGGTAACTGCCATGAGGTAGCTGTAGTGGAAAGGAGAGAGAGATTTGACAAAAAAATGAAAAAGTGAGAAATAGTGTAGTGGTGGTGGCATTTTGTGTGGGAAGGATGAATCAGACTGGTCTTTGTCAGGACAGGGATGTTTACTGAGCCAACTTGTATATCAGCGGACACAGCTGTAGAAGTCACCACTAATGTAAGAGGTCTGTGACAAGGAACAAAGTTTGGGCTACATAAATTCCAGGAAAATGCAGGTAGTGTGCACTACAGCGGAGTTGGGGAAATAAAAATTTTATACGTGCATGCTCACAAACCCAAAACCACCCGTGCAGTCTCTGGAAAGGAGAAAATACAGTTTAGAAACAAGAAAAACTTGCAAAAAACCATGCAAATAAAACAAGGTACCCATCTTTGTCTTTTGCTGCTAAGTCTATTGTCATAGACTTCTCTTAAAATAAACTTTCCATTAGTGTTTCAACAGATGACTCAGGGGGAAAAAAATAAAGATTTAACTGTTTACTGTTAGGTTGCACATAAAAGGAGGGACCTTAATACAGGACCTTCAGAGAAGCATTTTCAAGTAATCACTCCTATAGTTGATCTGTATTCTCTTTGGCTGGTGACACCTGCAGTGTCCATGAGAAGCATCTCTCTGTTGGGTTTTCTGCTGTAAGCTACTGAGAGTGCTGCATTTCCAGCAGAAAAAAAATATAATTTAGGATTCAATTCAAAATGTGTGAGCATACATACCATGTGATTTTCATGGACCTTAAATATATGACTTAAGACCTTTGATAGACTGAGAATGAATCAGACTACACAGCAAGTCCAAAGCCATGCGTACGGGCCTGACTGAATTTCAGGTATGCTGTAGACATGAAGAGAAAAAGAAAGGTATTTTTGTAATTGCAATGTCACAATAATCCAGTTTGGAAACTATGTATGCTGTGACATGTCTTTGAACTCAAAACTGATCAGTTTTCTATTCCTCAGTTCTTATTCTGCTGGCAGATGAGGCTCCTGTATGTAGAACACCTCTCTTTGCTTTCTCAAATATGGAAATGAAGTAATTTGTTCATGCTTTCAGTGAACAGACAGGCATTGCAATAGTGTGTAATGATTTTGTGGTCTGTATGCATTACTTGAACTTCCATGGCCAAGTCAGGGACAAGTACAGGCAAGTAATTTATCTATACATCTAGAGCCTTTGAATACAGCTATTATTCTGTACTGCGCACAAAGTTAGAGCTACAGCTCATGGGTAGATGGAAGTCAAGGCAAGATGCTTTGGGCATGGTCTCATGGAAGTAGTCAGGAGCTCCTGTGGAAATAAAAATGATGGTAACTGTTAAAGTTAAGCATGGCCATAGGTCTTTCTCTGTCACACTGCCATCCTTTCTTGGGTTTGATTTTCAGTACTTTTGTTGCTTTGTACTCTTGTTGCATATGATATTTACTGTGCCCCACATGGTGTCCATCAGCCTTCTTCTTCCAGTAAAGACTGTGTTTAAAAGCCTTGTTTCCTTCTCTGAATTCATAATAGTCTTCAAACAGTTCCACTGACATTTGTCTTTGGCTAAGGGATGAGATCATTTTTCTCTTAAACTGAGTGCATATATTTATGTTTTTGTTGATCTCATCCACAGTAGACTTGGCCAGTCAGAAAACCAGCATGAATATGCTGAGATGGAGGTCACAGGGCTGAATGTCACAGAGTTCAGGCATGCAATAGTTGCTGACTGCTGTTTTTCTCTGAAGAATAGGAGACTGCTGTGACAGAGGCTCTGAAACCTCTGGCAACACGTAGTGGACAAAGACTGCAGTGGGCTCAGAGCAGGCCTGTGTAAACCTAGTGGTTTAGCACCTGTTTTGATAACAGCTTCAACAGGAATCTGTTTTCACCTGATTCTTGTGGCCTACCTAACAAATGGTGTCCCCTGCACTCAACTGGCCCTTCAGGAAAATGCAGTATTGATTCTCTTAAAACCTGGCTCTTGCAGTAGGTTATTTAGGCTTTAGAGAGAGTAGCCTGGTCTCTAGATCAGAGGTCAAATGGCGGAGAACTGTTGTGGTTACATCCACAACATGCATTAGGTGACCCTTGATGTACCCTGGACAAAACAGAATACTGCTCTGGCTCTAGACATAATTTGTGTGTACACGCATGTGTGTGTGTGAGAGAGCTCAAAGTATTTAGAATTATAGGAAGGATACACAGCATCTCCTGGGACTGGTAAAAGACTTGCAGATAGCCTTATATAGAGGGTATGGGAAAGAGTATTAGTTGGTCAAACCATGGCAGGGTTTGATCTTGTTCCATGTTCCTGTCTAATTCAGCCATATAGACACATAGTCTGCCTTTGTGACTGGTGAAAAGTGTATGATAGATTATCAACTGTCTATCAGTGATCTCAGATGTCTCTGTACAGTTTTCAGACAATGTCAGAACAGGCTAATAAGGACTAATACAGACTTGTTAATGTAGTCCCTGCTTAATAAACAGGCAGATAGAAATCAATTCCAGAATTATAGAGGTTTTGTGTTCTACCTGCAGAGGGCATTCATACTATTCAGTACATCATTACTCTCCAGTTGACAGTGAAGGGATTATTTATTGTTATCTCACTTATGGCTGCATGAATTGGGAACTTTATGATGCCTGGTTTACTGAGCATACCTGCCATCTGTGAAGACACTGAAAACCTATAGTCATGTATAGATGAAACAGCTGAAAAATGCAGTTGTGAGAAGAGTTGTAAGAGAGAGTCAGCTATTTCCCTAAGGAAAAATACTTTGAGCTTGATGAACTACTGTTTTTTTCATTTTAGTTATAAAGTGTTTCAAGTTTTTGTTTTTATTAATGTCTAACCCTTTGCACTTTAATAAGTTTTTACACGTAGTTTGTGCTTAGTGCAAAACTCTTCAACTCCTTCTTAATACAGCTACACCACAAAGCTTGCACTGAACTTGCAAAGAGCAGCAAAAGCTGCAAATATGAAAATCTTGGAAAAGGCATAATGAAATTAAGCTAGAATGCAAAAAGATGATATTTTATTTTATTGGAACCAAGAAACGTAAGGGGGGAAATATAATTTTATCAGAGCTATTAATCAAATATGTTTCAAAGCATTTGTTTCAGTTCTAAATTTATTATGAAAGTGATTGTTGTTATTGAAGAGGGAGTTTGACTCTTTGGCAGGCACAGGAAGTATCTTCTTGAAGGATCTCCCCATCCTGGAAGTGGCAAGGGCAAGGAATGTAGACTAGCTGGAAGAACAGGTCTGAGATAGGGTAACCCAGGTCCATTGTATCAGACAATGGCAACTACCAAACAAACACTGGCAGGGCAGTATTAGTCTGCACAAGAGACAAGCTGAAGCACAGAACACTTGAGAACCTATTCATGAGATAGTTGTTGATCCTTGGATGCCTCTGGAAGTGAAGATGACTGTTAGAAAGTTAGCAGTCTTAACAGTTGAGAATAGAGCTTTAAGAAACAGAGACTAAGAGGAACAAGAGGAGTCCCTGCCTCTTTTTGAGACTAGGCATTCTACTTTTGGGGATTCATTTTTATCACAAACTACAAAACAATATTCTAGGAAGTCTGTATTCATTATGTCAAAGGGATTATGATTATATATCATTGAGAATCCAGGGCACTGAGATGAGAATAAGGTGCTTGTCAGGAAGGTCAACTTTGGCGGCAGATACACCTGTATTGCAGAATACAGTATTGCTAGAACTGCAGCTTCCTCTCATGTAATAGTCCAGCATGTATTCATGAAACTGAGAATGACTGAATGCTATATTCCAGCTTCTAAGTGCCTGGCAGCTCTCCCCTGGGATGCATATATTTCTGTAGTGTATTTATACTGTCACAAGCTTCTTGACACACAGCTTTCTCCTCTGAACTCTCATCAGCTCTCTGACAAAGCTTACAGACTATTCCTTAGTGGAACTTACATAATAAATATTTGAGTGCAATCACTGCAGATGGTGTGCTAAGACTTGCTGCTCTCAATCATATTTTTAATACAGAGGCCTTCCTGCTTATTCACGCTTCCAGTAAAAGGGTTTATAAAGCCTTAACAATTTCACATGTGACTAGGGTTACAGTGATTGTCCGGTGGAAGAAATTCAGGAAAGCTTTTCTTGCTGACTGACACAGAGATCTCTTTCTGTAGAATCCATCCATCCTTACAATGGGCTTTATAATAGAAGGCTTGTGGTGCCTAGTGCCTGTATCTAGGTGTGGGAAGACAAAAAAGACTCTTAGGGCTGCTGGATCAAATTTTGCTAAAGAGATTAAATTGCAACAATTACCTGACTTTTGTATGCCTTTGGGTAGTGAAAGGGAGGACTGGAGTTGTTGGAACTTGCTGTTTGTTGTAAATTTGGCAAGGGATTCTACCCTGTTTCATGTAATGCAGATTAAACACGAGTACTACTCAGGCAGGATCTGCTGGTGAAGCAGATAAGGGGTGAAATTTCCAGCAGAAATGGGAAAAGGCATTACCACCCTATACCTTTACCACCAGTTCCATGGTGGCAATCATAAAAAGTTAAATAGTTTAGATTAGATTATAATTCCACTATTCCAAATAGGTCACTTTTTTTTTCTTTCATGCCTACTCAGTACATTTGAGGCTTGACTTCAGAGGACAAATTAGTAATCTCTGGAAAGTATATTTAGTCTTGATGAGACTTCTGAAAAAAAAAATTATAAACTGTATGCAAAAGCTAAAACATATAGTACAGTCACGTCCTGAGATTTTCCTGTAATTTCCTGCAAGCTTTTTTCATACCTTGCTTTTACTGGCTACTAAGTTTCTCCTTCAATAATTTAAACCTTTTTTGTTAATCTGTAACTGAAGTAGAATGTTTGCAAATGAAATGCTACAGTTCTGATCAGATTGCAGTCTGCTATGGCATTTCTCAGTGTGTGATACTCGCTGGTATCTGGTGCAACCTGGAGAGATCCCTGGAAAGGCCAGTTTGCTGGGTAAACACAAGGGGTAAGCTCTGTTGCATGGAAGGATTTAAGAAATATTATTTCACTTTCTTCTTCCCAGTGTCAGGTGAAAGTTCTCATGGCTTAAGCACATTACAGATTCCTGGTGTTCTCTGTCATATCATACTTGAATACTTTTCTGTGCTGTACTCTTGGTTTTTACTTAGATGATAGTTGATTTGCACAGTCATCAGAGAAAGCTTATAGATTTTAGTCTTTTTAAAAGTTACTGTGTACAATTTACATTCCTGTTTCTAACAGTTAGCTACACGTAGTTGCTACAGCTCTTGAGAGAAGATCCTCTTTACAGTGACCGTGATAATGAATTCTCAACGCTACCCTCACTATCTCCCCCATGTTCTATTTCACTGAAGATGGCAAAGGCTTCTTTTCTTATCATAAGCCCCAGACGTCTAGGATTCTTTCATAGAAGTAACTTTCAGAATATATCTCATGATTTAATTTAAAGTTAAGGGGAGAGACTTAGTTAAAACTAGAAAAATGGACATCTGTCAGGGTAGAACTTCAATACATTAGAAAACTGTTGCTCTGAAATCTGCCTCCTGGCTTTTTTTCTTCTTCAGCATTGTGATATAAATCTTTCTTTGAACTTAAACTGTGGAACGTGTTCAAAAATTACATTGAAAGAGCCTTCAGTTAGGGGTGATCTTTGCAATGATCAGTAATTGTTATTGGTATCCTTCCAGGCACATACATAGCACAGATGGAAATCCTGGTACAAATTCACTCAGAAAGTAGGACAGCAGTTTCCAGCTGTGTGCCTTGTGCAGGTGAACAGGCACAACTTTCTGTCTCAGTTACAAGCTGTGCATGAAAAAACCTGCTGTATGTAGCATTAGAGCATAAAGTCTTAACAGACCAAAAATTATAGAAGATAATATTATGTCATGTATGAAACAAGGTATATGTGGTCCACAATAATAAAATCTATTAGGAAAAAGTAAGAAAAAAATTTAAAAGCTTCCACATAAATTTTAAATAGTTTAAGATAATTCACTATTATCCCCCATCTAAATGATCCCTCTCTAAGTCCAGTCTTTTACCTGCTTTTGTGAAGTAATTTAAAGAGAAATGGAGACTTAAATATCTATGATCTTTGAAAAATGAAACTTCTTAGCAGTCTTGAAAACATCTGTGCTTGAACTTTGAAACATCAGGTAAATTTGCATTCCAAAGAATCACAAAGGATCGCGATCTTGCCCTTGAAGCCGGTAGGCTGGAGTTCATTCATGGTGACTGTGTGTTCTGCATCGGTGAGTCGGTAGAATAGGTTCTCTTCTTTCTAGAGAGTAATTTCTGTTAGGTTTAACTGGAGAATAATACATGTTTCTGTGGTGTGACTTAGAATACAACAGATTCACTTTTGTTGTTTGCTTTGCTTTCAGTAGAGCATGTATTCAGGTTAACTATCAGTGGCTTAAATCTTTGGGAACTGCAGATTACTTTTTGTCAGCTACAAATTTATTTTGTAATAGATTGTAAATGTAAATGTAAATGTTATTTTACTGAAAGATGTGTATGGGGAAATTAATTTATATTCAGTACTGCCAACCTGAAATTGCAGTTGTCTAGATAATTAGGAATTTAGTTGTCTCTGCCATTTCAGTTTGAAGTACATAAATTCTGATTCACATTCACTACCTTTCGGGTCTACATAGGAGTGATCCTACTTGATGCAGCTGCATCACCTTGCTTCTATTCTTTTCATACATTAAGACAATAACAAATCTGATTTTCTGACTCAGAGTGTTGATCAAAGTCATCAGAGCACAGATCTTGAAGAGTACCGGCATTAAACTCTTTCAGTTTTCACTAAGGATGAGATAGTGAAAAAATTCATATTGCACTTTTCTTTAGCAACTCTGCATTTTCTTTCATCAGCGGCATATGAAGTAGAAAAAAGGTGGCTTGAAAAAGTGAAAAAAAAGCACAACAGGTATTGTTGTTGTTGTTGATATAATTATTATAATAGTTAAACAATCTATCCTAATAGTCACTCTGATATAGAGAGGGCCCTCTGTCCAGCCCAAGGATGTTATTTTTATTTCTGCTATGAATTCATTCCTGTACCTTTGTGTTCCTTAACCATATACTATGGCCTTGCCAGACATTTTTACCTGTTGATTCTCTTCCTCTCATCTCAGTCTCATATTTTATGCTGGAAAATGTCATGTTTCCTTTTAATCTTGATAATCACAGTCTATGATTTAAAACAATTTCCTTCTGCCCTCACCGAAATCTATCTTCTGAGCTACTGTGCAGCTTTATCTTCCTGTTCTTTTTCATAAAATGTTTCAAAAATTTTCTGCCCTTGGGCCAAGGATTTCCTAAGGTGCATCTTGAATTGCTTAAAACAGCTTATGCAGCAGGGTTCTGTCTGTAAAATCGAGACAAGAGTCAGTTTGCTTGAACAATGCTTGTGTGACTCGGCTCCAACTGATTTCATGTTGATCAGAGTCTACAGCTGCCTATTTCTCAAATGCAGTTTCACAAGTAGTAAAATAAAAGTGTACAAACCATTTAAGGTTACACTTTATTTCCCCTTACTTTCTCCTGAGTCTACATCTGGGCAGCTCAGCCCTGTTTCCGTCTTTTCTCTTTAACTGTTTGGCCTGAATAGACTCTGATGCATTTAATTAGCATATACATGTTTATCTTTGTGAATCTTGGCCTGGAATGAAGCCCAAGAACTTGTATTTGACTATAATGACCTGACTTTTAAGGTTCAACCCAGTCAATAAGCATTTCATACGCTGCTAGGGAGAGATAAAACATCTCCTTGTCCTTGTGCCTTCACTTTCGGGCACACTGGCCTCAGAGTTGTTAATGGGGCCATTCAGCATCAGCACTTTACAGAGAGCTTCTAAAGTCAGTACCAAAGCAAGTCATTCACCAGAGCTGTAATTTACCTTCTAACACCACCAAGCTGCCTTTTCCAGCTCTTTGAATGCTTAAGTGCTTGAAATGTGTGTGCATTACGATGTAAAAAAATAAGACCAAAGGCAAAATCTTGAAATAATAATTACAGTAAGTTCAAAGGAACTACATACATCTGTAGCACTCCTTTGCCTTTATTAAAAAATGAGGCCTTTCTGTTTTAAAGTCAGACCTCCAAATATATCTAAAGAACCACAGAACATAAGAATGGCCTCTCAGTGTCAGAAGGAATGCCTTATCTAGCCTGGTATCTTGTCTCAGACAATGTCCAAAAATGGATGTTGAAGGAACACTATAAATGAAGGGAAAGCATATATACTTCCATAAATATTCCTATCATCAAGCAGTATGTAGTTCAGGAAGTTCCTGAGCCAGAGATGGTGCTTTGTATTTAAGAACTCTTGATGGATTTCTTTTCCATTAACTTGCCCAGTCTTCTCCAGGAAGAGATGGGGGAGACAAAAGGGGTGCTCTTTTGATTTTCTAACCTTTATTTCTGAGAAAAACACTGGACCTATTCTACAAAGTCAGAAATAGTCAATGTGCTGTTATAACTGCTCAGTAGCAATGGCAATTTCACATTTCCTGGCATAAATGCATGATGCTGGAGCTACACATTGGTCATGGAATGGGACTGACTGATGCATTCAAAATCTATTTGCTATATTTAGTTGGTTCTTCTTTCCAAAGGAAAGGTTTAAAAATACCTTTAATGATCTACTTATAAGCTGAATCTTCAGATGTTTTAATTGTTCAGTTGTACTGCTAAGAAAAGAACTTTGCACAGCCTTCTAAATCTGGTCTAATGCCCAAGTCAAACTGGATGAGCTAAGGGCATTTCTTTTGCTTTTAAAGCTCTAAAAGCTCTATCCTAGCCTGAAGTTGGTTTGGTTTGGTTGGGGTTTTTTGTTTGTTTTTGTTTTTTTTTAAAAAGCCTTTATTTTTAAGAAAATATTAGGACAATTTCATGCAACCTTTGTCTCAGATTAGTACACAGTACTTAACTAGAGGGAGTTAATAGATATTAATGTATAGTCAAAAGCAAGGTAGACTGCTGCATGTATAGATAGTAATTAGCACATAAGAATTCTAAACATCATTATATTTGTTTTATGCAATAGTAACCAGAACAAATCCAAACTAGATTGTTAAACCTTTTTTCCCTACTGATTGTGTCAAGATACGAAGGGAATTTTCCAAACTGTGCCATATTCACTTGATAGTAAGCAGTGATTGTGGCACAGCGATTTGGAAAGAAGGAAAATTGAAGGAACATCTCTGCTTGAAGGAACATCTCTGCTGCCAGAAAGAGTGCTTCTTAGGGTGTATGGACACAGTGCCTCAAATAAAAAATATGCTAAAACTAGTGCTAGAAAATGCTTTGTCCATTTCTTAAATAAAATTAAACTTAGCTAAAACTTCTTAAATTAGAAACATTTCAAGATGCTGGGTATATACACTGCAGATTGGTAAATCAATAGCAAATAGATATGAATACAAGTTATGTTTTCATACAACACACATAAAGGCAAGACAGCTTTTGCAGTCTGTATTGCCAGGGGCATATTGTTACCCGTGAGACTAGTTTGCTGCTTAATTACTACTTTTTGTTTACAGGGCAGATGCAGTGATGTATGTACTGGTGGATACATACCAGAGAATATACTTGTGCTACCCTTGAGCTATCCTGTCGTGTGTACTGCTGCTAAGCATAGGCAAGGAGATAAATAATTTCACTTCCACGTTCTCCAGAAACCTGGCTCTGAAATGGAGTTAGCCCGTGCTAAGCTTCACACAGCCGCTAGTTTCAAACTGTCCTTGACATGTCTGCACAAGCTGTGTTGACTACACATAAATGCTCTCTAACAAGGTAATTCAGCAAGGAGACACTGGTAAACTCTCGGAAAAAAAGCAGAGTCAAAGCTGGGCTTTTAAAGCACTTGAAATTATTTATGCAAACTCTCAACTCAGATCAATAATAATTTTCAGACGAAAGCCTCAAAGAATTTCTGCAACTGATGTTTTGGCTCTGCCTGATGAGGCTTATACTTAAAGCCACATTCAGCTGTAATACACAGCCTTGGGCTCCTGTGCAGTGTGTTTGAATAGGTTGTGGAAATTATCACAGCTGGTAAACTCTGCCATGTACTCTGAGACCTTTATCTAAGTACTTGTTCATAACTTTTATTCATATGTTTATTGGGGAAAAAAACCTCAGCTTTCTAAGAGCTTAGAACACTAATAATTTCTGGATCTATGAAGCAGCATATGTGCCTACAGTGCAACCTAAACAGAACTTGGTGAAGTGTTGTATTCTTGAAACTGCCACCATATGAAGGTGGAATGAGCCTTTTTTTCAAAAAAATGCATTTCTCCAGGTCCTTAGAATTCACTGTATACACATGTGATGAAAATTATCTTTGATTTGTCTGTGCTGAATGTCCCAGTATGATCTTATGTTTAAAATAGGCATGATAAATGCTTTCCTTTGGAGCTCGGTTGTGGGGCCCATTGCAGCAGTAGGTCCCTAAAGCACACCTGAGTAATCATGCTGCACACAGAACAACTTCTCTTTCATCTCAGCATTACAGAGGAGCGTCTTTTCCCTCTCTTCTCCCCATTTATTCAGTTGTCTAATCAAAGCACACAGTTCATACTGTACAAGTTAAGCATTCAACTCCCTCTCCATGCTTCTAAAGCAGTTTAACACATGGCACTACTTTTCACTAAATGGATGTAGCACTTCTGAGGGTGTTCAGGGGGTGTGAGTCTTGTAAAGTTAGCCAGGCTAGTTCTGAGTGAGCTGGTTAAGTACCTAGAGATACAAATTTGTGCAGCAAAAGGCTTCTCCTTGGCTAATATGTCTTGTTTTCATGACACAGTACAGCCATAGCAATATTCTGATTTTCTTCAGAAATATTTTTCACTGTTTCAAGTTTGCAGACTTTCGTGCTGGGGATTTTTGCACAGGTCTGGAAATTTAGTGCATGATAGCAATTTAGTGAACTTGTAGTTTCTTCAAAATTCTAGCTAAGATTAATATTTAAATTCATTCATATCTATCCTTCATTGCAACTACCGTGGTTAACGTGACTTGAAAGCATTAGACAAAGCTGTTTTAAAAATAACATTCCAACAGGATACTTCATGAAATATGTTATTCTATATCTTAAATCACTTGCCACTCATTTTTATCTGAAGCTTTCTAATGTAACTCAAGTGCAAAGTTATTCCACATGAATACCTCACTAATTATTATATAATGCATCCCCCAAAATACTGTTCAACAAACAAAATAACTTAGAAATCATGCCTTATAAGTGGTAAAACTTTTGTTTTGATGATCCAAAAGCAAAAATAAAATACTACTAGCAGAGTGAAAACATAATGGTAGTAATGGGAATGCATCACAGTACCATCATTCTGGTCTTACATGTGACTTAAAAGGACAATGTATCTCTAAGAAAGTAAATGCCTGTTATATACATAGTAGGAGCAGAAAAATATTTGGGACAGCATTAAGTGTAGTAGCAACAAAAGGCAAAAATTACTCAGTCCTATATCTGCCATTATATGGGGTACCTTTTTGTAGACTTATTTGTACTTCATCTATCAGGTCAAATTGTTAAACAGACAACTGCATTATTTACAATTTAGAACAATGTGATCCATCTACTTCTCAGGGTGAAACCTATCTTTGTGTAGGTGGCCAGTGTAGATATGACCTATGTATAAATTCTTAAAATAAAAAAAAACAAACATTAAACACAAAGAGCAAACACTACTGTGTAATACTGTTTAGATCAGTGGAGTCTGTGGGAATCTATGGCACTTTAGCTACTGTAATTGGACTCTATTGCAAAGCATTGTATGCCTGTACAAACCTAGCTGTAGGGTAATTTTATTATTAGTTTGGGTCACATAGATAGGACAGTCCTAACTTGATATATTTTCTATTTTTTCCTTTTTTTTTTGTGACAAGATAAATAATTCTTTATATACAAAGATATAGTATATAGTACAAATGTATATATAGTGATATGAATTAGTGCTATCCCATTTGTGCTGCTAACTAGATGTGATTTTAGCAAATTGTATATTCTCCAGGCACCGAGGTTGTTTAACATGAGAAATAGAAATGATACTTTTTACTTCTCTTTGTGGCAACATTTTACTCTTTAGAAATGCTCCCCTAGCTCGGTAAAAAAAAAAAGGTGTTAAGAAAACACTTACTATTCCTTTTGTATATTTACAAACGAGGTCACAGAATCATATAAAAGACCTCAGGGATCACCAAACTGAACCATTAACCTAACACTGACAAGTCCACCACTAAACCATGTCCCCAAGTGCCACATCTACACATCTTGTAAATACCTCCAGGGATGGTGACTCAATCACTTCCCTGGGCAGCCTGTTCCAATTCCTGACTCTCTGTGAAGCAATTTTTTCCAATATCCAACCTGAATATCCCCTGACAAAATTTGAGGCAATTTCTTCTTGTTCTGTCACTTGTTACTTGTGAAAAGAGGCCACCCCCCATCTGGCTCCAATCTCCTTTCAGGAAGCGGTAAAGTCCCTTCTGTGCCTCCTTTTCTCCAGGTTAAACACCCCCAGCTCCCTCAGCCACTCCTCATAGGACTTGTCCTTCAGACCCTTCCCCAGCTGTGTTGCCATTCTCTGGACACACTCCAGCATGTCAGTGTCTTTTTTGCAGTAAAGGGCCCAGAACTGCAGAAGATTTGAGATGCAGCCTCACCAGTGCCGAGTACAGGGGCACACTTCTTCAATTAAGTGCACAGATCAAATGGGCACAAAAACCTGTCCCTGTGCCTACAGCAATACTTTCAGTAGTTATGTACATGTGTGTGCATGCTTCGCAAAACCTAACCCACATTCTGGAATGCAAACACAGAAAAGGCAACTGTTCAACAGGATGTGATGTAAACTGATTGCCTGCTTTGCAGAGAAAAGATTATGCATCGGTTTAGTTTTCATTTAAACAAAAGGAAGAGTCATATAATACTTCTTTCTTTTATCTTTACACTACAAGGGTAAAAACCTGGGGTTTATCATGTCTGTTATACTGGCAGAATAAAACAGCTCAGCTTTCTAATATATTTGAATTATGCATTATAATATTAATTTAACACCGAAAACACCTTTCAATTCCATAGTCTATTTCACACCTACTTTGCACAATATTATTCAAAACAACTACTGTGTGACACAGTACAATTTCTAATGTACAGAACTACATTAGGAGTGCATTCAAGTTACATATTTAAATCACAAAATATCACTAATAACCTGCTATATATTAAGAAATTAAAACATTCTTGTAAACAGACCTTTACAATAGTGAAAAACACTGCAAGACTCCTGTGGTCTAATTAGCACTTCAAATAGCATTCACCACATGCAATAATGAGCATACCTGATTGAAAGTCATACAGTCTATTGTATTACTACAGTGTCTTTAATTAAAAAATATTTGTATTCACATTTCTGGCAACCTCCTGAACAGAAGAGAGCAACCACCAGCACTAAAGCCATCTACAACAATTCCCAACTGTTATGAAAAGTGCTATGGGATATTGTTGCTTTTTCAGAACAGGCAAGTTTTTTATTATTGTTTTATTTTAACTTGTATGAAAATCCAGTAGTTAGTAAGGTGCCTGGAACTTCATGTCTCTTCCGAAGATAGAAGTTCTCCTTCAAATAGCAGTTGCAATTAACAGTTCTCACTACACACATAACTTGAAGGTTATGCTAACAGGAATCAGAACTGGGTATTAATCTGCAAACATTTATACTAAACATACAATGGCACCAAGTACATTCACAGAGTGCAGTGGGTGGTGACTTGTCACATGGATTAATGCCTCTTCAGATAAATGATTGTTTTACCTCAAGTCATCAACAAAGGATGACATTATTGCAATGGCGCAATTAATAACCTGCCACTTCATTAATTATTAATGATATCTTCACAGATCATGTGGAAAATCTAGGGAATTTTAAATGTTTTTTTGTGTTTTGTTTTTTTTTTACTATTCAATAGGAGAGACAATAAAGAGTGTGTTAATATCCCACTTGGTATTCTCTGGTGCAGCCCTCTGTTTATTGAGAGTTAAGTTCGCTTTATATGAACAATGTCTTGAGGTCATGACAAAGTTGGAAACTTTGTAAGAATAGAAATATTAAAAAAGAACATTGTCTTCATCAACATCTTTTGAGACTGGAACACAGAACTGATTTTCTACTGATAAAGAAACAAAATACCATAGGAGTCCAGAATCTCTTTCTAAAAATTGAGATCTCTAAGATAAATGGTATCTCCAGTATATCATAAACACAACTATTTTAAGTTTAGTTATCATAAAACTGTCACTGCAGAACATGACCTGCAGGCACTCAAATCTAGAGCCTACAATGTTTCTAGTGATCAGTATTTCAGATGTGTTTAGTTTACAACCAAGATAAGAGATGCGGTAATGTAAGAAAGTACGGATAACCTCTCCTTCCTTAAAGTGAGATTGACATTATTCAGTGAACTGCTTTTTTAGATAATCCCCCAGGCTCTTTTGTAAATTGTCACCACTAATAAATTTTTTTAGATTATTTCCCTGGTGCCACTTTTCTGCCTGGCACTGCTGAGTTTCTCTTATTAGCCCACATGAGCTATTCAATAGATTGCAATCTTTGTGGCATTAGTACTTGCCAAACAATTAGTCTATGGCACATATTGGTTTTCAAATGAGATTGTAAAGGGAGTGCCACAACTGTTCCTTATCTGCTGGTGGTGCAGACCAGTTTATTAGAAAGGATGACATGACACCAACCTATGTATTTATTCTAATACACAATCAGCTATGAAGGGTCTTCAGTCGATGGAGGACTATAGTGTTGAATCAGTGGGAATTTCATTACTGTTTAGAAGATGCCGTCATGTAATAGTTTTGCCTAAGAAGTAGCTGGTTGGAAACATGAACATTTTTTGTACTTAAACTGAGACTACAAACTGAATGCAGAAAGTTACTGTGCCGTGACTGCAGGAACAGTCAACATACAAAAGAACTAGTCAACATTGATCCTAACCTAGGAATGGGCCAAACAATTTGAGGAGCGTGAGAAAAGAAAGTGGACTGTCAAAAGAGAAAAATCAAGAACTTACATAAGGTCTTCAGTGGGATTGTTCTGGAGATTCTTAACTGATCAATTCATTGAACACTGTCTGAAAACTTGACCATGGAAAACCCATCTGACTCACCAGTGATTAATTTTTTGGTTTAAGAAACATACACAGATTAATGGGGTGTGCCTGATAATGGCATGTGGTTATTCTGGGTGTGAACGACTTCTAGGGTCTGTCAAAACAGACAGTTTCAGGTTTAGTCTCCACTGAAGAAGGAAAAAGTAAAAGCAGAAAAAAATTTCTATTGAGGAAGCACAGTACAAATGAGAAGGACATACCAGGAGAGGCAAAATGTTATTAAAGTACAATATCTACACTATGCTATATACAGTATTATACTAGATATTGCTAATATTAACATCGAACATTATGAATGTTAACATCAGTCGGTCAATTATTATTAGTACAATCTAAGAATTAGTCAGAAAAAGGACGTTTATAGTGGAATGCAACGTTCTACTTGGAGAAAAAAAAAGGTGTAAATGCTTTGTTGTTGGCTGTTTTGCAACTTCTCTAAACTTGAAAACTGGCCAAAATGTTACCTGCGTAAAGAGTTGTATTTACTGTGCAGTATCATCTCCTAGTCCCAACTTCCCAGCAGGAAGGGCGGTCTGTGCTGACACGGGTAAGCAGCGCGTTACTGCCAGACCGGCTCTCTGGATACTGCACAGAAGAGCTGCGGTGCCGTCACGCACAACGAGCGAAGTGAGGACCAGGCTCAGCCGCTCCTGACCCCGGGAGCTCGTCACCCGTGACACGGGCAGGTCGCGGCTCAGCCGATCCCAGGGCGGCTCGGTCCCGCTGGCCGGGCAGGGCAGTCCACACCTGAGTGGATTTCGCCCTGCGCCCTGGTGGCTGGAATGGGAAGGGCTGAGCCCGAGGGCCAGCGGGACGCTTCGCTCGGGGAGAGGAAAATTCCAGCGGAGAGGAGCGGCGCTGCCCCTGCTGGCCGCTGCCAGCCCGCGGCCCGCGCCGAGCCGAGTGCCCGCTGCGGCCGCCCCCGAGGGACAGCGGGGTGTGCGGGGGCGGCGGGAGGCGCTGGGATGGGAACAAGCACTCTCTATGCCTGCGCGCCGGCCGGAGCGGGGAAGGTTCAGCTTTTGAAATTTCTCGCCGCGAAGTTTTTTATTTTTTTCTTATTGCTTTTGTGTTTTCCCCCCTCCGCCCAAGGTGCGGTTCCGCGAGCGGCGGGAGCCCGGCAGAGCCCCGAGCGCCGCCCCGGGACGGCACGCTGTGCGAGCGGGCGCTGCCCGGGGCCGGGCGGTGGAGCGGCGGAGCGGGGCCGCCCTGCACNTCGCCCGGCCGGGGCTGCGGGACCACCCCACCCCACCCCGCCGAGCCCCCGGCGCCCTCCCTGGTTGTGCCCGGCCGAGCAGCGGCGCGCCAGTCCGGGCATCCCCGCAGGGACGAGCCGCGACCCGCCCGCCCCCGGCATCGCCGTCCCGCTGTCTCTGCCGGCGCTGCCGGCACCGGCGCCTCGGGGTCATCTCTGCAGGTCAGCGCTGGCCGGCCGGAGCATCCTTAGGTGTGCGGAGTCAGCTTCCAGCTCTCCGGGCGAGAGTGGCGGCCGTGTGGGAGCGCTGGGCCCTTTTCGGTGCTCTGGTAACTACCCACGCTGGGAGAGAGAGAAAATAAATAAGCAGCATCTGTTGGGAGTAGTAAAAGGGCTGGTTTGTTTGTTTATAAATGTTAGGCAACTTAGACAATTTGCTTATAATATGTCAGAAAATTGAACTTTTAAAGAATATGTTTTTAAAAAACTACCTCAGTCAGGAGGAGGAGGGTTTCTCCTGAAGTAGTCAGATACTTTTGAAGAAAATAAACTCACTAAATAACTTCAGTTGGAATGTGAGTGAATCAAACTACTGGCAAGACTGCTGGAGTTATCTGTAAATAGACGAGACAAAATACATGGTGAGTGTATCTTTTAACAAAGATTTTCTTGAAGCTTCCATACTATATGCAAAAATGGATTACTTGGTTTTCTGACCAGCTGGCTACAGGATAAACAGGTGCAAATGATGGCAATTTACTGCAGTATTTGCAGCATCAACCAAATCAGTTTGAAGTCATGGCTGTAGTGAATATGGCAGACTCACAAAGGTATATTTATGCACTTAAGGCCTTGTCACCACTCCACATTTATATATAGCCATTGAGAAATGAACTTTATATTGTTAATCAATGTAAAATGTATGATTACAGTATGGATAATTGCTGCACTTTTGAGACTCTGGGTAAGTAAGCACAGTTGGAAGGACTGAGTGTAGTGTGTGATTCCACATTAGGAAGGGACTAAAACAGTCTGTCTTGAAGGTCCCTGAGTTTTGTGGGCAGGAACATAAAAACAAGCAAAAAAGACACAATTAAAACTTTGGCTCTTCTGACAGTCTCTCTAGGCCTGTTGCCTGCCATAACGCTGTTGGGTGAAGTGAGTTTTGGCTGCAGCCAAACTTCTGTTCCCTTTATGTGACTTCAAGCGTCTGTCAGCATCCACATCTCAGTTGTGAGAAACACGCAGCTAACAGCAGTGCTCGTTTCATTAGCCCTGCAGATATATTTCCAAGCCTTTTATCAGTTGTTCTCGTAGTTAGCAAATCAAGTTACCATGTCTTGGTTATTGTAAGAGTTCTTTATTGTTAGTCTTAATTGTTTCCTAAAGATGGTCTCATTTCCTCATCAAAACTCTGAATTTGAGGAAAAAATATGGATATACGAGCAAAAACAGGAACTCTCAGTTTTAATGAAAATGGTCCACGGATACATTTTTGAATAGGAAGCATTTACTGTGATTCTCTGAGATAATAGGAAAAGTTGTGCAATCTGGGAAGAATTTCAGCTGAAATAGCAGTTTTCTTTAAATGCATTACCAAATGATGTGATACACTGCATTACATCTCTTCTTAACTTGTCTAGGTTGAAAGTGTTGTTAATCTGCAGCTGAAAACTATTTACCAGTCAATGTATTCTTAAATCACTGTTTGATGTTTTGTGGAGTAATTACTGCTAACTCTTTACAGCTTAGACAGTTAATTTGTGCTAAGAAGACTGGAGGCCTTTAAGGCGTTTTGTGAGTTTTCAAGTGTTGATGTTTGTTTAGGCTTGGAACTCCTATATAAGGTAATCACTGGTGGCTCTTCAATATAGAATTTTGTTATCAGAGCTATGGAAACAAGCTTTGGGAAGGGATCCTGTCAAGATATAAGGGAACAAGCTTTGGGAAAGGATCCTGTCGTATCTTGGAGTACTTTTTTTTTCCCCCTAATACAGGGTTATGCTTTCCTGTGGAAAAATTGTTTATTAAAACTGGTTTTGGATAAAAATATTTGTCTGAATTTGGTGAAAAACATGACTCTGTTCTTCTCACTGTGCATTCAGGGTAAACAAGGGAAATTTTTTTAAAAACAGTCACTGCTAGATTTTTTTTTTTTTAATATGGTGAATAGAAACTGTGCCCAGCAACGGGCTGGAATTTTTTGGATTATGATGAATAGGAGGTGTGCCTGGTTACTGGCTGGACATGACACATAGTTTCTTCTTTTAGCAGAAACTTGGCTGGACCTACTTTTAAGGCATTTTTATAGCTCATCTGTCTTACCCTGAGTCTGAGCATCCCTCATGACAGAGTGCTCCTGCCAGGCCAGTTGACACAGTCTGCTCCTGTTCATCACAGAGCTGAATTGGCTTTTTGCATTGTCTGTGTTATGGTTAATAGGAAAATCTGTGATTTAATACTTACAAATAAAAAAAGAAGTGTCTGTAGTTTGTGTTCCACCTTTTGAACACAATTTTCCTGCTGTTGCTGGATATTCTGTACCTTAAGTAAATTTTACATTACAAGTACATGCCAGTAGTTGACATGGGATTTTTACCATGGAGAACTGTGTTATAGCTTAATATGCCATTAGAATAGTGGAACAAATGTTGATTTAGGTAAAGGGATGACTGATATCCTTTGAAATATTAGAATGCACATTGAGATCCACCTTTAACTCAACTGTAATCAGTTTCTGAGAATTTCACGTTATTTCATTTGTTCCCTTAAGTCATATTTAAAGCTATATGCTTACTTACAAATTAACAGCTACTGACCTACTTTGCCCAAGGAAACCTCCTTTGTTTTGTCATTGTATGCCTAAGGAAAATATGCTTAGGAGATAGAGCTGCTCTCCAGGGGCTGAAGATAGTGGTGGTTGTATGGGGGAGGGAGCAGAGCCAAACAGCTTTGGTTAACTTGCTGCCAGAAACACCCCTCATGTCTGTCTTCACGCTCCCATTCACTGTTGCTTGGCATAGTGAATGTATTTGAAAAATGTAATAAGAACAGTTCCATGGTTCTGAGGTTGTCTCAGGAAGTGAGAGATACTTTCAGAAAGAACAAGAAATTTACTTTTTCTCTTGCACGTAACTGTTGAGTTTTTATGAAATAATTTCAATCAGATTATGGATCTCTGGTGACATCAGCTGTGGCACAGTATTGACAAGTGTCTGGCATCAAGCTTGGCATACTGATTTGAGTTCTCTTCCTCTCTTTCATGTGTTTGGTTGAGTCAGATCACAACATAGCCACAGATTTATTCAAGTATAAATGAAAGTCCTCCCTGTTGTGGAGTGCAGAAAGAGACAGAAAGTGTAGCAATAGCTTCAAACCAGGTATTCTCCAGCCAAGCCACAGCAGCAGAGTTGGATTTGGGGGCATGTGTGTGTCTGAATTTCACTAGTGAAATGTAAGTCAGGGCTGAAACTACCTTTTTCTCTTACAATGAATTAAGAGTTCCTACTGCTCTGTGTACTGCAGTGTTGTATACACACGTTTATCAATAAATGCAAGACCTTTTATACTTGTGGTACTAGATGGTAGCACTGTCTAGGACCAGAGGTTAGGCTGTCATAGGTCTAGCAAGTCGTCCTATCTTAGATATGCTTCAGCTCCTAGACTGAGGTCTTCAAGATAATAGTTAGCACATTCTTCCCACCCGCATGACCCTGATGAAGAACAACTACTGGAGCAATAACAAAATGGAAAGAATTCTGAGAATTTGTGACCACAGAGTTTGCTGGATGTTGGAAGAGGGGCCTTAGCTCCGTGATGGGTGGATGCCCATCAGGAGTCACTTGAATGCTAATCATTCCAGGGGCCAATTTACCATCTGAGTTCCAAACACTTTTTGTGGCGATTATGTTGTTCTTTTTAATGTATTTGCCTTAACCAAGGCAGCATCAAATAGTTGCATGACACTGGTGCCATTAACTGAACGTTGTATTTAAAAACTGGTTTGATTACTCAGACTTCGTGAAGTCTGAAGTCATAGCTGGGTGTCCATGGAGTAGTCAGTGGTAGTATTCACTGTTGGAGTGTGTTGCTGTGGGAATGAGATCAAGAAAACATTAGGGGATTGAGGAATGTGGATACTAGGGTGAAAAAATGTGTGGGAGGGTAATACACAAATAGAGAAATCAGCAGTTAGTTCAAAGCTTTGTCCAAGTGTGTTGGTATCCTGTGAAAAAGAAAAGTGAGAGCTAGATAATGAGGTATTACAGCATTTGAGGGGAAAAGTGCTTGAGACTGGAAGGTGGGTTTTGGTGTTGTCTTAGGGTAGGTTCTTTTCTTTCTATTGTTAGGTTTTTGTTTTGTTTTGCGTGCTTTAAATGAGATCATAGTGTTTATGTAAACCTGAAGATCACTGTTTATTTTGAGTAGGCACATCTGTGTTGGGTGGAATAAGAAAGGAGTTCGTTGTAGGGGACCAAAAGCTTAGGTTCCAGAGGAAACTGAAGGTCTTTAAGGGACTCCTGCCATCTGACAGATAAAATAATTCACTAAGTATATTTTAAAGTTGCAAATAAATAGTTTCTCCTGTAATCTGGCAACATCTAAATGGGTCTCCATGAAGTCCAGTACTGCTTCTGACTATCTTGACTGCAGCTTGAAAAAAAATTTCTAAGCATGCAAGTTTTTCCAGCTTGACTGCTGTTGTTTCTAGCTGCCACTCTGTGTGCTGGGGAGCAGCAGATGCTGGATTATCCAGCCAGCCCTTGGAGTTGTAAGAAGGTTAGCATGCTCAGCTAAATTTTTTTTTTTTTTTCTAGAAGTTAACAAGTCAGTATGATGAGTTGCTCTGTTAATGTAGTGGGTATCAGGAATGCCAGGTGTTCTCTTTTATGGATGTTTGCAAGTTAAAACAGATCTGATTTTGTACTTCCTTTTCTTTTCACCTGGCTCTCACTTGCTTCCCCAGCAGCTGACCTGCTACTCTGACTTAAGTTCACATAGCTGCCTGCTGTTTGGGAAAGAGTTGCACTTCACTGTGAGTATTTGCTGTCACTATGTGCTGCTCTAAAACTCAGAGCTGACGTCAGAGCATTAGAGGATGACAAGAAGCTGAGAAGTTGGCTCCTGGATTCCTGTAGAGTTCTGTGGCTGTGCCCAGTGTTAGCACAATGAAGAGGAGACTCTGTGCAGTATAGGACAATGGAGAGTTCAAGGGGGAAACCACCCCTGCTGTTCTGAGCTGTAATAACCAATTAAAAACTTGATGACAATTCACCTGAATTCTCTCATGAGGTAAGGTCCCACAATTAAAAATGCAACTCCTCATGAAAGTGGACTTAAACATTTACTAGCTGGAGTTCCAGTAGATGTGCTCTGATTTAAAATCTCCATGGTGATAGACTGGTGGATAAAAAGCGCATTTTTTTCATGGTTTAAGAAATGCTTTTTATGCGGAAGTAGAATAGCATGGGAATCTTTGCAGAATTCAGAGTTCCTGGATTTGTTTTTTATTTGCTAGGAGGCTGTTCAGTTCATAAGGGACATGTACGTTTGTTTGTATCTTTTGGTTGTTGTAAATGAAGAGCTATAGGTGGTTAAAAGATGGTCCCTAATCTATCTATGAAACATCTCCCTTGGGAGCTTGCATTACTTCCCGCTCTGCCGCAAGGCTAGGATTGTCAGGATTGCTGTTTTCAGTTAAAGAAAATAGAGTATGGGAGTGTTTTTAGGTGGGCGTAAGCTTTCTCCTGTGAGAAAGCATTGGTTTTGTTGGAAGCTTTAGTTCTGCAGAGGTTCTCGTTGAAGAATTCCAAGCTGTGCTTTCTTAGGTGTGTTTTAAAAATACTGCATATTTCTTGGATTTTCATTTCTGTTCTGGAAATAGAGCTACTTGGTTTGAAAACTGTAGATCGATCTTATTTAATAATAATTCTCCCTTCTCCTCTCTCCTTCTCCCCAAACAATGCAAACTGTTGCTCTGTGTTAAACAAGAAGCTGGTGAGCTGGAATAGGAAGAAATAAAACAACACCCCCAAGAAACAAAACACCATTCTAGCTCAAAGGAACAATACTAGAAATGTGGGTATTTTTCTTTAAAATCAAATCAATTTTCCATTTAATATTCCAGGATTATTGATGTATTGATTTAACAGTCTTATTTTCTTCATGGGCCTTGTTTCCTCTTGAGAATTAACTTTCCCTTTTGGTATCGTACCTGACTTTCATGTCAGACTTTCAGATGGATTTTCTTCCAAAGACTCATGCTCTATACGTGGGATTTAGCAGGTAACATAACTATTTTGCTGTGGGAAGAGCAAGATAAGCATTTTCATCTGTCCCTTTAATACAGACTTACTGTTGTTACTGCTTCTTCTTTTCACAAAATAAATTGTATTTTTTTTATGTTTAATCCAGTTGGACTGTTTGTTTGCCTGTGTAGTTTGGATATTTTTTTTGTCTGTCTGTGTCCTCTCCCTGCCCCCCAGTTTGATGTGCTGGGAGCTTAGCTGAATAAAGTGAATTAATCAGGAATATTCAAGGATATGGGACCATCAGTAGAGTAGCAATGAAAATTTTGTCTTACTATTGCTCAGAAACTTTTTATAGGTATTGCTCTTGACTTTTGTGAAACTGGGATCAGTCCTGTACTGTCAGACTAAACTGAAAAAGAGAACTAGATGTAACATTGCAAGTAGAAGGTAATCTACTGAGATAGCTATTATTTAACTGTTTTTCTGACAGCAGTTTTGAAAACTCCTTATACTTGGGAAGAACAATGTTTTGTCTCTGTATCTAGTAAAAAAAAAAGCCAAGATGTCTACTAAAACAAAGTGGAGAATACAAATGTTTACGACTTTTCATGCTGGGTTGTAAGCCCTTGAGGCAAAGATGAGGTACATCTTTCTTTACTAGTAGCTGTGGTTTTAAACATTTTGTCCTCATTAAACATTAATGTTGTGCAGAATTAAATATGTAACCATTTTTGCTTTGAGGGAATAGAAATGATTCGAATGGATGGATGGGTGCTAGTCAGCACACAAGGTGTGTGTTAGTTGATGATGATAGTGCAGTAGGTGAAGTTTCCAGAAGTGGAATTTCTGATGACTTGAAGACATTTGTGTAAAATCAGAAATTCAAGCCATGCCAGAAATCTGGAATTTGATTTTTTCCTTTAAATTTTAAAATTCAGAAACTTTATTATTCCTCAAAAATCAGGTTCCACTGTATGTTGAAAATTTCTCTTAGGTTCCCAAACTTACATTTCTTACAAGTTAGTGCTTTTTCCATTTACTCTCTGAAATCACCAGACATAAACTTTTCTGTATGCTCCAGTGCTGTACTGTGATTCATGGTGTCTGACTTCCCCTTGCCTGCAATTTTGATCCTCTCCTTCCACCCACATTACAAGGCAACCTCATTAATGCCCTCCTTGGCACCCTCCTTGAGCTATATTTACCTCATTTAGTTTTTAAAGAACTCACTACTTGGAGAAAGTCCCTTTTTGCTGAACCTTAAACTTCAAGTAAGTTACTAGTAAAGAAAGATGTACTTCATTTTTGCCTCAAAGGATTACAACCCAACATGATGAGTGGACCTTTTCGGCTTCTCTGGCTTTTTGTGTTCTTTTAAATCTTCAGATTTTAAAAGAGCTTGGGCCTTCAGTTTGATCCTTCCATCTGGCGTGGGGTTTTTTTGGTTGTTTGGGTTTTTTTTTTTTCCTGTGTCCTATACTCGCTGTATCTGATGCCTCTTCCCTGACTTCGCTCTGAAACTGTAGATTCTTTTTATAAATGTGGCTTTGTGTTTAAATATTGCATATCACATTTTACCTGGCTTAATGCATCTTATTCTCTTGTACTTATATGGACATAAAGACTATTTTTGCCACAGTGTTTGAGGAGAGAAGGGTTTCCCAGGCCCTTTCATATGGCACTTAAAGCAGGGTCATCGACTGTCATTGCAGTTGCTGATCTGTCCTGTCTTATCTACAGCTGAGTAATGCCTTGGACATTGCAGGATTTGGAGCTGAGGTCTTAAGGCAGGCAGGGATAGCTGGAGACACAAAATAGGGTTTATTTTATTTTTTTTCGTATTCCAACTAGGTCAGAGTTTACTTATGGCTTTGTGGGGCCAGTAGCAGTAATTTTATTAATGTATTATGTGCTGTCTTTCCTCAGAATTAGATATATTTAATTTGATGTCTGCATGACAAGTTATCAAGACATTTGTTGTAGAAATAAACTGGTGGAACTGGGTCAGATGTGTCTTTATTCCTTCAGCTTCTTAATCTTCTCTTGTTTCTTGATGGTTGATTGGGGCTTTTTGGGGGATAGGGAGAGGAATGTGGTTTTCTGCCAGGTGATATCTGCAGGGATCAGAGGATGCTGGAATCTAGATAATTTTTGGGGTTTGTTTTGATGGCTCTTTTTCAGTGAAGGACTCATATTCCCCCCTCCCCTACAGGTATTGTTGAGATAGTCCCAACACGCCAGGCAATGCTTGTTGACTTTTGCAGAAAAAGCAAGGTGAAAATGTGAAAGATATGGACAGCCAAAGCATTTTATAAGCACTTCTTCAGAGCCGGTTGGCAATGGTGAGTGGTATAGGAGGGAATCTGAAGAGGCTTATTTTGGAAGAGTAATAAGGATCTGACATCACTGTCTGAACTGCTGGAATCTCTGTCTTATTTCTAAGCATCTTTCTTTGACTATTCTCATGTTTCCACCGCCCAAACATTCTTACAAACTTTCCAGTCTTTCTCCCAAAATACACTGCTGTAATGCATCTTTATCCATAAATCTCAAATGAATAAGGGAGGAAAGAAACTCAATGAATTGTGAAGGTTAAATGGAACCTTAAAAATATACAGTAGTTTATTTTAGGGGAAAAAGGGGGGGGTTGGTACTATGATAATTTTAGAAATATTCAAATAAATGAATAGGTTCTTATTTTCTTGTTCTGGTCATGTTCTTTAAGGTACTGCTTATATGCGCCTGTTGTTAGATTTTCTTACTCCTTTCACTCACCCCAAAATTTTCCTGGATTCTGTAATTCCAATATGTAAAGCCTGCCAGCTAACAGGTTTATGGGATTTTTGTTTTTACAGACTGCTTGCCAGCACTTAATGCAGAATAAGATTTTATGTTAGAATTGAGAGTGTTTGGAAATAATGATACATAAATGCTGAAAGTTCACCCTATACAATGCCAAACAGTACTTCATATGTGTTGAGTGTAGATGGAAATTGTAAAATCGCTTCGTACCCTGGCTGAGTGGTCTTGCGGGAAGATCCATCCAATGTCAGTCACCACTCTGCCCGTTTGCATAAGAGGCAGCTGTCCTGCCTGCTGTCTCCATTAGAGAACAACAGCTGGATATTCCTTCATATTCCTTGATGGAAATCTGTCTATTCTTCGACAAGCTGATGCTGCCTCTTCCTGCTCATGATGCAGAGATCTGCAGTAGGAAATGAAGTGTCCAGTGAATTGTTTATTTTGTAAAAATGTTTGTCAGAGCCACTTGGAAGAACTTTAGCAACTTAAGATAGAAATACCCTTGCAAAATTCTACCTTAGTTAATTGAAAAGTGTACAATTCATTTGTTAACAACATACTCTCATAAAGCAAAAATGGTTGAGTATGTAAAGAGTTCTTCTGTTAAATGAAAACAAAAGCTCCAAGGTTAAAGTAGTATTTTATCATGTTTTGACTTTCATTTTAAAATAATTAAAAGACCTGGAAAACTCTATCTACGCTTACTGGCCTTTCCCACATCCTGTCACATCACGCTGCACATCTCAGTCATACACTGAGTGTTTCCTTGAGTCAGTTTGTGGTATCATGTGAATAAATGCTCAACATAGTAGAAAGATTTCAAGTCTGTTTGTAAAAGAGCATGTGATGCTTTAGCCAAGATAAGAAGGCATAGCTAAACGTGGCATAGCATTGTTGAAATTGTAAACATTCAGTCATTTAGCTCAACTCATTAAAAAACTTTGGACTTCTGATGGTAAAATGAGACCCATCAGAAAATGAGAATCACATCCTCAGACACAGGTATTATATTAGGTGTATTAGCTACTATTGTGTTTATCACACAATTAACAAATATTTTCACTTAAATATTGAAGGGACAGTGAGAAAGAAGAGGCTTGGTGACTATGAGAAAGACCAGTTCATTCAGGGATCTGATGCTGCATATGGAGATTCATTCTTCCTCTTCCCCTTGCCATTTTTTTTGGTTGATTGATTTTTGGTAGTCATTGAGTAAATTAACAGCAGCGCATTCTTTTCTTCCTCCTTATGGCCTATCTAGGCAGAAGGAAGTTTGCATGTCTTCTAAAGTAAGTAGGTTTGCTGCTGCTCCTCAACTGGTGGATTAAGTTTGTTGCAGCTTCACGTCCTTCTCTTCAGTCAGAAGCAGCCAGTGATGAGCTGTTAGTAATCATGAAAGTCTGGGGTAATTCCTTTTTCTCTTTTTAAGGTTAGACAAGGCTTTTATTCCTTTATCTGTATTCACCTTAGGATATTCTTGTAGTTTGGGATATTTTTGAAGTGTCAGCTTTGAATTTCTGGATCCAAAGAGTGCTTTTCTGCTTTAAGCAGACAGCATTATGCTGGACTTTATATGCATGTAATAAAAATTTCAAAAATTTTGGTAATCATTGTTTAGTGTGTGTCAGAAGAACAGCTGGATGGCCATTAGCCACAAATTGAGTCTCTTCTCTGATAAACCAGTGTTCTTTCCATGGATTTCCTCCTTTGGGTGTCATTCAAAGCCCAATCCATACTTATGGGGAGAGAGAGAAAACATGGCACTTAGAAGAGGTTTATGTGCTTTAGGTTACTGGCACTTAAAGTTTTACTTGATAGGGTGAGGGTGAACTTTTCAGAAGTTCACAGAGCTTCGGCTGAGTTTTAGTACTTGTTTGTGTCTTGTTCTGCTTCTGTGATCTTTGTAGATAGCTGCTCATGTAGTTTTTAACCATATTGACTGACTGCTCTGGTCTCCCACACATTAGTTTTATGACAACATTCTGTGAAAGCAGTTAAATTTGGGGAAATCATGAGAAAGTTTGGAGAGATTTTTGCAAATTAACTACCTGCAGCTTGTCCCTGACCTAGTTTCTACCACTAAGGACAGGAGCAAGCTCTGGTCTAGGTGATGTTCTTGTCTGCATACCTTGTCACTTTGGCTTCTGCTGTAGCAGTGTTGGTGGTAATTTTGCCTATTATTCACCCCTACCACAGGCTGGTTTTTGGCCAGTGTAGGCAAATCCTAGGTTCTCTATTGCTCTTGTACCAGGGTTATTAGTTACGAAATAAGAAGTCTGCCCTATGTTGGTGTTAGCAATTGCCTTTTTTTTTCCACTGAGATTGTGCTGAAATGCTGCTTACCTCCTGCTTGGAAATAAATGGGTAAAAAATGGGGATGTCTTGTAGATACAGCTAAAAAAACCTTCCTTATTTTAGAAGTTTTTAGTGATTTAATGTATTCAACAAGTAACAATTTCTTCTCAAACTGTTGTGAACCAATACAGTGGTTAACAGCTAAGCACTCTTGGTCCTTCTATTTCTAAAGTGTGACAATATGTGAATGGCATGTTCATGAGTTACTGCATAGCTACAGAGCGAGAGCATGTAAATCCTTCAAAATGCTATTTAGCTTGTTACTTTTGTGGGTAAGAATGTGGAAAATATTGCGTGTCTGACAGGATTCTGATTGTTGTGGTAACACAGGATACAGAATTATTAAATACATAGAATAATAGGAGAGATGTCTAATCAAATGTTTTATACATGTATTCCTTTAGGCATTTTACAGACATTTGCTGTTACATTCAGGGAAAACTAAATCCAGGAAGAACTTTACAGAGATGGTTTCAGATGTCAGGAATTTGTGTGTGTTTTAAAGGCTTTAGGAGATTTTACAGCTTAGATAATTTGAGCAATACTTTTATTCATTTCTCTGAAATCCATAAAGTAAGAAAATCCTTTATCTGAATTTTCTTGGGTGTTTTCTTACAGGACTTCCTGGGTGAGAGAGATGTGTTACTTTTTTTTTTTAGTTAACGTTTATAAACTCAGGTTACATTGTTTCAAAGCATTTAGTAAATGTTTGTGTGCCCTGTTATCGGGTTGGTACCATGTTAAAATTTTCATGAGGAATGAACCAGGACCGTAAAATGCTGCTCAGCTGAAGAGTGCTGTTTCTTATAATGAGAAGGCACTCGGTTATAGGGTCTAATAAATAAAGCCCGTGGAGAAACTGCCCAGCTGTACTTTGAGATGAAAACAGGATGTTGGTTGTATTGCTGGAGAACTGCAGTATAAATCAAAGGATATGCTATTATTGCTGTTTAAGGAAGCTGTACTCCCTTAGAGTAGTTCTGTATATAAAAGAATGGTAATTGCTATGCTTATCAAGGACTGGCAGTTCTCCTTTTCCAATTGTGACCTGGTGAATCCACCTCTAGCTCATGACTTAGAATGTTGCCAGTTATTTTAATCCCCTATTCAATAGGACAAACAGAATGTGGTTATTTTTATCTCTTTATGGTCCTTAGATAAGTAGAAAACCCCTTTGCCATATTTAAATCAAAGGTGGTTTTACTGAGGGGCATGTCAATTGTTTCCCCAGTGCCTGTTAAGCCCTGTCGGTTCAAGTTGTGTCCAATTAGTCATGGCACCTGGAAATGGGCAGGTGGCTTTCTCTTCTTGCCGGCGTCTCAACTTTTCTTCTCCTCACTTTTTTTTTTTAAAGAGTTCACTTGTAGCCGTTTTAAATTTCTGATAGCCTGAGCCATTTTTTGTCTTTTTCTGATATTATCTTTTAAAGTGCGTCTTTGCCCCTATTCAACTCAGTGTACTGTTCTACTGCTTCTGAATGCCAACTAGAATGTAATTTAATAGTTTTTAAGCACTACATCCAAGTACACTTTCCTCAGGAAGAAAGTATGCCAAAATGCTTTTATGCATTTGATTTCCACCAGATTATTTTTTCTCTTCAGGGAAATCATAGAATTACTTGTCTTGGAAGCAACCTTTGAAGACCATCTAGTCCAACCCCCATGGCAGGTCTGTAGTACACTGTGGGGTAGCCTACATTGTTATTTGGGAAATATAAGCAAGTTGCTCTTACGCAGAAGCAGCTCAATCTAGAACGACGAGTACAGGCATAAACATTAAATTGGTATTCCTGTAATATACATATGTTTTTACAGAAATTTTTTTGGGTAACTTCTCAAAGCTTGGAACTGTTTTGGTAGAGTGATTTTAGCATAGCAGTTTATACTGGTTAGCAGAGAGTTGGCAGCCTCTTAGTATTTGTGCAGAGTTAGCCTCCCTGCAGTAAGAATCCTGACCATGGATCAGGTTGGAAACCAATCCATGCTGCTGATGGGAGCAGAGGAACAGGGTCTGATAAGAAAGGGAGAAGGCAGCAATGGTGAGTCACTGGTGCAGGACTGGAAGGGAAAGCAGATATACTTCACTCCGGAAAGATTCTTAACTCTTGAAAGCTTTACAGCATAAACCTAATATTGTCATAATATTGATTGTGCTTTATACTGAAATATAAATTCATCTTTCAAATGTATACTTTTCATGAAGCTTGATATTCATAATGACTACTGCATTATTTACCATTGCTTATCTACATTTAGCCAAAGTTCTGTGAGAGAAGGATGTTGCAAAAAGTTTTTAGGCTATTTAAGGAGCTGTGTTTAGGCTCTTGGGGTACTTACTGGTATCCCCTTTTCGTAATTTTTGATTTCTTATGGTACTCACTTTTCATTATTTTTCTTTAAATTGCAAATGTTGATAAAATATATTTAACACTAGGATCTGACTGTTAGTAACAATTAATTGATGTGTTTTTGAAGAAGTAGGGCCTCTCTAATCAATTTCTTTCTGCTTTTTCAGAGGGGTGGGATAGGAGGAAGTCTAAAAATCTTGAATTTGTTTCATTTCTGTACCAAACAGTTGGAGGTATTAATCAGAAGGGAAATCTTTTTGTTGAAACAGAAGTTCTGTAGCACAGGTCAAGTTCTGTTGGATGTACTTGGGACGATACCACATTACATGTAGAGATAAATAATTTCTATGAAGGGGGCCCTTTCCCAGGGCCAGAAACTAATTTTTGAAAACATATTTAATTCAAATGTCTTAGTGTCTGTAGCAGTGGTTTATTAAATAAGGGTAGGTAATGATTTAGGGTTGACCAGTGATTTTGGAAAATGTGTCTAATTTCTAAGTAGTCATGTCCTCTGGCTATTAAAGATAAATTCTAAATTCCAACTGTTCGTATAAATGCATGGTGTTCTGTGACAGGCCAGAAGCATGGTTATCAGGAGACGTGCTCTGGAATTACCCTGGTGTGACTTTGTAACTGCTGGATTTGAAAAGCAGTAAGCATTATTTGAACTGGTTCAGTACTCTGAAGGCCTCTTAATTGTACTGCCAGTATTCTTTTTCTTAAAAATTCTAATGAAGGGGATGTATTCTGGAGTACTTGTCTCAGTTATGCACTCACACAGGCAGTTCTCACTGGGCAGCTGTATTGTACCTTAAAATAA
Organism: Campylorhamphus procurvoides; assembly: GCA_013396655.1. Lineage (NCBI taxonomy): Eukaryota > Metazoa > Chordata > Aves > Passeriformes > Dendrocolaptidae > Campylorhamphus > Campylorhamphus procurvoides. Next base: position 1,843,482 of record WBMV01007822.1, read on the forward strand.
TTGTGATTGTTTGTTTGTTTTATTGAATTTTGAGCAAGTACTGCAACTTTTCATCCACAAAGCAAATAGCTGTAGCTTTTGATTAGTAACTAAAACCTTGACAAGTATGTAAATTCCTCAGCAGGACACTGGTTTTGAAGAGCTACTTATGTTCCAGTGAGAAATATTTTTAACAGGTTGTTTTTGAACATGTGATTTTATTTTTAAAAAAAACCCCTTTTTTCCTGCTTCTGTACCACATTATCTGCACTGATTTACTCCTTTCCTCCAGGAAACACATTTGCATTAAAGATCCGGTCTTCTGTTTATTTAGTTCCTGCTGCTTTTTGCTTCCATGAGGTCCTCTTTGACCTTACAATTAACAGAAAAATAACTGATATCCTGGAAATTAAATCAAGAAGAAATTAAGTACAAGGTAAATTCTGATGGTTTCTTTCACTGATCAAACTAACAGTTTGATATGCAAAGAGCCTCAGTAATAAAAATAAATTAAAAATTAAAAAACTCCGTAAGGAGCACGTTTTTCATAGTGCCTCTGGTGCTTCATGTAAAGCTTTAAACTACAAGAATCAGGGATACCACTGATTCCTGTTGTTAAATGTTGGCTTTGTCATCAGAAAAAGTTCAGTATTTTCTGGAAGGTACTCTAACCTGGCCTGAACCAAATTTTATTGATCTGAGCTATTTTGACTAACTGACTTTTTGGTAGAATAATTGCATTGCATCATGGGATTTAATAGTCCCAGCTGATATAGCCTGGCTTCTAATTAATTTGGTCAGCTGGTAAGGATTCCTGCTGCACTTAGTGTGATACTGAAATATTAGTAAGTATAAGAGATCATTCAGCTTGCTTTTAAGCTTAATCATGTACAGCAAATACAGTGAAATAACAGTGATAGTTGTGCTTTGTTGGATTCTTTAAATTGTATTATGTAATTATAACTTCGTTGGAAATAAACAAGACTGGTAAAAGATAAAACTACCATATCAAAGAATTGAAAGGGTTGACCACAATGTTGACTGTTTAGTGTCACTTTAAATGTCTAGCTGGGTAATTTGGTCTCATTTGGACTGAATTTGGTCTCAATGTTATGTTTGGAGGCACAGGATGCTGAGAATGGAAGGAGATGATTTACATCTCACAAGCTTCTGTAAGTGGGAGTTTCAAATTTGAATTTGGCAATAAAATATGGAGATTTTTCAGGAAGAGCTATGTGATAAATGAGGATGGGGTACCAAGGCCTGCAACTGGATCCTTTGGTAACCAAGTTTGTATGTACCTTTTCCAAAATGGAAAGGACAATTTCCTTTGATCTTTTTCCAAAAGAATATGAGCAGGAGTGGACAACCTGAAGAGGCACTTTCATCCCTCCAAGGAAGAAAGTGAGAACTTGTCAGTGTTAAGTTTAGTTGGACTTGATCATCTTAATGGTTTTTTCCAACCTAAATTACTCTATGATTCTATCATTTCCTTCACACAGTCACTTAGCTGCATCACCTAGCATCAGCTGTAATGAAGTTATGCAGTCATGTAATTGGGGCTAAAAAAAGGCACCAATTGCTAATTTCTAAGATGGACAAATGATAGCTCAGCCTAGATGTAAAATTTTCCTGCAGTTTTCTCAGAAGCTTTTGTTGTTGTGTTATGATTCTTTGGTTTTGACAGTCACCTGGTATCCTTATTAGCTACCTTTGACACCAGAAAGCTAATAGTATAGAATATATTTAAAGGATGCTGGATCATCCTTGCAGTCTGAAGTGTTTCATATAGTCTGCAATGTTACCATGACAGAGGTATTCCCATTCAACCTTGTTTCACATAAGCAAATATGTAGAAAATGGAATTTTGAGACAGTGATGGTGAGCTTGAGAAATTACGTGCCTGCATGCACAGAAATAGTGCACTGCTGTGAAGTGTTTTATGAACACCCATTATTAAGTCATGTTGATTTTGTTTTTTGCTTAGCAAGGAGGTTCAGCCAGGCTGCTGGTGAGTACTTAGAAGGTGTGGTCTTGTAAGTCACACCTGATTAGCAGTGAGATTGTGTAGCCAATGGCTGATCCTTAGATTGAGAAGATGTTGAGAGGTTGGTGGACCTTATGAAGAGGAGGAGGGTGAAGTTATTCAGAATCACTCAGTCTTTACCTACTGTAACTCCTAATTTGACAGGTGAATTCTGGTATCTCCTAGCAGCAAGTGACAGCCTGTTTGATCCTCTGTACATATATGAAGTGACAAATAAAGCTGTAGCTTATTTTTCTGGTCCCTGTTAATATGTCAGAATCAGTACTACACCAGCTTTGTCTAACAAACTTAACTTGTGGCTTTCCCAGAACTTTCAACACAGAACTACTTATATATTATGATAGCTGCAGTTACATGATTACGTAAATTTTCCATCCACATGGACTCCTCAGTTCTACTGAAATTGTTAAAGAAGTCTTTATGACTTCTGAGTAAAAACTAAGCAGAAGTCCAGGAACTAAAGTAGTTTTTTAATCCATTAGATACTAGCGACAGCTGTTGTTGTTAACTGGTCATGTAAGTAGATAATAAATTCATTTCTGATAGAAAAATGCTGGCAGCATAAGTTTTAGTTGTGTCAGGAACAGACAGAGACAAGATTGTCATATGCGATGGGGCTTCTGCATTGTGGTTTCTGGACTCCTCGGAGTGATATGATGATAGTAGTCACCTGTCTGAACTTTTAAATGTGGCAGAATTTGTACTCATAAGATAGTTTTGGAAATGGGCTTTGCATGTGTGTTTAGCTTATGCTGTCAAGCATACCCTACTAGCAATTAGAGATATTTTTGTCTCTTCTGGGTTTTTTTTTTCTTTTTGGATCATGTAGTAATTGGTTGTTCACTTAAAGGAGGACATTTGGGTTCTAAAAACAAATGACAGACACACAGCTGTGTAGTCAAGTGACCCAGAGAAAATGAATTCCCATGATCTGTATGTATGTGCAAGTGGTGGGGACCAGGACTTGTTATTTGTCCAAGAGTTCAGTTGTGCCTGGCCTCAAGGGATCATGCAGCCATGCTCCTTGTGCTGTTAGCTGTTCGTGGGAATGTAAGAACATGTCTCACTGTGCTGGCTAAGAATAATTGTGTGCAAGGTTTTGTTTTGCTTTTAAATTTTTTTTTTAAAATCTAAATTCCTGTGGTTTTTGCAGAAATTTGAGCTAAATATTGATTGCAGTTGGAGGAAGGGTATAAAATTGTGTGATACGGTTGTTAAAAATTGGACATAAATGTTTTGCATTGCAGTGTCAAAAGCTACACAACCATTTAATTTTTGTCCTTTATGTTCTTGAGCAAATACTTCTGTTCAAGGGTATTTGAAAAATGAAGAGAACTATTTAGTCATCTGCATAAATAAATAGATATAAAGTTCTCAGATACCAGAGATGTAAAACCATAGATTATATTCATTTGTTTTGTGTGTTTGTTCTACATTGTGTGAGGTAGGACTAGCACTGGCCAAATTATTTCTTTGGTATTTGATTTTATGAGTTAAAATTTTAGTATTTGATTTTTTCCCCCCCTTGGGGATGTTGTGTGTGCATGTGACCTCCCATCCAGAATTGAAAGTTCTGTAATGGCATATCATAGACCAAGTGCTGTTCCAGTTACTAATGACCAGCTACATTGGCTAGTTTCAAAATTATGATTAGCAATTTGATTTTTATAAATATGATCAACAAAATTAGCAGTTTAATTTCATGTTTCCTAGTGCTGTCCAGAGACATTATTCCAAAATTGTGCAAAATATGGACAAATTAACTATGAACACTGTCTTAAGTAAGGAAATGAAAAAGCAGAAGAAAACAGAATTCAAACATGCTAATGACTTCCGTGTTTCTTACACACAGCTTTCTCCAAGTCCATACTTGTAAGGATATGGCCTTGATGAACAATGTACCTACTTCCCAAGCTTGCCCACTTCCATTTAGCTTTCATTTAGTAACAGTACAGGTGCCAATAGAGGGGGACAGAGAAGCCTATTTGAAACACTTTTACATTGCATCCAGTGTGTCTATTTTTGGCTTAAATAGTTATTTTATTTGGAATTAATGGACTTCACTTCCATTAGTTGCATCAGCACATGACCTTGCAGTATTCCATGTAAACAGTGTCGTTGTTCATGTAATGGATGAACTGGGAAGTTCCTGTATGAAGTGTTGTAGGTATAGTCACGCAGTGTCTACACACTGACACTTCAGCAGAAGCCCTTGCTCCCCCAATCCAAGAAGAGGAAATAATACTAGATAAGTCTTTAGAGTAGTATTTTTCTTTGTGTTTTATAGTTGACTGGTGGTTTTGTTTGGGTTTTTTTGGGGAGGAGGTGCCTTAATTTCTATTAAATGTATAATTTTTAAGCAATATTGCCACCAGGCATTCAGGTTTTGATACCAAAATCAATTTATTTTCCTAGATCACTAACTTTTTCATTTAGGATTTGTCAGGCATATGTTCTGAAACCATTTAATAGCATGTAGTATAAGAGTCCACAAAGTAGGTAAATAATATACTCAAATTGGTATAGCTCTGGCAATCAGTGCTATTACATAATCACCTGCCTTATCCAATGTTAAAGTCACAGCTATATTGGTCTATTTCTTTGCCAGTATATTACTGTTATGCTATCTAACAGCAAAATAATTTCCATATACAAACAGTTTGAAAAATACAGGGAGCAATCTTGTAGCAGAAAGAGTGGCTTATGTTCCACCTGGCAGTTGGAACAATTAACAGTCCACTCTTGAACTTCTGTCTGAGGGAATAAAATTCTGGTTTTTAGAATTCTTGCTCTCTGGAGTAAGAAAAATGACAGCAGATGAATTGGTGTTCTAATTTATATTATGGTGCAACTGAACTAAAATAAAGCCTTTTGTTAATTTTTCATTTGTTACTAGAAACATCAGAGCAGGACTGTTAGTGATCATACTTTCAAACTGAAAACTTAAAATGATCTGGGACTTCAGCAACTAAAATGACTGTGCATAGTCATATATTATCTGTTAGTTCAGAATCTACTTAAATGTCAAATTTATATCTTGAAGGGACTTTTGTTTTATGCAGTAGAAAGTAACTACTGCAATTCTGGATGACCTCCAAATCTCCTTTGAAAATGGACGCTAAATGAACAGGAATTGCTCTTTCTGCAACTGTTTTTGCTTTGAAGTCAAATGGTAGGCCTTTGAAATTTGGGGGAAAAGCAGCGAACAAATCAGATTAAATAGATTCAAAGTCCAGCTTTGAAATATTACTGTAATAAGTTGTCTATTTTGGTTGAAATTATGTATGACTTTTATATATGAGAGTGAAAATGTTTTAAAAGGATGTGATAGTGTTGAATGCAGTGTTAAGACTTTTTCTTAGGTTAATACTGTCCTTCCTTTTGGAGGAAGAGAGAACTCTGAGATTTTGCCATCTTGATGTTGTTAAAAAATAATGGTATGAAGAATATTCAATAGCTTTTGCATGAAAATACACATGCTTTGTGAAGATTTTTTTCTTAAATTGTTTCAAAATGAACTGAAACCCAAAATAGGTATCAATTCCTAACCTATCTTTACAATGTCATTCTTGTGTTAATATTTTTAAATACCATTTTATGAAGTGATAAAATACCCTGACAATTCTAAAGTGGGTGCCTCTTTTATGATGTGATTTATATTCTAGGGATATTTGTTGCTGGACAGTACAATGCTTGAAGAAAACCTGATGAACCACTCTCCTGTTTTATACAGATTGGATTAGACAAGCTCTGATTTACTCAGAAAAGGATAAGCAGCAAAGTAGTTTCAAAATACGGCCTGCCTGCAGTGCCACCCTGTGGCTTTCTTTTTTCATGGCTTCTGCTAAACCAACCAGTTTCTGTTGCCTCATCCCCTGAGGGAAAATTACTTGTGAACTTGTAAAATATCTGTGCTCCTGGCTGCAGACCTGGTCTAATTTGGATATTACAGCACATTTTTTTTGCCTAGCTTCAGCATTATTTGTCCCTGCTGAAAGCTGCTTAGAGGGCGAACCAGAAAGAGGATTTCTGAGCAATACCAGTTTATTCACTTACCACATCAAAGCACTATGCAGGGGCTGGTTTGGTCATGGAAAAGGAAAGATCACATTGGAGCTGGAAAGTAAAACGTGTCAGTTGTCAACAGTAACTTGAAGGACTAAGTTAATTAATTGGTCTCCTCAGTTCCAGCAAATAGTTATGTACACATGTGTACGTACAGTTATGTACACAAATAGTTTATTCCCAGGTAGTCAGTTTTCCAGGAAGATAGTTTACCTTTAAAATTAGATTATCTAGGTAAACATAGCATTTCTTATGGAGATAGTTGTTATTATATTGTGTTCCAGACATCTGCATTTTTGTTGACTTCAACTGAAGGATGTCAGAGACTGCTTTTGTAATGAGCAGTAAGCTCTTGAGGTTGCAGTGCTTTGAATTGGCAGGGTAAGTACCTGCATGTTTGAGACTGGTTTTCACATAAGGGAACTAATACAGTGTTGGGGATGTTTCATGCCAGGCAAGCGTACAGGAAGGAAATTCGCAGCACTGCACCTGCAAGGCATGCCTTGGAGGGGAGAAGTTTTCTTCCTCACAGCCAGCTTAGTTTTACTAACATCTCTGAGTGAAAGGCAGGGGTTTACCTATCTGTATTTCCTTACTGCCGTTCTGGCAGGAACAGCAGAGCAGTCTCTCTTGGCCCTTCTGCCCAGGTAGGAACAGTAACATCACTGCTCAGAGTGGGCATCAGCCCAGTTCCCTGGGGTTACATCCACAGCCCATCACCTCTCCCCAGTACCCCAAAAGCTGGCCTGCCACTCCCTAGTCCAAGGACAGTGTTGGGATACAGTTTTGAGTGTTTAAAATCAGTGCTTTTAAGCGTTGTAAGAGTTTTTACTGTAATACTTGGAACGCACTTTCGATACTTTCTTGCTGCAGAGGCATTTACTGTCGTGACAGGTGCTCCCCGCATCCAGCATCGCTGCCCCTGCCCCAGAGCTGCTCCTGCTCAGTGCAGGCAGGACCAATGACTAAGGGCACAGATCAAGTCTGGGCTGGCAAAGCCTCAGCGTGTTGTTGAGACACCCTGGGCTTCAGCGTCTTCACTGAGGGCTTTATGTTTTTCTGTAATAGAAACGAAAAATGTAAGAGTGTGGTAAGTATCAAGCTATATATTTAATGTGTCTAGGCTTTCTCTGATGAGCAGGTGCTGATGTTCACACTTGTCTCCTAGTTACAAAAGTCACGCTTGGCCTTTTCTGGAAAGTGAATGTTTCTTTCTCCAAATTCATGTATTTTGTGTGTAAACTGTAAGTAGAGGTATGTGAAGAGGTCTGAGTTCTTGCAGAATCTTAAAGGCAGCAGTGGAAATATCTGATACAGGCCATACCTGTATGTTGTATTGTTGGAAAGTCTTGTACTAAATTTGGAAAGTCTTATATAGTGAGAATTAAAAATGCAATTTTCTTTTTCTGGTGTTGGCAGCATTTCCATTCTTAGACAAGGAGTGTTTAGGTCATTTTGTTTATTTATTTTTATTATAAGTGCAGTGTATTTCTAAGCAAAATGATGAAAAAAAGGCTTAAAAAAACAGATAAAAGACTGTACTGTTTTTGTAAACCAGTTTTGAGTAGTTTACTACTTGCAGTTAATTAGATGTTTTTGGAAGGAGGAAGAACCAAAGGTAGTAGTTGATGTGAGGGAAAGGGTCAGACAAGTTTCTATTACTTTATTTGGGAAGCTTGTTTGCTCTTTATAACCCACATCAGGCTTCTGCGGTACTGGGGACGTATAAACTAAAGCATCTGTGATTTATGGTAGTTATCGCAGAAACTTCTCAAGCTGCTATGAATTGTAATGGAAGGAGCACGTGAATTGTACTTTAGATTTTGGGTTTTGTTTTTCAAATGACTCAAATGTAAGTCATCGACAATTCTGATTACTCTTTCTTAAAATAGAAAACAAGATACTGAAATGTACACATGCATGTACATTCTTGTGTATCACAGCTCCTGACTTGAATCTTTCCTGTATTAGAATTTTGCCTGGCAAAATGTCTCAGTTCAAGACATTAGATCACAAAAGAACGGCAATTTTATTTTGAGAAAATGCATTTAAAAACTTGTGTATCAAGTTCTCATAAGTCTTCAGCATTGTGAATAAAAGCCTGTTAGTGTCTCTGATGGCACTTTATTTCATTGGGAAAGTAAATCTCTGCTTGCTGATGTGAAAGTGAAATTCATGACTGTGCTGTAAGCCCTGCCGTATATTTTTGATAGGTACTTTTGTTTGTCTTTCTTTAAAGTAAATTCAAAAAATTGTTACAAGAGCTCACTTTCTGTGTTTAGGAACCTTTATGAAAGGATGCTTTTTGATTTCTACAAATGACCAACAAAGGGACGGGAAAGCAGAGCAAAAAACCCAAACAAAAGCCCCAGTTTTGATACATGCTGTTCCTTCAGTTCTGGGATATGCTTGTCTAACTTGGACTGGTTGTTTGATAGAAAAAAAAATATTGCCAGAAATAGCTGCTTACTGTAACTGTTTGCCTTTCTGTTGAAGGCTTGCAATGTTTACAGGGCTAAAGTAAAACACTGAATCATAAAAACTTGGTGTATTGCATTCCTAAGTTTAAAAGTAGATAGTATCGGGTAAAGCAGACCAAATGTTCTGTGACTGGTACAGAACTACAATAATATAATACCTTTTCCCCCTCCACCCCCAGTAGAACTCTGTTTCTTTGAACTGTGCTGTTGGAATTGCTTCTTTCCTCTTGCTTTCATTAATTTTTTTTTCTTTGTAAGCTTTTTAATTTGATAGAATTTCAGTATTTTTAGTCCACACAAATAGAAGTGTTTGAATACTTTTATCAGCTCTCCTTTTAATCTTTTCTGAGTTGGTAGAAAATCAAGCTGACAGTCTTGCTCTGTGAAGAGCTTTTAAGAACTTGGGATACCTTAATATACAACGTTTTTAAGCATGTTTTGTACTATTGCACAGAAGAGTTGGTCTACACAAGTGATATAGCACTGTGTGATGGGCTGTACACCCATGCAATTAAGGAAGGTTATGGAACAGATTATCCAGTGACATCATGGAGCGTGTACAGGACAAGCAGGGGATCAGTCCCAGCCAGCATGGGTTTGTGGAAGGCTCTACCAACCCAGTGTACTGCTATGACAAGGCCTATTGGTTTTGCTTACCTAGACCTTAGTAAAGCCTTTGACACCATTTTCCACAGCATTCTCCTGGAGGAACTGTGGCTGCTCATGGCTTGGATGCGTGTACCTGTGCTGGGCAAAAACCATATGTCATAGAGACTGGGTACAACTGGAACACTTGTACTTCTGAATATTACTCTAGAATTCGGTTTTGAAGCAGAGCAAACCAGATGAGCCTTTTAAAAAAAAAAAAAAAGGCTCAACGTTTTCAGCATGCTGATATGTTACATTTAATCTTTTTTTGAGATGTTTTGTAAATGGTACCATACCATCTCTCTATCTAGAATGAAGTCTGTGTTTTGGAAGGTATATTTTCTTCTTTTTTTTTTCAGCTTTGTTGCTTTGAGCTTCTTTAGAATGCAAGAGAGAATCCACAAACATGACTATCTGCCCCTTCCAGAGGCTGGTGTGATCCATTCCCAGTTTAGTTGTCTGTGATACTGATTCCAAAGATGTGCTTATCTGAATTAAGCAGCTTATGTGTATGCAGAGTAAGAAAGAACACTGTATTTCTTCCTCATTCCTGTTTTATGAGTGGCAGGAAACCTGAGGCATATTCCTTCCCACGTGCCAGCTTTGCAACTATGGACTTTTGCTCCCCAGACGACTTCTTACCCCTCTGGAATGAAGGCCCTCCTGTAAATCAGTTTCAGCTTCTGTGAAACAATCTGATCTGAATTGTTTGGTGTCATCATTAAAAGGGAGGACTTTTCATTACAAATCTTAGTACTTAGCCCAGTGCAATTAACTGTATAATTTTTCCATGGTCTTGTGTTTACTTCACTTTGAGGAGGTATCTTAAATTTGCATGACAAAGTTTATAGCTGTAGTATAACGTTTGCACTTTTTTCTTTTTATCATCTAATAAGCACAGGAACTAGGTTAGAAGATTAAGAGAACACCACCAGATACACTATTCGGAAGAATGGGGTGAGAGAGTGCTGGATTAAGCAAACCCAAGGTGTCCTTGCTTCACAGACTGCTTAGCATTGAAACATCGCAATTATTTTGAACTTTTTATTTTGTAAGGAGAAGAGCCAGTGTTACTGAACTTGGCCAGAGGTACAGGTTTTTAAAGGCAGCATTATACTATTGTAAATATGCAGAACAAGAAACTTAACTTCTTATTAGAGCTACAGCTAAATTTCTTACAGCAACAGTGCCATAAAAAGATCTGTCAAAGTACAGACTGTTCTGTCAAGGAATGGATATGATTATGAAAACTTGTATGTGAAACTGGATCTGAAAGTTTCTGAATTAAAACATGAGATTTTCCAGAAGAAAATCAGTGTGGGACCTTTATTTTGTCTGTCATTTTTTGATTAACTTTCTAGGCCTCTGAAAGTGATTTAAGGAAGCACAGTAACTGTTTGGAGCTGTAATTCTCAGATCTCTAAAAACAGTCAGGTTTTTCCAGTTGTTTTTTTTGAGTATATTTGACTGTTGAGTCCCATAGTGACATTTAGTGTTCCAGAAAGTCTTTGTTGTGCGTGGCTTCTGCTTCTGCTGGCTAAGGAAAATAATACTGTTTCAATTCTCCTTAACGTTGCCTAAATAAATTGTTTTACAAAGAAATGGTAGGGCTCCAGAATCTTACAGAATAGTGATCATAATAATGGGATTCTTAGAGAATCCAAGTTCTATTTCCCTGTGGTTCTCTGTCATAAGTGAGTTGGCTGTGTTTAAAAGATATTTTTAGCATTACAGCTGTTAAATAGTTGAATCCTGTCTCTTTTTGCCTCTGTAACTTCAGTCACAAGTCAAGTTTTCCACATTACATTCCTTCCAGGACAGTTTGGCAGCAACTATCCCCTTTGAACCTCTAGCACTTCAAAAAGCACTGTGGTTGTTTCCATTGGTCTGTGCCCCACGACAGGGGTGTCACACTTTCTCAGGGTAGTTTTTTGGTCATAGAAGTTAAAAAGGGAAAAAATTCAACAACATTCAGTAATGTTTTGGGACCCAGTCATGCCAAGTTACCAGCATCAGTGTTGCAGGGCACCGAGCGGGTATTGGGTGTGTGGCACCACCCCAGGAAGGCACGGCTGGGCGAGGGGACAGCCTGGGCTGCAGCCTCAGTCTGATGGCATAAGTAGCACAGTATTGAAGGCACTGTGTTACCACTTGGTAACTATTTGTGACTAGTGTGTGGCTGTTGAAATACAGAGGGGTTTTAGTGCTGCATTCCACATTTTTCTCTGCTGCTTTACTCATAGTGTTTAATAATGCAACTTACAGCTGGTATTATGCCAGGTTGTGATAATAGCAGCAGCTTAATTTATGGAAATAACGAATACAATATTTGTGGTGGTTCTGGTTTGTTTGTTGTTGTTGTTGGGTTTTTTTTAATATTATTTCTTTTTCTAGATCTGAGGTTTAGGGATATCTCGGTGTGCTTTTAAGCGTATATGGTATTTCAGGCTTTTGTAGAGGATTATAAACTGGCATTATAGCGATAGACCAGTAGTTGTTGATCCCAGCTTTTCTGTACTGTGTGTTTGGTGTGATGTGTATTGGAAGAATTCTCTAAGTTGGTATCTCTAAAGTAAAAGCAAGCTGAAACTTCCAAGAGGCAACTGAATTAGGCCTGTTCATGGCTTTCCTGCCTAAATGCTCTGCTAAATAAAATAATACAGTTGTTTCACAAACAGAGAGAGGGTTGTGAAGGTAGCTTTACTGTGACATTAAATCTGTCTTGAGAGCTTTCCCAGAAATATGAATATAGTAATTATATGATTAAACAATAAGGAAACTTTTTGGGTTGTGCACTTCCTCAGGCTATTAACCTAACCACTAATTAACCAACAGGAAATTCCAGACCTGAAAGTTTCATTATTGCTATACTGAACTGTGAAAATATAAGTGTGTTAATGAGGATTTCATTATAGCCATCTGTAGCTTGTTTTTAAATTGTGTCAAGGCAGGAAAAACATAATATACCATCTGTTACCTAGCTGTATCAAGTTGACACGAAAAATATTAGAAAAAAAATCCCCCAGTTTACAACCCTAGTTGTTTCTTATTTCTTATCTTTTACTTCTGGCAACCACTAGTCCCATGGCAGTACTACTGTCGTGTAGTAATGTGTTATTTACCCCTTAAGTAGTGTATTCTGTTCAGTTTCTCTATTGCGACTTGCATACTTGGGGGCAGGGGGTGGTTAGAGATGCTGACTTCCTAAAATGACAATTTCTGGGCAATTATTGAACCCTCAATTTCAGTGTCATACTGAAAGTCATACTCTCAAGTATGTCTGAATCACCAAAACTCAGAAGTTGGGGATTATCTTGCAGTTCTTTTTAGTTGTAAGTGAATAAAACTTTTGGATAACTTCTATTAATATTCTCCCATTCTCTGACCTAGTGAGCATGAATTGAAGCATTTTGCTTATCAGATACTGGGGTTTTTTGCCACTCATTAAGCCTTGTGTTTCTCTGTAGAGCTTAATCAACAGAAACTTTCCCAAGTCCTTTGATTTGTGGTTCTCTTTGACCTTAAAATGGAGGGAAGTTGTAATGTACTACCATGCACTTACGAAGAAATATTATGGATTCTAAATTGTCAGATGTTTGTAGGTGTAATGCAAGTGGAGCCTTAGATGAGAAAAAGGTGGTGGTCCCATGGAAAAAGTTACAAAAATTACTGTCAGACATGGGGGAGAGAATTGGCACAGAAGAAAATACTGAAACAATTTTGAGACAGTGAGTAAGATCCTTAGCAGCTGTGATGAAGTAATGACTCAGGTGTGTAAAAAATCATGCTAATTTTTGCATATTTGTACTGGGGAGAGAGAAGAGACCTGTAATGTGAAAATAAGGATAAAAGGTTGTAATTGTGGTAGAGCGGTGAAAGGGTCAGGCACGCCTTTAAGGGAAGTCATGTTGTCGATAGGCAGCCCAAAATATGGGCTTGTCCTTTGGTCTCCAGATGTTTTCTGAGTAGGCACTCTCTTTTTGTTCTGAATTTGCACAGCAACTAGGACAGCTTTGGTGAGAGCTCTTTAGTACCCCCTTAGTATTCAAGACAAACTTGAATTTGATGGCCAAATTTAAGAACAAAATCTGTTTCTCTGCAGACTGATGCAACAAGCACAGTTGGAATAAAACGAGGAGCTCTTTGGTATAGCAGTGTATCTACAGTGTAAATGTCTTAAGGCTGTAAAAATATAAAAAGAATCTAAGGGCTGTGCCGACCAAACATATGAGGAAAAGCCAGCTGGCACAGTCGTGCTCGTCTTTCAAAAGGCTTCTTCTAGTCTCCAACCCAAACCCTTTTAGGGAAACTAGACAAACACAGCATAAGATGGTAAACCTTGCACGGTTAAATAATTTGACCCGAAGTAAGAACAGAGATACAGAAAAGGGTCTGCTATGAAGGTGAGGGGTTTCTGCCTCAATGTTCCATGGGGATCTATGCTGGAACTCTTTAATTCAACATGCTAATAATCGAGAAAAGCAGCTTAATAGGGAGGTGGAACTTTGCAGGCAGTAAAAAAGGTATTATTCATAGTAATAAGAGGAGACATGACTGAAGACTTGCAGAAAGATTTTACAAAAGTAAGTGGATAATAAAATGAGATTAAATTCACTTTGGATAGACTCAATACAAGTCAATTTGCTGTGTGCATTAGCAAAGGAATAGAGAAGAAAAGAGAAAAGGTGATTTTGCCAATGTATAAACTTATAATGACAACCCAGTGCATGGTTATAGTCTCTGTCATTTCCAAAAGGAGACAGTAAAACAGAAAAGATTCAGAGCGGATCAAGAGGGATGGTCAGAGGTGTGTTATGGTTTTCATATAAGGTACATGAGAGCTGAGAGACCGCGTCATTATGTTCTTAGATTTACCTTTTGTACATGTACCAATTTGTTGTGTTTTAATTGTTCCAAGTAAGTGAAAAGAGAACATGCAACAGCACTGGCTAATGATGATGCATAAAATCTTTAAACCAAAGATTAACTAATGGTAAAATAATTAAATCCCCCCAATGTTGAGTGATTATACAATCTAAAATCAACTTTCCTTGATGTGTGACTTGCATAGAAAAACAAGATCTTGGTCTGCTTCCAAGCCATTTGGAACATTTGGAAGCCTCTTGTCTATGCTCTCTTCTCCAGTTCTTTTTGATATAACAAAACTATTTGCCTTTCCCTGGAGACTTGACTGTGTTGGTCCATCACAGATGAGATGTCATCTCAGTAGGTACAAAGCAACTGAAGAAATAGAGTATTTAATAAAGCAGGAATTTAATCTGGAGCAATGCCTATTCTTAGCATAGTAATCTAGGTTTCCTGCTATTCTTGCTGCTTTCAGGCTTTAGTTTCTCATGGATATTATTTAAAAAAAATAATGATTACTATTTCAGGGTTAGATGAAATATCAGATAGTTTTAAAAAACAGGCTTTTGTTTATAACAAGAGAGACAATGGGTTCAAAGAGCTCTCAGCTTCACAGATATGTCTCTATTGGGGATTTTTAAAAACAGGTAATTCTGAGGGGCAGGTAATTGATACATATCCATTGAGTTCTAACAGCCTATTGGGATCTTTGTATGCATTTTTAACAGTGATAAATTTACTACTTAATCTGTGAATGCCATAAAATTAAATTGCTAACTAGATAAGCAGTATGTAAAATTGAGTACTGCAAGATAACAGCAGGACTAAAAATGTTGGGTAGTTTATTACTATGACTATTAATTGTATATTTTTAGCTGCAGTCCTTAGACTCACATAGTAATTAATGCCTCCAAGTGAAATTCTCAGTGTTTTGTCCTGAGTAGGACACACTAGCAATGGGCAATATCTTGGTGTTGCAGCCCACACTGATACCTGTCTGCGTTGGAACTTTTACTAGTGGTGGTCTTGTCCTGCAAGCCTAGTTGCATCTGCATTATTGCCCTCCCCAGATTATCCCGCAAGTGAAACTGCTTCAAGGATTTTTATTCTTTGTATTGTTAGCTCTTGAATTTTGGTTGCAGAGCGCGGTCGACTTAGAACACAGCCATGTGATTTGATTGTTTCATTCAAGCTTACACATGTTTAGGGAAAGCTGACTTAGATTTCTGTTTTGTCTGGCATAATGGGGGCTGAATGCTGGTGGCAGGACTTCTCAGGTAAGAAAGGTTAGATAAGGAACCGTCAGTGATGTTGTTCACTCAGCACACAGGCACTCTGGCAGATGTTATCCTCTCACTGAACCGGTGCTCAAGCCACTTCGAAATACACTGTGGCCCGATACAGATCTAGAAGCAACATTTACCAGTGACAGAAACCTGCAGGATGTTGCCATTGATGACAGCACTTGCCCAGAGTTTGTTGACTGCATTCCTTCCCACTCCCTGGGCAGACTGCTGTAAGCAGCCGTCACACGGCTGTACGTGTTAGGTTTGACTGTGCGAAAAGGTAACTCAATTGAGAGTTGCTTTTAAGCAGCTTCTAGTTTTAACTGACAGTGAGGTCAAGCTTCTGTATGTTACCCTACCTTAAACACTGCTGAGTTGTTTGTTTTCCTGATAGCATAAATATTGTACTTTTGTTTGTGCAATTGATTTGTGAAGATCTTAAGCTTCAATAATTTTGGAGGTAGTACTGATGATCAAATTAACTGGATGTAAATGGATATTTGCCTCTGCTGTATAAATATTCCACCAATCACTAAAATTTGCTCACCTGAGCTGTGTAGTTGGGTATTTTACAGGCAGAAAAATGGGGAAAGCTAGAAAGCATGAAGGAAGGATAAGTTCTCATTCTAAAACTTCCCATTAAACTTGTTTTTCAAAAATAAAAGGGGTGTGGAAAACAAGATTGGATTCTTTTTATGGTATAAAGCCATAGAAGAAATAACAAAGCTACTTAAAACTCTCTTTTGAATTGGCTGAAGTAGATATGTCAGGATTACAGGCTATACAAATCTCTAGATGTACTCTGTTGGCTGTTTGGTCAGATGGTTTGATTATAAATAGGTAGGCTTACTGATGTCAGCAGTAGCGGAAGGGAGCAGTGAGCTTGCCATGCACATACACAGTCCCTCCCTTCTACCTCCATGTGCTATTGAAAGAAACTCACCAGGTATTAATGGAGAAGAAGAACCTGTTCTCTCTTGGAGGTAAGCAGAAAAGTAGTGTGATCAATTTTAGCTATTACTCTTCCTTCTCCTTGTTTAGATAATCCGCAGAATGGTTTCAAAGCAATATTTATTTTACTTGTCCTAACACTGACTGTGAAGAAAAATATTTACCAATAATTGTATACCTGCAGCAGCATGTAAGTCCTTACTCTTTGAGGGAATGCAGAATTCATGTGTAGGGCAGTACATAAATTGCCTGAACTTAAATACAGACCTGTAAGAAGAAATAATAATTCATATCTGTTGTCCTTTTTCAGACAAAACATGTAATTCTTCTGCTCCAGGGTACTAGAGCTTTTTAAAATCCCACTTCTGACTCAAAGATGAGGGTGTATAAAGATCTATAAATTTATCCAGGTGGACAGACTGCTTAAATTTCAGTGGTACATTTCTGGAATGAGAGAAACTATTGCATATTGTACTTGAAGTTGATGATTGGTGCGTAGAAACTCAGATTACTGAAAGAATTTTAAGTGAGGAGTGCTTTTATTTCATGCAGACTGTAAGGCTCTTCTGATTTCTTTGATTTGCTTTCTTCTGATTTTGATCTAAAATTTTATTTGGGAAAAAAAACCCACTAGTTGCTTGGAATAACTTGTTAAAGTCAATTCTTTTAGTGTTTAATATAGTAGAGTCCTTGAATATTGTACATCACTGTCATTTATCATGGAAAGCATTAAAACAATTTTGTAGAACCTAAATGGGCTAAATACCTAAATAAGTGCACAATTCCAAGATGCACTTTGTTTGCAGAAACAAAGAAAGAATTTAAGAAATAGCGTTCAGTTGAACTTCTTGTCTTCTACTGGCACTACTGGTAGTGAAAGCTGAAAAGGTCGTGAGTGTGAATACAGGAGTGAAGTATAGTACTGAAAGCAAATTATTCATCAGCATAGCTGTAGGGGAAAGTTTTTTTACATTCCCCAGAGCAGATAATTATATATAAGAATTATTATATAAATAATTTTTTTCCTACTTTATATTTAATACTGACGTCCTGTACCCCCTACAGAAAGTACAGAGGCTTTCTAATGGAAGTAACAAGTCTTGTTGCCCCCATGATGCAGGGAGCCAGATTTCTTCAAAGAAATACCTTCTTTCTGTTGCAAGGATCCAGTAAGAAAAGGATCCAGAGGATTTTGAGTGTGCAGATGAAAACAGAGAAAGGGACTAATGACAGCTCTTGTGTGTAGAGGGGGATTAGTTTGGGGAGGAAATAAGAGCATTCATTTGAGGCCCTGAATTGTCAACCAATGAGGGAGTTAAAGTAGGGCAAAGGGGAGGGAGGTTCTGCTGGCAGCGACTGCAAAGGTGGCTGTGCAAACCTCTGGTCGGGCTCATGCTGTGAAGAGAGCCGGGGTGGCACTTCTGGCTGTGCTTCGTACCACCCATTTTCCCTCACACAGTGCACAAGAGGTGAGGCTGGGGCTCCAACAGCAGCCTGGGCATTTGAGGAGGTAGTAAATGTGACCTTGTTCCTGGAGGTAAAAAGTTTTTCCACTTTGCTTTCTGAGGAGGATGCAGGCAGGAGAATGAATGTTGAGGAGGAAGCTGTGAAGGATGAGCAGGAGAATCTGGTGACAGGTAGGTACTCAAAGCATTTCTTCTTAGTTTTACAAGAAGTGTTAGCCTGAGATGGCTCAGTGTTTCTGTTGGGGAGCTGTGGCTTCCTTCTTCATGCTTTGGGAGAAACTTCTCTATTACCTTTAAATATACTAACTGCTAAAATGCTCCTCTTGCAATCTAGCAGAGAAAATGCTTGGTTTAGTACAATTTCTGAGCCTAAACTTATTTTTCTCTTTAATTTTCTTTCCTGAATGATCAAGGATGGCTTGTTTGCTGACATGATTGTCTGCATATGAACTCTGTCTCGTAGCATCTCTGTGTGTGCATTTATGTATATATATATTTAAGCTTTTTGCACAGGATAGGAAACTTTTCCTGCCTCCTGTTCCTTTCCAGTGCTTAATGTCATCTCTGTTCTTCAGTTACTAAACCCTCCTGTTTCTTGGTTATGCAAACTTAGAAAACATATTGAAGTGTTACCAAAGTGTAGGTAGATGAAGGACATAACTGCTAGGAGGAGGTGTCTGATGGATAAAGAACTTTCTAGAAGAGAGAAAGCTTGTTCTGTTCCGAACACCTGCAGGAAGAACGAAAAATAGCTGCAGTGCTTTCCAAAGCTGCATTGCTTGCTTTCTCAATTATTCTTCCTGTATCTGAATTTTCAGCTGGGAAATGGAATGTTGGAGATGAAGACAGTCTTTATAGCAGCTAAAGGAGAGGGAGTGAAGTTTGTCTCCTCTGTTACTGCAGAACTTCTTAGCTCCTGTCCTGCATTATTTTATCTGTTACGCACCCACGTGCCTATGTTTGAGGCATGTGTGTATGTGAGGAAGAAGGGAAGGGTCCATATTAGCCCCTTTCCTGGCTGCTGTGATACTGAGTTGCTCTGCTTTTCTTTTCCTTAGCTTTGCCAGCCTCTAAATCCATCCCGTGACAGCCTCCAGTGTTACTTCTAAAACACGATTTTGAACAGGAGAGAAAAGCAGCAGCAGCAAAGCTCAGATAAATTGACAATTCTTATGTCTCTTGATGTTCAGTATAGCCGCTGAAAAGCCATGAGGAGAGCTAGGTGTTTCATCCGGAGGCTTTGAAAAGACAGTGGTGTTATACCTGCTTTCATGGCTGGGAGATAATGGCCAGAAGGACAGATTCAGGTTTTGTTCTATTTGAGAACCCCTAGTTGAACTTTCTTACTAGTCATGGAAGAAAAACATCTGTATGAACAACCTTTTAGCAGTTCTTGAAAAAGATTTGAGGGTTTGTTCCTTGCGGAGGTGACATGCGTTTGCTTGAGCTTTAAGTATTTGTTAGATTTATTAGTGTATCAAAGGTTAAGCTCCCCCTTTCAGATCAAGCTGCTCTTTGTTTTCTTTTCCTGTTTATTCAACCAGTTATATATTACTCAATTACTGTTACAGATTTACTGCTTTCTCTTGCCTGCTCTCCTTCCATTCTGTCGGACTGTTTTCATAACTGCAAATATAATAAAGGCTAAGTGAGTCATAGAAGGTTTTAATAGTTTTGAATACCATTCAGATTTTTTGTTCTTTCTTTTGGTAGCAAATCTGGGTTACTTTTGGCATTTTTTTACTTTGTGAAAAGTTTGCAAATAGACATGCCAAGTTTGTATTTGTGTTTAGTCCTATTTTGTATTTTATATAATACAAATACATATATTATGTATTTGTATTTTGCCCTGTTTACTGCAGAAGTCTAAGTTCTTAATCTCCTTAGAAGTAATGTCGTTGAAAACAATTTTCCTCTCGACTTCTGCATTTGTTGGTTTTGATTTGGTTTTTACCTCTCTTGGCACAACAGGATGTGCTGTAATGAAATTTTTGTATCAGAACACATTTTTATAATCCTTCAATAATAATAATAAATTTTATGCTAATTTATAGGATTAAGTATTTTTTTTATCCTCTGTTGCCTGCTAGGATTTTGAGCTCATGGCTGTCTTCCTAAGAACAAGGCAATTCTTATGCCTGGAGAGGAGCTGTGTTTTGTTGGATGGTGCGAGATCTGTGCTCAGGAGTTGCGTCTTTCATATCCTCTAAGTGAGCTTGAAAAGATATGTAATATTAGCTATGATTTGGCTTTGAAGGACAATGAATGAATATTTTTTCTAGAAAAGTTTAGAATTTGTACTTTAATTTATTACATTACATGTTTATATTGGAGTTAGTACCCCTTTGATACTAAGAAGGGCACAATTGAAAACATGCCCATCATGCAGATTTGTGTTTACATTGCCTCTGAATTGCCCTTTTTTCCTTGTAATAAGAGAAAACATTGCATGAATTATGGCTCAAGTACAGTCACTTCTGTTTTCAAGACTGCCACTGCCATGGGGACAGACAATCAGAGAGGGCAAGTGTCTGTTCCAAGTGGTCTGGAGGGAACTGAAGGATTCATTTGCTCCTTTCTTGCTTTTACTGTGAACCAGACATCCGAAGATTCCATTAAGCTTTCACCTTACTGTCATGGTTACTGTCCCACTTCTGTGATTTATTTCTCTCTAGGATAAGACTTAAAAAAAAAAAAATCTTTTCTTTAGAGCAATGAGGCTAGGTTGGGGGTAAATCCACACATCCCATTGAGTAGGGAAACCTTTTCCCTAGCAAGACCTTTGAAAACATATCGTGATTCCAGGGATGCCTCATTTTCTTGATCCAGTTTATTTATGGAGAGTGGAAATGCATTTGACTTTTTTTTTTTGCTTTCTTTGAATATAGGCAGAAGGTAACATCTGCAGATGGTTTGTTGTTTGCCAGAACCTCACTGAGTAAACCCATTGAGATAATCTTCAAAGATCACTTTTAATAATATTATCACCCATCGCATTGTTATTGCCAAGTCATTTGATATATCAGTTGCACAACAAATTATTTTGCTGGCAGAGCTATATACTCAGTGTCTTATTTCTAGTGCCATTTTATTCTTATCTAATATTTTTCAAACACTATTATTATTATACAATATAATAATATTACATTATTATTTACAATATTGGTATCCTTTCAGTCTTGGGAATTTGTGTAGAGAAATGCACTGTAAAATGCCCCAGTATTACAAAAGATTTACAAATTGTCCATGTTTGTTCTTCATGGAAATTAAAATATGTTTCTGTACTTTCTAATTTTTTCTTGGTACCTATTGAGCCACCTCCTAGACACAATATCCATACAACATGATCTCAGAGTCTTCCCCAGATAACTAAGCGGATGAATTTAGAACCTGAAAGATAATATTTCTCTAAGGAGCTGGCACAGCAAATATTTTTCCTTTATTTTGTCCTACATGTATCATAAGCCTGGCTTGGAGGGATAGCCTAAGAATGGACAGTGTTTGCCGCTCATTGATCCATACCTTGGTCTTAACATCTAGCTGGTGCTTTTATAGTAGAAATAAAGAGAGAGATTGTATATCAAACAGTGATATTGATGTTGGGATAAAAGCCCAGTGTCAGGGCTGATAGTCACGTTATATAGACGCTATGAGGCTGGTACAGCAAATATTTGGCCTGCTTAATGTTAAGGAAAAATATTAGAGTACTACACTATGTTTAACTTAAAAGTAACCTTTTTTGCAGCACTTATGGCATCCCAGATTTTGTATAGAAACCTGTGTGCCTGGTAATAATTTAGTCAAGATGAATAGAATTTAATTTTAAAGAGGTCATCTATATGTATGCCTGAAATATATAGCAGTGATTTTTTTGAGAGACTTATATTGATAACTTCAGTCATTTGCTGGACTGTGAAGAGCAGATCAGATCATAATGCTGCAGTTGTCTCCAAGGTTTTTCCTAGCACGTAGTGTTTGATCTTAAAGACTTGCAGTGGTGATGCTGTGAAACTGTTGTCCCCAAAGAGGGAGCAGAATAAACTTAGTGTCGAAGACAAATTTGTTCTGTGAGTATTAAAGATGAGTATTGGGCTGGGAATGCTTATAGATGAAACTAGGGGCATAAGTCTTTTGCATACCTATTGGCCAAAACTGATGTATCATTGTGAAAAAAACCCAATCCAAATCAGTGTTACTAATGTAGGCCTGAACTCTTACTTGAGAAGTTTATATGCGAGTTTCTGGCAGTCTGTTCCTGTGATGTGGCGGTGAAGGAGCATTATTGTCATAGTCAAGAGCATTATAATCATTGCTTGGGGTGAGAAGTCAAAGACAAGAAAAGCTCTAGAAGAAGCTTTATTGTGGTGGCCTCTTTTGTCATGATGTGATCTTAGTAGAGTTAGACCCTTTTCTGACTTTGAGTGAAAATAGTTCTGCTTGCACTTTAGGCATTTTGTAAAGCGTGATTAAAAAAAAAGTTGCTTTTTCTATAAGCCTGTGTTCTTCATGTTGCCTTAAGTCAAATTAACCAGCTGAAGTCTACCTGTTGTACTTAGAAGTACATAATACCATTGTTTAATGAACTATTTCAGTACCTTAGAGGTGACTGAATTGCAGGTGAAATCCTTATGACCTTTCCTGTCCTTGGTGATTTCTATAGAAAACTTGAGAAAAGGTTCTGATGTCGGAGGTTAGATTCCAAATAATTTCAGTGAGAGTGCTATCAATCTGTCTTTGTGTAGGGTCTCATGTAATTGTGTGCAAAATAGGAAGTTAAATACTGTAAACAGTAATATTCCTTTATGCTGTAGCCTTTGGTTCTACACAAATATAGCAGATAAATTTTTCCCTCTCTTTTTTTTTTTTATTTATTAAAGTGATTCTTATTGAAAGGAAGTGCTAGTGATGCCTGAAATATCCAGGTCACTGTCAGTTCAAGTATTTCTTTTTACTTTATAATGCCTTTTTCTAGTTACTGATAGTTAAAAATACACTGCTTGTAACTTTCTAATGGGAATTTTTTGAAAACCAAATAAATAGATGTATTATTTATTTACTGAGTCAGCCCTTTATTTT
Organism: Campylorhamphus procurvoides; assembly: GCA_013396655.1. Lineage (NCBI taxonomy): Eukaryota > Metazoa > Chordata > Aves > Passeriformes > Dendrocolaptidae > Campylorhamphus > Campylorhamphus procurvoides. Next base: position 1,866,346 of record WBMV01007822.1, read on the forward strand.
AAAAAGGACTTCCACACATTCAGATCACTGACAAGGTTTTGGTAGTTTTGGGGTTTTTTTTCCCCCCAAGCAGGAAAGCTGTCATAATGACATAGTGAGTTTTTATGTTTTGGGGGGGTTATTTCTTTTTAATAGTTGTATTGATGCTCTGGATTGGCTAATAATTTATGTAGGACAGTTATAGGAAAGCTAAAAATCATGCAAAAATCTCCCAAAGATGTTGGGGAGGAGTAAAAAGGAATTTGATTCATACTTTTTGCAAGGTTCACATAATGTGAAACAACCCAGGCAAGCTGTGTAGAGACCAAAGTTACATTTTCAGTTCATGTTGCATGTCTGGGATTGTCTGTGTTGTGCCCCAAACTAATTTAAAATGTTAACAGAGAGGTGCTATAAATTTTGAATGTGGCTCCTCATTCAGTGTGCTCGGAGGCTGTGGGTACTCCCAATCAGCTCTGAGGGGCTGTGAATAGTTAATTATTCAGCACGGAGTTCTGAAGTTCAAAATTCTAAGCACTTTCAGCAACAGATCAGTCATGTGAAGTCTCGGTACAGAGTCGTTTTTGCAGTGCTGCCCTGGACCTTGTTTGCTCTTCATTGTGAGTGACTTTAAACTTTGTTTTCCCAAGAAAGAAGAATATTTCTAATTGTTGTATGCTAGATCTTTTGTTTTAATTCTGTAGGACAATTATGGAAGTTAATTTCTTTCGTTAGGTTTGAAGTAAACAAACTTTGGTACAGCTCCAGAATCTAAATGACAAGCGTACCTTTGTGTGTTATGTTTAAAATGTGTTAACTTTCTGTGAATGTGGCTTGTGAATTCAAGCTTTTTAAAAGAATGTTTATAAGAAATTGAAAAGCTCTTGTGAGGTAATGCGTTTTCACTGTGTTTTGATTTTGTTTCTAACAGTAATATTCTTAGTAATAGTCTCTTTTCCTTGCGAATATGTTGGTAAATTGTGGAGAGTTAGTTGAATAAAAAGAGATTTTGAACTATGTGTTGTAGGACATGAGAGTGCTGCCTTCAGTATTTACTGTAACATAAATACATTAAGAGATGTAGAGAGTTTTCCTTTTATGCTGTTTTGGATTTTTTTTTAAAGTGAGGTAAGTGCAGCTTATTTAGTGATCACTCTTTGCATTCAAGAGTATGCTGGCTAGTCACTAAGATGGGAGAGAGTATTGAGAAAATTAAAATAGAAAATCAACATAGGTGAGGAATATGTGAAAGCATATTGTGACTGATGTGTCAAGAAATACTACAACATAGTAGTATTGGTTATACTGTTATTACTGTAGAGAAGTAAATAAAGTAGAGCTGGTAGGATTTTTTTTGAATAATTTTAATAATAAAAAGAAAAATTTGGGGAGGAAAAGTGTCACTCTTCCCTCACATATCTATCCTGTATTAAGTACATAGGCACTGCAATTTGGCTTCATACTGCATAGTACAGTTTTTCTGTTTATACTAATCCAGTAAATCTGCTTGGCGAATGTGTAAATAGGGTCATTTGTGTAAAGCAAGGGAGAAAAAAAGTAATTATTATACTTTTTTCAAGGTGGATTAAAAAAATGCTTTTGTTTTGGGCTTGATGTTTATTTGGCTTAATTTTTTTTGCTCTTTCACACCTTAGCGTGTTACTGCTGTTTGTATGTTTAAGATATTCTCTTATCCCTTTGTTGCACATATCACTTTAGAAAAGAAGAAAGTGTGGTTCATTCCTGTTTTGAGAATTGTTAATTTGCCGGTATGGAATCATATGTATAAACACATACTCAACTTTTTAATTTTTATCCATTTATTTCAGAAGAAAATCTAAAGCACCACCTCCTCCTTCTGAAGCAACACCCATTGCTGTTTCTCCATTTGGTAACACAGAGTCAACCAACCTCATCATGGAACAGAAAGAGAATATTATTGATAAAGATATTGAGCTCTCAGTGGTCCTGCCAGGAGATGTGATCGAGTATACTACAGTTAATGGGAGGTATGTTACACAGAATGATATTTTTGTTTAACGTTCTTTTCTTACTCAAATTTACTTCAACCTTCATCCAAGTTTTAATCCCTTGGTAAAATACTTGAGTTGTGTAAACCTGAGCATAAAGTGTGTCCAAAGAAGACCAGCAAAGCTGGTGAAGGGTCAAGATCACAGGTCTTTTGAGGAGTGGCTGATGGAGCTGGGGTTGTTTAGTGTGGAAGAAAAAGCTCGGGGGGCAGGGACAACCTTATTGCTACAACTACCTGAAGGCAGGTTGTAGTCTGGTGGGGGTCAATCTCTACCCTCAAGTAACATAGTAGGAGAAGAAGAAATGACCTTACATTAATTATCATAGCAGGTCTACTAAGAAGAGTGCTATGCAAGGCTGTGTATGGATCACAGCAACTGAGGGGGCAATTCATTGCTACCCTAAGCTGAGCTAAACAAACCTGTTTGTATATTATGCTTGTGTTGGTGTATCACTCATGTCTTTGCTGCTGAAAGCAAGCAGCTTGATTTACTTACTTATGCATTCAAACCAGGTAGTGTAAATGTGTGCTTATATGTACTTCACTTCTAAATGAGAGATAAAGTCTGGCTGGAGTCTGTTTGCACACTGTCATTTGCTAGAGTTCATGAGGTCCTTGCTTAGACATCGAATATGAGGTTGTTCATCAGAGCTGCAGTGGATGAACTTTTGTGGGGGTTTTGTTGGGTTTTTGTTTGTTTGTTTTTTTACATCTCCCCCTGACTCCATGTGGCTTTCAGGATAATTTGAATTGGAGGTTTTATTTCTCAGAAGAAGTTTTCTGAAATAATTGGTGACTACTTGATGCTTTATCGTGTTCTTGCCAGCATGTTTACAAGGAATATTGCGGTCTGGAAATACAGTACCTTCCTTTGTTTTTAAGATTTCTTAAAGGTGAGGTTCATGTGTCCATTGTCAGGAGCTTCTCTTTCATCTTTTCTCTCCCTTTGTGTACGCTGAGTACCGTGGCCCTCCCTTATGCCTTGCTCAGAACACAGTGCCAGAAAGGAATGTTGCATATGTCTTCACTCTGTTGGATTACATTGTCTGTAATTTCTCAGTGCTCAAGACAGGCCTCACAGGCTTATCAGGAAATGCACATATTTCCCAATCAGGTTTATTATCCTGCAGTTACAGGGATTTTTCAATCAAGGTACTGTATGTGATTGATCTCATAAATGTCTCTCTTGCAAATAAGAACCAATATTTGCACTGCTAGGCTCACTCAGAATGAGTGGAGATACTGTGCAGGACCTGCAGTCCACTGTGAAACAAATTTCAAACTATCTTTTATTCTAGCAGAATATATATTATTTCAAACTAGCTTTTATTCAAAGCAGAATGGCTTTCTGCTTTGCTCTATCTTGATAGTCATATTTTGTGAACAAATAGGCAAGGTCCCTCTAGAAATGACATTAACAGACAAATTGCTGATTTGTCTCTGTCCTGTTTGTAATTGGAGATGAGCAACTTTGAAGGTCCTGATGAGAGAATCACACTTTTGTAAACTTCTCTATTTCAGATAAAGTTAGGTTGGGTCTGCTCCCTTCTCTGGCATAGTGGATAGCAAAAGCTATACAGCACAAAGCAAGGTGTTACAGGGATAAAAATCCTGAGTGTGTATAAGCAGGTGAAAGAGGATCAGAATGAAATTCAAAAGGAATTTTAGAGGAAAAGATTGCACGAGAGAATTTTTGATTCCTGGGTTGATGTAAAGTAACTAAAGTGAAAGACAGAAAAGGATGGAGAACTGAAATAACTCATCCCTCATTCTCAAACTTCAGGCATGGGTGGATTCTTTTATTTAAGCCTCAACACCAATTTGTACTTTATAGTGGTTGGCAGTAGGGATTCAGTTCAGCTCCTCAGAATCTGACAGTGACATGTGCACTCTCCTAATACCAGGATTCCTGGAGGGGGATCCAGGCAAACAGTAATTTCAAAACAATGACTACCCTCCCACCTCAAACATGGTAAGAGTAATGGGTAAAGGAAGTGAAGCTACACTGTTCTGAGGAAGGAATAGAGAAATGAGTGAAGTTGGTTTTTTTAAATTGGAACATTTTCCAGAGTAATTTTACAGCATTTTCTGCAACCAAAGGAAAAAAAAAAGCCAAACCCAACTTAAAGAACTATTTTTAGCATCCTAATCTTTTTATTTAGGAGGTTGTTTTGTTTTGTTTTGTTTTCCCACAGGGAAGAAGTGCAGAGTTTGAGAAAGTTTTCTTGAAGTTGGGCAATTAGTTTCATTTGTACACATCGGTAAATGAAATTGGCAATTTTAAGGGCCGGTATGATAGTGACATGCATTTGATTTGGAAATGGTGTGTCAATCAGTTTTGCAGGGTAGTACGTTTAGCACTTCAGTTTCAGATGCCTTTGAGAGACCTTAGCTTTGCTGAATTTGTTTTATAAGTCATTTGTGCGTTTCCATTTGATCCATTCTTGAGTATTTTCAGTCATTAGGGTACTCTTAATAAACTGTTGCTGTACTCTGTATAGCCACCGAGTGAATAACAAGCTTTGTAGTGTTACCCTACTTTTCAAAACTTGTTGTACTTAAATTTGTTAGTAACAAATTCTGGGAGTTTTGGTGGGTTTTGTCATTTTCCATGAAGACAAATGTGTTTTTCTCTGTAGAGAATGGGATGAGTAAATATTTTTGCAAAGAAGGCCATGAAGCCATAGTAATTAAGTAACTGGAGATCTGTAGAAAGCCACACTGTGTGTAGGTTTCTTTCTGGTTTGTTTGTTTGTTTTATTTTTTTTTAATATTCTGTCCCTACCTAGGAGTGCTTTTCTCTTGGTGGTTATTGACAGTTTTGTTTGTTCAGTGGTGCTTACTGCAAGTCTCATGATGGGAAGACCTTGTTCCTAAAGTTTGATTGTATCAGAATCTCAAGTGGGTTTTTTTCCCCTTTTAAGTAGCAAGTTTCTAGCCCTTGTTGTTGGAGGGGAGTGTGCAAATTTGATGCGTTTTATCCTTTAAACACTTAATATAATATCTGAAGGGACACCTTACATTGTTGATTACAAACATGACATGGCTTGATACGTTCTGGTGAAGATTGATCCTTTAACTAGGTTATGTAATGAGAGGCTGGCTTTAATCACTTTTAATTGTTATTTAGTCAGGTAGGAATAACCAGAGGAAAACCGGTAAGAGATGAAGGGGTGGAGAAATATATATATATATTTACAATCAGAGACTTCCAGAAGACTTAATAATTTAAGGAAGTTGCAAATATTTTACTGAAACTAGATAAAGGAGGATGAGCAGATGATGTACTCAGACAGTTGATGGCCATGTTTTGGAATTTTGCTAAATATTAATTATGGAAGCTGTTAAATTTACTGTGATAAATGTATTCTTCCACCTACAATCCTTGAAGGTTTTAGCAAAAAATAGTTTTACAAGTTTTGGAGGATGTGATTACAAGAAAAGCTTGACTTTTGTACTACTATAGAAATATCTTTCTAAAGCACTTGTTGAAGATGTCTTGGTCTCCTGTGGAGGAAGAGGGACTTAAAATCCATCATCTTCCAGTCAAGCAGGTCATTTCTGGAAGTACCAGTGGAAAGCAAACTTGCGCTGAATCCCTGTTCTCACGTACTAATTTGAATGTACCTGTCTGTTGTTTGTGAGCAGCTGTTTCTCACTTATCATTCTGTCATGTCTTGTGACACTGGTTAATGTGAGGGCTTGCCCCTGTCACTGATACATTTCTATAGAATGGCTTTCTGCAATCTTTGCTTGTGAATTCTCATGCTGGTAATCTTTGGTGTTCTTACCCTTCTCTAATAACTGAAGGGCAGCTTTTAAAGCTAGTCAGTGTATAAAAATTCACGAGAAAAAAAGTAATGGATAACTTACCGGATATGCTGATAACCAGAAAGGTCACTGGAGAAGTAGTGTCTGCAGTCACCTCTGGCTCCCTCCTCCCTGGGCCTGCCCAACCCCCAGGGAGATGGGGAAATGGTATGGTTTGCATTTGCAGCCCTTTTCTTTTTAGGGTGGGGTGGATGTATTTGTTTTATTAGGGGTTAGAAGTATAAGAAATGGAGTAGTTCCTCTTTTTTTTCTTCTAACAGGGATGAATTGAAATAAACTCTCTGATTTAGCTATGGGAAGAGAGGAATAGTTATTATTCTGTATTTGGCATGGTATTCCTCAGACTGTTTTATATATAAATCTAGATGAAAGCATAGGAATATATAGCATTCTTCTGCACCTCTTCAGACCATCTGATAACTGCTTTTTGATGCATTGGAGTACAATTCCTGTATGTTTTTTTTGTTTTATTTTTCTTCCTGCCTTTTTCTCCCAAGGCAAGTGTTCTCCTGCCATTTAAGCAGAAAGAAGCATTCCTCTGGAAAAAAAATGTCTGTAGTAATTACATCTGTCAGCTCTCAAACAGTTTCTGTCTCCTGGAAGTGCAGCACATACACCAGAGAGGCTAGCCCTGCTGCCAGAGACCAGAAGACAGTTTGCATAAGAAACATTTGTTCTTTAAGATGAAGTGAAAACAGAAATGATAGTCTAGGGTAATATAAAGGGAGGAACAATTCAATGTTCACAGCAATTTCTGATATTCTTAATTCTTTTTACAGAACCATATCATATGAAAAGTCTGTTTTAACTTACTACTTAATAAACATATTCATGCTCTTTGTTATCTAGAACTCTGCTTAGCGTGAGTGTTCTTTGTAGGAACTATCTATTTTCACATTTGGCTATGCTACCAGAGTACTTGCACCTGTTATGAGATTACATCTAGAATTTAAGATTTCTGATAAAGCCATACCAGCCAAACTCTGGATTAGACACTCAGCATTCTTTTCAACATACCATTTGATTGCTTCATAGACTTTTCAATTATTTTCATAATATCCTTGTGAGACAGAGCAAGTGATACATTTCTGTGTTTGTAGCTGTAACTGAGAGATGCAGAGTGTCAAAATGAAACTGTCCTTAAAGATGGTTACACAAGTAAAAAAAAAATTATTGAGGAATGATCTGATAGTACTGTAGCCTTACTCAGTTGCTGTAACATGCAAAGTTTGTATACTCTCCTTACTTCTGATCTGTTTAAACATCTCTGGCCCTTCTTCTTAAAGTACAGCTTTAATAAATTTATTTCAGTAGCAACTGGAAATGCTCAGCGTATCTTAATAACGCTGTCCTGCATGTTCTTAATTGAGCACTGAGGGAACAAGGCCATACAATTCCTGACTACATATGACAAATTCAGTTTGCCATACTTCATTGTGGAAAGGACATCTGTTGTATCACACAGAGCTTATCAAGAAATTGTATTCGCCTACCATATTGTCATTTAGCTTCTTTCTCTCTGTATTAAACACCTCGATAATTTTGGGTTCCCTAATGCAGGACCCCCTTAAAAAGGGGACTTTCTCAAACTTTTCTCCTGTTCCTTCCTCATGCTTGGACTTTCTGGAAGTAAATTCTCTTGTAATTCTGAACGAATACAAAAATTTTGAGCTTCAGAAGAGAACTGTTTTTAATGAAGAGCAGACATTTTGTGGAATGGGGTGGATAATTCATGGGTCCCTGTTGACCTCAGAAAATGCTTTACTTCCCACAAGCAAAAAATACCCCCTTTGCTCAAGCACTTGGCGTACTTTTCTGCAAATTTGTTTTGTTTTCTTTTTAGTGTTTTTGGAGGGATTGGCTTTCTTTTTTAAATTTAATTTAATTTTTTTTTAAAATTTGAAGATATTAAAGGTTGGTGCCTGGTAGTGATTATTTAATCATGGAAGGGAAGGGACGAGCTGAATTAAATGTTTAGCAGCATGTTTTGTTATAACCTGCTTAATTGTTACCTTTTGTGACAGTTCCATTTGTCTTTTACAGGAAGCCTATGATGGATTTGCTAATCTTTCTCTGTGCACAGTATCATTTAAATCCATCAAGTTACACTATAGAGTTGGTATCAGCAGAAAATAGTCAGATTAAATTCAAACCCAACACACCAGTGGGAATGCTTGAAGTGGAAAAGGTGATTTTAAAGCAAAAACAAATAGATAAGAAGAAACCTGCTCCGGTTATACCAGAGGTGAGAACTAAAGGCATATTGAGGAGTTAGAATCACTGTTGTATTCAACAGCTGGTTGCTCAGGCTCGTTTCAGCTTTTCTTGTTGTCTTTCATCCTCTCACTTTGCAGCTCTGGGAAATACTTCACTCTGTGGTCTTGATAACCTCCTCTTAGGTAAAATATATTTCAGTTTGTTGCAGCAAATGTCTTTTCCTAAAGAAGGAAATTATTTGAAATTCCATGCCTTTTGAAAAATTCTGCAGATGAAGTGTGGCTAAATACAACCTTCCACAAACTGAAAATCAGCATCTTGTCCAATCTGTCATGCTGTGATATATGAGCCCTTCTGACTGTATGTTCATTTTCCTTTAATGCATACTGCACTCTCTCGTTACGTGTTTCTTTTTATATATTTGTTTATAAGTACTATACCAACTTCAGGATGCTGCCTAAATCTTCCTTTCCACCTTTGTCCTTCTGCTGTATAGAAGAATACTGTAATTTATCTAAAGCACTTAACAGAGGGTCAGGAGTGCTGTTCTGCTGCACTTTTACCTTCCTCTTATGCTCGTGTGCACACTCACTCATGGCTCAGCACCTGACTGAGCAGATGCCCACTATAACCTCGCCGGGCAGGTCGCTGCAGGCACAGGGCAGGTGCTAAAGGAGAAGCAGACTGTTCCACGTGTCCTTTGCTTGCAGAGGAGGGAATAGCTAAATACTTCTTAGTTTCTCATGCAATGTTTCTGAACTTATAACACTGGTGAAGATGGCCATAAATGGAGCTCCTGTGATTTTACTGTGAGGCTCTTGTAAAAATGTCAGTTCTTTCAGAATTCGTGCTGGTATTTATTGCAATTTTCTCATCTTTAGCAAACGATAAGGGTAGTGATAAACTACAAGAAGACACAGAAGACAGTTGTAAGAGTTAGTCCACATTCACCCCTTCAAGATCTCATACCAATTATCTGTAGCAAATGTGAGTTTGATCCTTCACAAACTCTGCTGTTGAAGAATTACCAGTCTCAAGAACCCCTTGATCTGACAAAATCTCTTAATGACCTTGGACTAAGAGAACTATATGCCATGGATATCAGTCGAGGTAAGAAATCTTTCCTAAATTGCAATTGTATAAAAGATAATTGCTGAGCATTTTAATAATGCATACATTTTGTTGGGTTTTCTACTTATGAAGAAATTATTTTCTAGCAATTTAGTATCTATTTCATTAGTCTTCCACAAAATTGAAACATGGACAAGTTTACCTGAACTTTTGTTTTCAGAAGCGCTGTGTAAAAGGTGTATTTTTCTAACCAATGGTTAAGTACCAACAAAGGTAGCTGAGTACAAATCCTCACTTAAAGCTTTCTGTTTCTTCCCTCATGCCTTCCCCAAACAGTCCAAGAAGTTTCCCTTAATTCACAGGTGTAAGACCATGATGACCTAAAAAGAACAGAAACATTAGAGAAAATTAGTTTTAAAACAAAACTATTTAAAATTTTTCAATTGTTAGAATATTCTGATGGTGTTTGTGTATATTTCTGAGTGCTGCGTGTTTATAGATTGTGAAGGAATAATAATTATCTTGTGGTCCAACAGGGGCACAATGAATAACTTCCTGATATTTGTACAGACATTCCTAGGTCAGGTTTTACCTTCATCTGCACACCTCTGTTTTTCATGTCAAATTTATTTATTGTTTTGTGATTAACAATTCTGTACAGTGTGGTTTGTTCTATTTTAGACATTTCTCACAGGAAATTTTAGCTCATTGTAGAAAGCAGTAATATTGATTGACTCACTCCTGCTTTAGACCACTATTTTTAGACCGCTATTGTATTTGTTTGATTTTATTTTTGCTCTAAAACTTGAGTGGTTTGTTGGAGTTTTGTTTGTGTCTTTACCCCTCTTTCTACCGAAATACTAAATAACCTTACTGTTTGGTGGTTACACTTTCAAGAGTTCCCTCAGTTACTTCCTACAGGTCAGAATGACAGATTTGGACAACACATCCTTTTTCCATACGGAAAACAAAAATGAAATATTTTTCTCTTCCCCAATGGAAAACAACCTATTTTAACTTGTGTAAACATGTTACTTTGACTATATGTGCCCATAATCATTGCCTGGTTTGTTGTCTGGTTATCTACTGCTTTCATCTAGGGACTGGCAGAACTGCCTTTTGCACAGTATGACTTGTGCTTCATTTGAATCAACAGTCAAAAATCCTTGGAAGGGTATCTGTCGCAGTGCCCTGGTAGGAAATTTAGATATTCTTCACGTCTCTGAATATGAAGTAGTTCGTCATTTGAATTTTACAGACAGGTTCAAAGCTCTGAATTTTCAGCTATCTTTATGAAAGTGAATGGTGAGATGTACCTTTTACTTAATAGAATGTAAATCTAAATTTTATTAACATTATATTTTAATTTTTTGATTCTCTTTGTTTTCCAAGTTTGGACAGCCTGACAATCCAAAACTTTCAGAGCAAAGTATTCTATATACTGACTTTTCTCATTGCTTCTGAAATAGAAGTGAAGCCTCCCCCATATGTAGAAGGTTCCAGTCTGTGTTGCATGTCTTCAGACTCAAGTTCTTGAATGGCTTATAGTATTAGGCAGTAAAGATACACTTTTTTCCCAGCAAAATAGCCAGTTAATTTTTCCCTAATGTTGAAGATTCAGCTTGGCTTTCTGTATTTGTATCTTGTAACTGCATCCTTGTTTGAGATTCACATTTTCTCTCTTTGTCTTCCTGTAGCCACATCACCAGTTGATTTAAATTTACCGTCTTTGCAAGGTACGATTTACTGAAATAGGTGGTGAAACTGTAGCACTTACATGACATTGCCACGTGCTCCTGTTATAACATCTGCTTAACTGTGACATGAGTAATGTCTCTGTCCTGTCTTAAATGCATATTTAAAATGATCGTGCAGAAATGGATATACCCAGCCCTATAAAAAGTTTTTTTTTTTATAGTTTTACCCTACATCAACTTATTAAATTTAAGGTCATGTTTGTATTGATACCTGTACCAGCCTTTCTGATTTCTGTTGCTCATTGCATTTGCATTCAGTGGGATTTCTTTAATAAAGTTCATTCCAGTAAAAATTAAAAAAGGGACAACCACTTCATTTACATATCCTCTGCGTGAATAAAACCTGAGATTGGCGCAGTTGGTTAGAGCATGGTGCTTATAACACCAGGGTTGTGGGCTTGATTTCCATATGGGCCATTCACTTAAGAGTTGGTCTTGATGATCATTGCAGGTCTCTTCCCACTCAGAATATTCTGTGATTCTGTGAAAATAATGTAAGGAGGATAAATTCTGCAAGGCACCGGCATGTACTTGACTGTCTTTACTAAGACTGGCATGCAGTTGGTTATGTGTGCAGCACCCACTGTGGGTTTGCGTGGTCTTTCTCCATAGCCACACCATGTGCAGGCTAGGGCCTGAGTTGTCCCACTTCACACTTTGCCATGAATTTAAACTGGTAGGAATGGAGAGCTGAAAAGACTGACGCTCTTTTTCCTTTTTACAGCATTTGTAGTATGAACCGTAACATGACAAGTGGGATGGGCTGAATTTAAGTGCTAGAGGTATTGAGAGCTGCTGAAACTCATCTGTCCTGAGTTCTGAGAAGGACAGGAAGAACATGGGTGGTAGGAGACCTGTTCATTTTGCAGCATCTAGAAAAAATATTAATGTAGAACATTTACGATGTATTTTGTGTATCACTGTAGGAGGTTTATGACTCAGTGAAATAATAAGAATGCGGGAGAAATAATCTCTGCATGAAATAAGATCTAGAACTATTGTTTTCTATTTTAGACTCCTACCAATCTGAAACCATGGATGTTCTGAAGGAGAAAGGAAACAAAGGATTTTTCAGCTTTTTTCAACGAAACAAAAAGAAAAGAGACCAAGTAAGGTGTAAATTTTTATAAGCAAAATTTCTAGAAACATCATAATACTGAGCACTCGATACTGTTGATTGTTTTCCAGAAAGTATATGCAACTTGGATTTCTTTTTATTTCCCGCACTTCAAGGCTGCCAGTGCCCCAGCAACTCCATCGATGAGCAAGCCAAGGCCAGCATTTATCACGAGATCCAACACTGTCAGCAAGCAGTATGATTCAAACACTCTGCCATCTGAAATGCCGAAGAAACGGAGAGCTCCTTTGCCACCCATGCCAAACTCTCGGAGTGCTCCCCAGGAGCTCTCGCAAGCCCAAGGCAGACCTGCGTCTCATCTTGTGAAATCCAACAGCTTTAATAGGACTGAACAGGTTAGTTACATTTGCTTCACTTCCCTTAATAAGTAGAGACATCATAAGCCTGATAATCCTGTTGTTAATACATGATGAAGCTTGAAGTAAAAGTGTAGTACTTGCTTTTAAAAATTTTATCTTGAAATGACTATAGAAATTGAAAGATGCAACTTCATATCCAAAGTAGCTGCTATACTTTGAAAAGGTAAAACCCACTCTTATATAAGCTGGTCTTGGAAGCACCTTTTTGTTCTTTTGAATGAATACTTTATATATTTAAATGTGAGAATGTGCTCTTGCTTTATCATATCTAGTCATTGATGTTGTGATATTTCTATTAATTTTTAATGTTTTAGTTACACGAGATGAGTAGTTTGTTCTTTACATTGCTAGAAAAAGGTGGACATCCTGGGGAGCAGTCTAAACATTCTTGTGCTCCCTGCAAGTCAAAGTAAGGTTTTAATTTTAGTCAAATAGGGCTGTATTTTTTTGAAGCTATGACATGTGGGCTACATATTTAAATAACCTATGTATCCCATGACATGCAGAAATTCTGCCAATAGAATTTGGGAGAATTGGTGCATTGACTATTATTTTGGTATTGCACACATTGTCAATTGTGAATTCCAATTAAAGATCAAGGTTAAAATCTTTGTTATTTTTTCTAATTTATTTCATACTTTGAATGATCTTTTGACATGAGGTTATTGGCATGCTAGAAAAAACAAATGCAGAACTGAAATACAAGTCTGAGGGATTCATTTTGAATTTGAGTAGGAGACAAGAAATTTCAGGCTGTGACTTCCTTTATCTTTATACAATGATTTAGTCTTTCACTGATGCACAGAACCACAAGAGAGCACTGTTTAACAGAAGTTCTGTCTTTGTGTATTGTGTCCTGCTGAAAAGCTTTATCATTTATCATTTGAAGAAGACAAAGGTTTCTTTCTGAATTTTAATAAAAGGAACCTGGGGGAGAGAAGAAAACATGATCTTTTTTTACTTCACTATGTTTGTCTTTTAATTGAATTCAAATTTTTTTGAAAATAATTTATTAATGTCAACATGCTTTAAATGATTAATATCCTATTATGTCTAAACGTAATGTATGACTGCTTGGCTGTCACTCAAAAAATTGCTTAGATTTATTATTTTGTACTGACATTTCTTACTCATCTAAAGTGATTTGTCTGAAGTTGAATAGCTCGCAAAGAAAGGACAGAAGTCCAGATCAAGTTATATTTTTGTGTGTATTTTCTATTTCGTAGTACTTTGTGCAGCTCCCTTAGAAAATACATGCCAGAGACTTCTGAGGTGACTTCTGTTTCATTCTGATTTGATTGGACATTGGTTTATCAGAAAACATAGAGCTTGGGATTTAAATGTGGGCAAATATGTGCTCTGTATTTTATTAATTCAAATAAAATATTTTGTCTTTTGGTATCCGCTTTCCAATAAATACCATCTTAATTAATAAATTTGGACTGAATAGTACATATTGCTCAACTTGACCAGGGAACTCTCAAGAGGGATCCTATGGGAGACTTCCTTGGAGAATAAAGCTGCTCCTTGGAAGAGAGCTGTGACATTTCCAGGGACCTTCCTGCAGCACAAGAGGGGTCCATTTGCACAACCCTAACCCTAAAGAAATTTAAATCTCCAGTCTACCCCCTGGAAAAGAAAGGGAAGGAGAAGATGGGACAATAGAGAAAGGATGGGAAGCAGCTAAACAATAAAGTACTTCTGAAAAGATTTTGTAGCCACTGTCACAGAGCAGCTTAGTTGGATTTCTGGGAGGGGTGAGTTCCATGCTTGAGAAATTACACCAGAGAATTGCTTGCCTGCAACTCCGTGGTCAGCCCTTTAAAGGAGGAGTTGGGCAATGATCCAGGGAGGTTTTGAGTAGAGTCACGGCTACCTGGGAGAAGACAATGTTTAGGATTCCCTGTACTGAAATTTGCATGAAGATGATTTGATATTATTCTGAGGTGTTTCAGATGTTGCATGCATCCACTTTTCAATATATCAAATGTATAACTTTGTCCCTTTATTGTATTTTTTTTTTATTTTGTCCCTTTATTGTATTTGGTATTGTGTTGCCAGCAAGTGTGCAGATAAATCCTAAGAGATAATAGCAATGTTTGGTGTTTGGACAGAATCTCACCAGCTGAGTTGCTCCAAGTGTATTCTGTATGTACTTTCTTTCCAGTAGATGAGAGGTATATTACTTCCCCTGTAGTACTTTGGCCAAGTTTAAGTATTTTTAGAGCTTAAGTCATGTAATAGAGGTTGAGTGCACAAATACACTCAATGTAGGAGCAAATATTTTTTTTTTTGCTGTTACTTCTTGGACATCTGTTTGCCTGCATACTTGTACAAAGGGAACAAAGAAATCCTAGCAGTGTGCTTCAGTATCCCTACATGATAGGGTCACCTGTATATCCTCTGTTAAACTTAGATATTTATGGAGCAAAAGAGGTAGGTACTGGTGGTATCTAAATGTTTCTATGGTGACCCTTGGTGTGAGGTAACCTATCCAGCACACTTGAAATGCTCCACTTCCTCTAGGGTTTTTTCCATTCCAGTTGCAAAATTATTGTGGCTTAATTACCTTTATTTGTTTTTTGAAATGCTAAGAAGGGCATGGCACCATGTCTGCCATTGCTTACAGAGGCTGCAACTTGGGAAGCACTGATACCTACAAGTGTCTGCATGGGGTAGTGTGGGATTTGGTGCCAAATTTGTCTGTACACATTTGAGACTAAAAAGTTTCATATCCACCCTTGTTTGTTCCAGGAGGGTGTACAGTTCTAAAACTAGAACTCTGGCATATGTTGTGGAAGTTATGACAGAGTTCACTTGTGTTTCTGCACATGCACAGTTAATTAGTTTAGTGATTCTAACAAGAATTTTAATCTGAATGTAACTGATAAAGCGCTGGTTATCATTGGCAGTTGGTATGACACATGAACACCCAGATGTATATTCTGAAACTTTGTCAGATACATCTTAATAACATTATTTTAGGGGTTTTTTTCCATCTGTTTAAAGTACTATTTTCACATTACAGCCTTTGTTAGGATTTGAAAGCTCTTAATATTCATATGTTGAATAATTCCTGAGAAAATCTGTTCAGCACCCAAACCTTAACTGGAACATTTAGTACTTTCTTGAATTCTCTCTTTGCAAGTCGTTTGTTTCTTTGGATGCAAAGGGCAGTAGAAAGGCTTATAAAAATCTTCTAGTAGCATTTGTGCTCCTATGCTGAGAACATTATTCCCCCCCTACACACACACTTGTTCTGTGTAGAAGGGAACTCTGCTGACATCTGTTTGGCTGAGCAAGTGTGTGCAGAGCTCGGAGCCAGCCGAGTCAGCTGGGGGAGCCTGTGTGCAGCACAGGAGGGGGAGACTTTGGAGCAGAGAAATGTGGCTTTGTGCAGAGCTGAGGGCCTGCAGCCAGCAGCTACCAGAGAGGAGACAAATGGAACTGCCCAACTGCAAGCAGGAAGTACTTTAGCAACAAAAAACTGCCTCTTTTGGGGAAATAATATTGTATTTGACACTTCCTCCCGAATAAATTCAAAGGCTGAATATTAATTGTTTTTTAAGAACTATTTGTGAACTGTGAATAAGAAACTATAAAAAGGGTGAAGTGATTTTTGTTGTGTGACATTTTAATCTAGAAATTGACTTGTTTAAAAACTATTCAAGCATGCAAGTATTTTTAATTAGGAGTAGAGTGCTATGTCCCTGTCCTCTGGTGTTCTTAAAAGAGCATTTCACTTTGTGCTTTGTGTTTTCTCTTTAAAGCCCTGAATCCTGCTTTGCTGTAAAAGGTTTGAGTTGCTTCCTTTGGCAAGTGATTTTTCTTTTAGAATGATGGGTAGAAGAATTTTGTGAACATTTTGAATAGTGTTGCTGCTTACAGTGCAGTAAAATATGTATGGATCTGTCATACCTGCTATCAAGGTGGGACAAACCAGAGGACCAAGTGTGCCCAGGGTGGCGCAGAGAATAGTTTCCACCATCCCAGTTCATTCAGTCAAGCGTTCTACTGAGATCTAGCAGGAGCTGCCAAAAGCTGCCTGATAGACATCTTGTGCCAGTAGCTTTTCTCTTGTGAGTAGTTTTCTTTATAGACTTGATTGTGGACAACCAAATACTCTAGCTTTTGGTCTTTAATGCCCAGTTTATTGTAGGATCTGTATTTACTCAGTGGTAGCTTTCTAAATGATTAGCACCTTATTCCATGGAAATTGACACGGTCAACAATTCTGTTGTCTGTGGTGTTTTAGGAAAGGATTGTCGGTGAAACACGAGTTTGTAGCTGTCTTTATACCATCTCTGTTCCTTGATACTGTGCTTTGTGAAGTGGGCTGGTTAATTGAATCACAGAGAAGTTCTCTGAAGATGACCCCACATCCAGATGCTGTGTGGATCCTTCTAGCCAGAAATGAATGTTACTGCTGGATTTTATTATACTGTCGAGTAGACAAGTGTTAGGGATCAGAGTTACTGCAGAAACAGGCAGCTGTGTCTAGTGCAAAATGCATTCCTGTATTGCCGGGATCCTAAATGTTGTCATTCTAATAAGATATGGGTATAGGTTTCTTCAGCATAAGGCAAACTACAATTAAGAATGGCAGGCAAATTGGCAACCACTGTCTTTGAGAGAGAGAATGTGTTTTTAAAACAACTTAAAATGCAATTGGGCTGCTATATCATAAAAATGAGGTCTTTAGCAGGTATCCTGTGTCCATTTTTTAATTGTTTTGATTATTCGTGAATTAAGATTTTTTTTTAAAATTTTGCTGCAATAAGGAGGACTGTCACATCAGTAGGCACTATAATTATTGTTTTTGCACTTTATTAAAATTTAACTTTGGTAAGTATTATAAGACAACTGTACTTTCCAAGATAAGTTTTGAAATTGGGCATTCCAAAAATTTCTATGAAGATTCAAGTATTTTGAGGAGGGAAAGAAATTCCTAATAATTATATGCAGAGTCCAGTTAGAACTGCTGTTGAAGAAATGGAGAAGGGAAACATTGCGTTATGTCATTGCAGTGGGATGTAGTTGAAGCTTCATTCTACAGTGATTTTAGCTACTTTTAGAAAAGAGTTATTTTTGGTTTGTAGACTAGCCTTTGGGCATAATTTTCTTTTATACTATATGTAACAACTGATTTTCTTTTACTGCTCTGCGTTGCACCTCTGTGAATATATTCAATTACTCTCGAAAATTTTTTTTTCAAACAACTCCTTGGAGGAAGTAAGATGAAAAACATAATACGTTTGGTAATAGGTATATATTCTCTGTTTCCCATATGTCTATTATAAATACTTTCAGAGAATAATTACTAGAATTATTTTGCTGTTTTTCATTGATTGCTAATAATCTCCCTCCCCGTCTGCCTTCGCAGGCCCCTGCAGGATTAGTGCGGAAAGGTTCCCTGCCGCTCGGTGACACTGCTTCCATCAACTCCTCTCTAAGGAGGATGAAGCGCAGGGCGCCCTCACCACCCTCGAGAGCAGCAGAAGATCAAAGTGAAAGCAGTAATGAGCCTGGTAATCTTTTTATGCTGTTTAATTGGAAGGCAACAGAAAGTATAGCTGTTTGGCTAAACATTAAAGCAATGCCACCTTACAAGACAAGAACTTCAACTTAAAATAGGAGTGCCAAAGCTTTTCAGGTGGTAAGGAGTGGTCAGACTGCTGCTTTAGGAGACTGGCTCATGCAGTGTGTGTGTGAGCCAGCACAGGCAGGACACAGGAGCTGCTACAGAACTGCAGAGGCAAAGGGTGAATTCATTTTGGTTACCTCACCAGCTGGGGAAACCTCGAAGCGGCACCTGGGCAGAGGCCCCCGAGTGAGGACACAGAGCTCGGTGCGTGTGAGGGGATTGGCAAAGCTGCTGCTTTCCCTCTGTGCCAGGGACTTGCACAGGAATAGGTGACCACTGTGCTTTGATCTTTCCCACAGCAGGGCAGGAATTTCCAGCCCCTTCCATGAGCTGCCTTGTAAGTCTATCGTAGACCTGTCTTATCTAAACACAGGTGTTCTGCTTGTCAAACACACAAGACTTAACAAACAATTAGTGTCTTGTGTGTGGTTTTTTGCACCCCTGCTGCACGTCACTTGAGCATGTTTACAATCCTCCTCACCCATCTTCCATTATTTTCCCACAAGTGTGAGAAAGGCAGGTATTTAGAGCATGCATATCAGAGAGAACCAGACAATGCCAAATTAATTATAGGCACTTTAAGTATAGAATTGTGTTTGTGTTGCTTGGGTGGACTGCTTGGGGTGGGGGGAAAAGATTACCGTCTCTGGATCAGAGAGAGTATAATAGGAAATGGACTGGCAAGAGGAATGTTAAAGAAAATTTATTAGATTTTTGTGATTTTCATCTTTGATCAAAAATTCAGTTTCAAAAATACCTAAGAGTTGAGATTAAAATATCTGAAAAATGTGACAATGAGCCCTAGTTGCTTAAGAGAAGATGTATTTCTTGAAGAACTCACTAGTCTGTAAAACTATAGCATTTTATCTAGAACTTTTGTTGGTACAGGAGTTGAGAGGAAGTAAAAGAGGTTGTTGCTTCGCTTTTTGCAGTAACAGAGACAACAGAATCAGCCTCCACTAAAGTAGACGGAAGAGGCACCGAAATGCAGCCTGAAACAGGTTGGTTCTTTTCCCCAAAAGCATTGATAAAATCTACTTTGCAACAAGCTATGATAATTCATAGCAACAAACTACTACACTATAGATGTGTCATAAGAATAGAACTAATTTTAATTCCTCAGATCAGTTAACTTCTCCTTTGAAGTACAAATATGACTGTCTAAAATAAAGATGTTTTAATGTCTACAGAAACGCATACAATATATTTTGCATTGGTATCTGTGCTTTACATTTAATAATCTAAACATTATCCCTCTTGTCCCTCCTCCCTCACAAGCTGTAGAGAAGAGCTAGCCAGAATTTCTGTGATTTTTATTTTGTACCTAATAACAAGTCTTTCAAAAACTGAAGCCCAGTCTTGTCTTTAGAGCCCTGCCTTGTGCTGCTGCTGACCTGTGTAACCAAGGAGTAGGAGCAAATCTGCTCCTGCCTTTTGGTTGGCATTTGAACAGCCTTTGAAAACATAAGTTGTAAATATAAACTAAGTGCATAAATAGCTGTTCATACATTAAATTATTTGTTGGGTGTTATGGAAAAAACGTGATATATGAAAGTATAGCTGTTTAAAATACAATTATTAAGCTGCTAAACATAATGCTTTTTTAATTTATGCAGTGGTTTTACTGTTGTTTGCAAGCACCAGACTGTAGGGTTTGGATACAGAGTCCAGCATCTACAGGTCTTCTAAAATTTCTAAAAGCTTTTAGAATAATCAGTGTCAGTACAGTATGGAAAAATCACTCTTCAATGCATTTTCACTAAGAATGAAATCTATAATTGGTAAACCTGTGGAGTGCCACTGGCATTATAAGAGGCTAAACACTCAGTTCCTGTGCTAGTTTTCCGGCTGTTTTATTCAGGATACCAGTGTACCAGTCAAGTTTGTTGGAGTAGTAAAATACAGATGTACCACAACAGCTGAAAAAGTCACCTGGTAGGATGCTAGGTTTCTGACAAAGGGGAAAAAAAGATCATCAGTAAACTTGAGCTTGGTTTGTGTTTAGGGTAATTTATGTATATTGCTGGAAAAGACATTAAGTAGAAATAATATACAACATAATACATGAGAATTTGAACCTATACTGTGCAGTGTGAGGCTGAAGATGTAATGAAGCTGTAACCTTTCCTTTTCCTGTTTGTAGCAAACGAAGGACAGTAATCACTTTTAAGTGAGTTATGTTTATTAGTACTTAATTTTCTGTGTTGAAGACTGTTTTTCTACATGCAGTGTGTCTAAGATTATGAACAAGGTTATCATACTGTGTTTTAAAATTAAGTTTTTTGGTTTTCTTGTACTTGCTTCTGACTTAAGATTGTAGATCTGTGCTAGAATTTCTGCAGTTCCTGTCACTGTAATGTCCAAGTGCTGTGTAAACAACCCTGAACTTCATAGAAATGACTGCTTTTTCATAGATCTAGGAACCTCTGCTTGAGACATTTGAGTTCTGTAATTAAATGTTTTAATTTGACCTGTAATGGAAAGAAATAGAAAAATGTAGTCATCTTCAGTGGGCTTGTAACAGTCTGTGTTGAGCCCTGGGATTTACCTCTGCAGTTAGTGACAGCATTCGTTCTCTCGTTCTACTGCTGTCTTCATGCAGTGGCCTTTGCTGAAGACTTAATGTAGTACAGTTGTTCTAAAATGTAGATACAAGTCACATAGCGCAGCTTCATTGCCTCTTTTTTCTTCTTCTCATGGGATACTGCTGCTCTCTGGTGGCATCTCTGAAACTGTCCTGGGGCTGATGTATAAAGGGTGCTTTCAGCAAAGCCCCTTGAGCAGTGAGAACCAGTGTTAACCTGCAGCACATTCAGCTGCAGTACACTTGCCCTATTCCTGGTCTGAAAATGATGTTCATTTTGGTATTGTTTTAAATGGAAAAAATAGTTAAATATCTCTTCAATTGTGAAATGGGACATAATTTTACATTTACAAACACCCTGTAGTTCCTTCCATTTGGATTAATACTGCTTTGATTGTCAAGCTTCTGGGAAGCATTGTGAGTTTTTGTTTGGCTCTGACTGGCATTCCAAAGTAGTTCTGTTATCCATTGCTACCTCAGCAAATAAGGGAAAAAACCCTAAGCTGCAAATACAGTGTTACCTTCTGCCCTAAAATGAACTATTACAAATATTTGATTTGGTGTCTATTAGCTATGCATTGCTTAGACACATATACGGTAAGTGAAACTATATAATATGGAATAGACAACATTTCTGTTGTGAAATGACAGCTTTCCCATGGTGTAAAAAGCCTGTACCTTGACAAAAATACTTTGAAGGCACGCATCTATTACAATAAACATTGACAGAGAATTAAATTGAACATTTGGAATTATAAACAACAATTCTCTCAGTTACGATTTTTGTTCCCCTTCCCAAAGTTTAATTAATGCTTAGTCTTTTTTTTCTAAGGAAAAAGGTAAAATGGTGTCTAAAAAATATTTTGAAATTACAGATATTTTAATAACAAACAAATCCCTTGATATAATCCTATTGGTTACAGTATCTCTTAAGAACCTTGTTGAGGGCTATAGAGTCAAGAGCAGATTTGCATGATGTAGTCAGCCTTTCCGGTTTTGCTGCTTATGTGCATAAGAGCTCAGAGAGCAGCAGCAGCCTGTTCTCTGCAGGGCAAAGAGTGTTCTTACTACTCAAAAGAGACTTGCAGTGGGTATGTCAGTCATCTTATCAGGTATATCTTCACAGTGTCACAGTGGAGGCTTTAATAATGCTGGTTTAGGGCTAATTAAAACCCAGTGACTTATGTTCAGAGAGAATATACACAGACACAAAAGCAATTTATATTGCATATGGAACTACAGATAGAGTGTATAAGCAGTAAGGCAACAGTGTGTAGCCAGTATTGCTGTAAGATCTTCCTAGTGATATATTGCATGTAAAACCTATAGACCGAGGTTTTGGGAACAAGTCAAAATCTGAACTGTTCCTCTGGGGGGTTAACTGCATGATGTAAGTGAAGGATGGTTGTTAAATGTTGTTTGTGTATCAAATGTATTCAGACTTTATTCTGCTGCAGCCGTGGTGGCCCAGGTCTGGAATGAGATCCAGTAGCAGATGAAAATCCACTAGCAAGCAAGGCTGATCTAATGACAAATGAAGTAGGGCACTTTGGAAAAAGTGTGAGGGTTGTTTTTGTTTGGTATTAGCCATTTGTAGGTCAGGTTAGTCCACTCCAAAGCTTGGAAGTGTTTCTAGCACAGCAAAGAACAGACTTCCACATAGCAGGAATGTCAGGAATGTCTCCTACAACCCAAGATAAGTTTCCATGCCATGAGCATAGATACAACTCAGCCTTTGTTACACTTCTCTCCAGAGGAAAAGCAGTAGAGATGACAGCAGTGCCTGGGCACACAGCCATAGCAGCTCCAGAATGCTTCCATTTCTCTTGTCAAAAGCCCTGACTGTGCTTTGTTGTATAATTCAGGTTTCCATAGAGGATTTAGACTGAAAATCATAGTCCTTGCTCCTGTGGCTGCTGATGGCTCAGGCCCATGGCATAATAGTTCTTACCAGTGAAGGAGACAGTGTTCTTGAGAGCCAGTTATGGGCTGTGGAATAGTCTCAGCAGGTTTGATGTTTGCTCACATTCTCTTGTGCTTTGTTGTGTGTTCTGACATACATATTTATCTTTGCACACATACAATAATACTGTCATCAATAAAATAATCTCCTAAAGTATGAGGCTGCTGGGTATGACTTTTCCCTAGGTGGAGATGAAAGGCATTGGCAGTTGGCAAAAGGGAGAGAAGACCCTTGTGACTAGTAAATTCTTAGGAGTTCCTGTAATACCCATGTGGTATATTTGTACCTGTGCTGAAACCACATGGAAGGAGCTCACCTGAACTGCTTTATAGCCTTGCCTTTCTTTCCCTGGGGATCTGAATCACCTCTGCATTCAGCACTATGGCATACGTTGATGACATTGCTTAATTTGTAACTACAAAACATTATTACAAAAATGCAGTATAATACCAAGAATTACCTAGTAAAGTGTTTGGCTTTTGTAGTTGCTCTGTAACAGAGAATGAGTAACTTTGGTATTACTGAACTCTTAACTAATTATCCTACTGGGAAAATCAAAGTTCTGTTCTGTACTGAGCCTTTTTCCAATAGAGACAGTCCTCCTACTACTTTTCTGTAACTGTGCACTTCTCTAGAAGTACTGAAAGTATTGTAGGGTATTAACCACTCCAAAAAAAGGTCAGTTTTAAGATTTTTCTATACTCTGAGATACGTGACTTAAGAGTAGTCCTTGCTTTTTGTTTTCATTGTTGGCTTGGTTTACACTTGAAAATTTACTGATACTACTTAGAAAAGTCTAAAACCCAATTGCCCAGGTGCAAGGCCTGTATATCACAAGTGTCACTGCACCCAAAACAGACAGGAGTACCCTGGTCAGGTCATGCAGAGTGCACTCAGTTGTTGTCATAGCCTTCCACAGCACCATATTGCACTGTATAGATGGAACTACTATATTTATAAATAGAATACATGTAACAAAGCCAAGAGGTTTATTGTATGGTCTACTTACTAATATTTGATAAATGTCAATTGTTGTCTTGTGGTAGGAAGATATTCATGGCAGGAAAGTAAAGCTAATGATGGTTAATCCTTCTGGTAATCAAAATAGGTGCCTTTATTAGTTCAACTTCAGGTACAGTGATTTATGTGTGTCCTAATCCTGTAACTGAACCTTTTAGGTTAACTGTGCTCTGACTGCAAATGTCAGTATTTTTATGGATTAACACTTTTCTGTTTATTTTTCTGCTGTAGCATGAGACACTGTACAAGACACTTCCAACTGATTTAATACACTTAGGATGTCATGGGAAATTTTTGATAGTGGTGATGAAACTTGTTCAATCCATGAGGAAAATTGGTATTTGGTTTGTTCTTTAACATTCTTACTCTGATAAAGAGGAATTGTGTATTTCAAAACTCACTGGAGAGGTAATGGAAGTATAAGAAATCTGGATAAAAGAAACTCTGCCTCTGTGAAATTTGGGATTATGAGATAGATCAAAATATATTTAACAATCTTAATCCAGTACTTGAGTTAAACAAGGGAAATGTTATACAGTAGTTACAGACGCAGAACCAGATGTGTAAAAAGAGAGAATTAGAAAGAACCAGAGAATACTATGAAATTAAAAGTCTGAATGGGTCTCTTTTCTTTTTCTTCTTAATTTTTTTATTTCTGTTTTTGGGGTTTTTTTAACCTACCTGAATTATGTAAAAAGTCAGTTTTCCTTCTTCAAACTATTTAGGCTTCCTTCAACAGTCCTTTTGTGTCTGCATCCTGCAGTGAGAGCTGTGGGCTGTTTTGGGTTTTCTTGGTAATTGGGTTTCTTTGCTTTCTTTTGTTTTCTTTTCTGAGTGTAGGTGTAAGAAGCTCAGGATACAACCTGGAAGAAATTGATGAAAGGGAAGAGATAAGTGTGCAGCAGAGATTGGACAGTGGAAGTACCAGCACCTCTCCCAGGGCAGAAGAGGTTACTGCAGCCTTCAGCTCTGCCGAGGTACCAGTGGAAAATGAAAAAAATGATCCTGCTCTATCAGATCCTGTTCCTGGCAGTGTTTCCGTAGACAACTCACAAAGCTTCAAGGAAGAAAAACGAGAAAATATGAGCACAGATGGCAAGTAAGTACGTTTTGTGACAGAGAAAGGAGCATTGGGGAGGCAATGGGGGAGGCAAATAAAATGCAGTGCTGTTTCATTGTGGAGCACAGAATAGAGAATTGTGAGAGAGGAATGAGCTTTAATATGCTTAGCTTTCATTGTAGCACTCTTCTGTGCGTCGTAATTCATGAAGCTCTTCAATAAAAATGACAATGAAGTGTTCTGCAGGCTGTTCTGTTTAAGCCTCCTTTTCCTTACTACTCAAACAGCTGGACCCCAGAAAACTGTACCCAGCTCTAAAATGCTTACTACAGCAGCATACTGCAAAAAATTGGGATTGATTAGTTAAATAAAAATATAAAATTTATTCTTACAAATGGGGAAAAATGGTTAGACTGGCCACTTTTGTTCTTTTGGACATGGTTATCTATTGCTTCCATTTATTTTCTTTTTGCTTTAATTTTGATTTTTTCTTATATGTTGTCTTGACCTGTCTCAATCCATTTGCTCTCAGGAAAACAAGTTAATTCTGCTTTTTTTAAAAGAAATAAACACATTAGTTTCCTTAACCACTCTTTTTCCCTTCTGGTGATGCTGTACCTTTGCCCTTCAGCATGTTTGTTAAACTACCTTACTCAGCAGGTTTCCAACATGAGTTAGTGCCTGCTTGAAGTAAGTGTTGATTGTCCAGAGAAGTCCCATTGTGTTAATGTAATTCACTATTTCTCTGTTCCCTGGGGCAACTAAACTGGCTACTGTTCCCAAATTAAATTGAAAGAACTGTTTCAATTATTGTACTGAAGCCAATATGTGTGACTACCCTAGTAGCCAAGAACTTTCAAGGTAGTAAGGAGAGCTTTGACTTGTATCTGAAGGGACTTTTTGTCAGTCCAAGGCCAAATGTGGCTTTGCAAAAATCTTTGGTACTCTGTCCTGACAAATATTGTCCCAGTTGCTTAGGTGTGTCTCCTCTATGGGGATCTAAGTGGTCTTGAACATACAAATTATCATGTGTTATTGGGCTAGTTTGGGTAGCTGTCCAGGGGATGTTTCTTCCCTTCCCCATCCCCCCTCCTCCAGTGAATGTGTAGCAGCCTTTCACACTTTATAATCCTGTCAGTATCCTCTAGTCTGTGCTTTGCTCTGGCTTTAGAGTTTGGCAGTTGTTTCCTGAAATACCGCAGGGATTCCAAAATGAGAACTAGGGTTTCTCTGGCATTGTATTTCTAGAAAACTTTTGATAATTCACATCTCTTGTATAAGATCTAGTTACGTTGAGAAGTATTTCTTTTAATCAAAGTGGGTGCATATGTGTAATATTCTGGTCAAACCCACTGATTTCTGTCCTGATGCTCCGTGGTGGCTTGTGGCTTTTGGGTTTGGTGGGTTTTGATTTATTTTTTTCCTATTAAAAAGCCAATTCAGCCTCTTGTTAATAGCTGTAGCTCAGTCCCTCAGCTGTGTTGAAAGCAATGAAGATAAGCAAGAATATGGCGTGCCAGGACTGAGCTTTAACTTTCTTCCAATAATAATTTTGAGAGCATATGCTCCTGTTTAGTGGTCTGTTGGACATTTACAGTATATTTGGTACTAAAAAGCAACATGGATAGTTATTGAGAAATTTATAATTTTAAATGATGCAAAGCAGATGTGTCAGCTCAAGGCACTGATTTCTGACAACTAATGCATTTGATGTGGCAAATTAATTGGAATCTTCATAATGCCAGTATTTCTAATTGCAGAAAGTACAAAGATGTAAGTTTGAAGTTCTAATAACTTTTTGTAGAGAAGTTTTAAGAATTTTTGCCTTTTTCAATTACCTTTTTAAGCCAAGTAGTTGATATCTCCCCCTCCACATCTCCAAAAAGATGAGGGGTTTATTCAGCATTTGTGCCGTTCTCTTGTCCCCCATGATCTGAGGGAACCAGATACTGTATGCATTTGCAAAGTGTTTAGTATGCAAGTAATGTATTTGATGCATGTTACTTTGCTGTTCTCAAGATATTTCTTGAAAGGGACTATTTTGAAAAGTCTGTAGTGCACAGTTCATATGTTCATACGCAGTCAGTGTCTCTCACAGCTTCCTGTGCATCGTGGTGTGGGCAAAATCAAGGACCTATTTGAGATGGGGAGCTGCCAGAGCACTTCACTCAAAGAACAGTTACATGAGTGACAAACAGCTTCACTGAGACGGAGCTGTTACTGCAAAGGGGCTTGTTCAGACCGCACGTGTAAGCAAAAGCCGGGGGAGAGGAGAAAGGAAAACTGATCATCTGCTTACACAGAAGCGAGTAGAGCTCCTTGTCATTTCAGTAGAATATCATGGCAGCATTTCCCCTTTAAAAAAAAAAAAATTATTCTGTCGAGTATTCCAGTGTTTGGCAGTGCAATTCTATTTTGTCCATCTGTGTTTGGAGAATATTGCCAGTTCTCTTGCATCCTTTCTTGTGTTTACTGAAATGAATGATACCAGCATATTTAATGTACTGTTGTGCTTTACAGAGGACTACAGACTAAGATAAGCAGTGAGGATGCTGGATTTGAAAAAGACAGGAAGCTTAAAATTTTAGATCAAAATAAAACCGATGGTGAGTAGTTCCCACTCATTTTTAATACTTCAAAGCAAGGTTGAAGAGAGAATTTTTCTGTTCCTTTGAAGAAATGACAATACAGTCAACTCTTGAATTGTTATCATCAGATTATTTTCTTAACAGTTCCTCTAGCTCTGGTGTACTCTCTTTGAGATGAGGTGGCAAGAACTGGATGCAGTTGGGTTTTTTTTTGGGGGGGTGGTATTTTTAGCATATTTTTGACTACAGCAGTAGTCAAAACTGCATTGTGCTGTTGTAGGGTGGTATGGGTGGGGCAGTGCCGAGGAGAGGGAAGGCTGGGCATGGAGGTTATCTTGCCATGTGGGATGGCATGGGGACCACACCCCAACAGGGAAGAACAGGCCATCAGTTGTTCTTTATTTATGAAATTAGCATGAGTTTTTTTGCATGAAAATGCAAATACTTTTAAGCACAAATAGAAGAAAGTGACACACTGATCTGAAATGAAATGACGACATCCTATGAATCTAATGAATCATAAATTTTTCTGTGAATTTAGTGACCTGACTGATTTATTTTACCCTTTTGTGACACTGATTTTCAGATTTATACATTAGGCCTTTCATAGTCTTTTATACTCAGTACACCTCTGTTTATAAATCATAACAACACACTGCATAGTCCTGTTTATATGTGATACAAATTTTATCTTCCATTTTATAACATACTTGAAATGAGGATTTTTTCCCGCAAAATAACCACTCCAAATGATTATTCCCGAAGAACTTAATTTTCCCCAATATTGTATTTAAAGCAATTTGACTTCAATGTTCACATTTTGGGGACAATTATATGCTTAGTCCAGGAGTAGAAAATTGAATTATCAGACCAACTAAAGAGTAGGAAAAATAGGTTTGGAAGATCGCTCTTGTCCACATGTTTTTCAGTTGTTTCTTTGTACAAATACATAATCTTTCATTGACAACTAAGATTTGTAACATCAAAACTAAAGAACAGAAGCCACAAATGTATGGAACTAAATAAAAACAGCATCTAACTTGGTATTGAATAGTCCTTGAACTCTTGAGTCACAATGCCTATATAATCAACTGAAATTCATTAGCACTTTTTCTGCAGTAGTTTTTTCTATTAAGTTAATGCATGGCACCAGGAGCCTGTTTATTAAGGAAGAATACGTGAGCTAGAATACTATTATTTGGCAATATTAGTCAAATATATTTATATCTTCAAATAGCCTTTAAAAGTAAATGTTAAGAAAATTCTTAATGTCAGTGAGAAGCCACTAGTCATTATAGTTAAATACATTGGATTCAGAGCTTCATGATGTAAGGAGGAAGATTGAATCTTTTTGACATTTATATTAATTTTGGAATCTTTCTTTAATTTAAAAGATTACAGCAATACAAAACTCCTTCCAACAAGAGAAGAAGGGAAAGAACTTCAGACAGCTGAAATTAAACCAGTAGATTTCAGAGAAAATAACAAGCTCAAAGATGACAGACTATCAAACTGCCAGGCATGTAAAAATGACATCTCTGTAAGTCATAGGAATTATCCTCAACTGATGTCAGAAAAGCAAGATGACAAAACAAATCAAACCAGCTTGGATACAGTGAAAACTCAGGATGTTGGAATCCAGACAGGTCCTTTGGATGGCAATTTGGGAAGGACTGTTCAGAAAGAAATTATTGTTCCTCAGGGTGTTGAATCATCCACATTCAGAGAACTGGTCCCTCAACACAGCACAGATACAAACAACCCCCTTCTTCGGGTGATGCACAGAACACAGCAAGAGGATGAAGATACTTCAATAGAACAAAGTCTTGAGACACAGGAAGTTAGCCATGAAAAAGTAATTCCTATGAAAGACCAGAGTCACATCTGTATAAATGGCAATTATTTTGCTTCACCAGAAACAATGGCAAAAACTCCAGATGACTTTTCTGTAAAAGGTCAACCTTTTTATAGACAGGACGCCAAACCTAAACCCAAGCCTGCTAATGAAATTACAAGGGATTACATACCAAAAATTGGGATGACTACTTATAAAATAGTGCCTCCAAAATTCTTCGAAATAATGAAGAGTTGGGAATCAGAAGTTCTATCAGATCATAAGGATCAAGAGGTATCTACTTTGGAAGACTCTCTGAAGCATGAAGACCCCAGAGAATTCATAGTGCAAGCTGAAATTCCTCATCTGTCAAAAAGTGTGGGTCATTTACAGGTTGGTTCACCAAATGAAGCCGCAGCAGCGAATGAGCTGCTGCAGAGAGTGAACACCTTTTCTGAACATACTGTGACCCCTGGGGCTGAGGTTGCTACTGAGAGCAACCACATGGAAAAAGAGTCTTTCAAACAGCGTGTCCCACTGATGCTAAGCTTGGATAATACAAATGCTTCTTCTGAAACTCAGGACAAGTCAAATGCAATAAGTCCTACAATGAAGCCTAGTTCTTTTTATCTGCAGATGCAACGGAGAGCTTCAGGTCATTATGTGACATCTGCAGTTGCTAGAAGTACTGTTTGTGCTCCTAATTCAATTCAAAATGAAGCTAAGAATACAGAGATGGGGGAAAAAATCTCATCACCTGATTCGACTTCTTTGACTTTACCTAAAATAAGTATTTCCTCTCCTCCAGCAGATGAAGAAAAAGTTGATGATGGAAAAAACATGGAACCCTCCCCTTCTCCTGTTAAAAGCAATAAACCTTTAATTTTCCCCTCCTGTCCTCCAGCACCATTGAACCTAAAGACTCTAAGAACTTTTGCAGTTCCAAAGCCATACTCCAGTTCAAGACCATCCCCTTTTGCTCTTGCTGTCTCATCTGCAGTCAAAAGGTCACAGTCATTCAACAAGACCCGCACGATCACCAGCCAGGCACCTAGGGAGGAGTTTCCTGGTGAACTCTCCTCTGCCACTGTAGCAGCTGAATTCTCCTCAGCTACCTCCATGCCTCAGGAGAAAAGCCCTTTCTTACAGACCATGACAGCAGGGCCACAAAATAATCTAATGGATAAGGTAAATTTTGTTTCTCATACTGGTTGACTGTTGATCCACTGCCATGTAGTGCAACCAGTCTAAAGGCCTCTCTCTGAACCACTCCCTGGTCAGAATTCGTACAGTGAAAACACGCTGTGGTGTCCAGCACTAGCATGGCATTAAAATGAAGTACATGAAAACAGGGAATGTTAAAAAGGAGAACAACATAATTCAGATGATGGGACATAATTATTTCTTGCTATAATTAGCATCCCATACTCTAAAGAACTGTAAAATAGTGATGTATGCTGTGTATACCTATTTTTATGCTTGGAGTGCTTATGATTTGTTCTTTATGATTCTCTGTGTTGATTTCTTAAATTTAATTCTGAGTGGTGTGATTAGTTTGGCTTCAAGTGATCATGCCACAAACACTTGAATGGAGGCATGAAATTTTGCTGGCATAATTATTTGAGGGAGAAACTGGGTGGAAGTGTGGCTGATCTCTGAAATCTTGAATCAAGCAAACACGAGAACAGCAGCAGTTTGCTATGCAACCTTGTGCCAGGTTGACTCAGTTTTCCATTTATAACTAATTCAGATTAAAGGTTTTTGGTTTCTTTTTTCCTCCCACTTCCTCCTTTTATAGAAAGGCAGCAATGTGAATAGTGAGCAGAAGAGTCAGGCGCAGTCAGGTGCTTCCACTGACCACCCACCCCCTGTCACCAAGAGACAAACCGCGATGACGTTCCCGCGCTCTGACCCAGAACAGATCCACCAGAGCTTGCTGGCTGCAATCCGCTCTGGAGAAGCTGCTGCCAAATTGAAAAGGGTGAGTTTTCATCATTGCATCCATAACACTGAACTCGTGGTACTCCCTTCAGAATTCCCGTACTAATGCCTGACACCAAAAGCAGTTAGCTTTGGCACAAAGTGCTGCCTGGAGGTCTCTTAACAATGGGAAGGGAGATGGGGAAGAGGGGTCAATTTTGCAGAATAAACTGGTGGACACGCTTCAAATGTCTGTGTTTTCAAACAGTACAAATGTAATCAAATCTTCCGGAAGTAGAAATCCCTAGGATATCAATTAAATAACTCTTTTATAAAATCTGACTTGTGTTTACATGGTTTGAAATGGTGTGGCTTTATAAATCAGCTAAGCAGCTTCACTCTAGACCTGAAGTGGCTGCAATCTTTTGCAGGCAGATAACACAGTTCTGAAGACTATTTTCCTATTTATTAAACTTTTTAAGGTACTTAATTCCTTCATGTTTTTCAAGTCTCCTGCTGCTGTTTGGCATCATTACTAAGATATTTCTCAATGTTTTGACAACAGTCCTGGTAAGACTATCTTCACCCACCCCCTCTGGTTAGGGCTTAATTTTTCTTTACACCCTCCTAAAATTAACCTATACATCTCTCATTGGATAAAACATTGCACACTTGAAAAATCTGTACCGTTTTAAATTTGCAACCAGACAATCATAGTCCACACAAACTTTTCTTGACCTCACATTAGTATTTTACATTCTGTATTGAGGAATAATTTTTCACTGCAGGAGGTTAAAGAAATTCATTAGTTTCTTGTCTTCCCTTTTCTGCTGGAAACTTGAAAGAAACAAATGATGTGTGGATACAAGAGGTTTTGTTTGTTTGTTTTATGGAAGTTTTTGATACCCTCAGGTCAAATTCTTTCAGTGGATAGTCAGATCTTGGAACATTCCATTTCATACATAAAATATGTTTCAGAGTAGCACTGCAGCAGCCTCTCTGAGGCTTGTAGACCTCCCATCATTTCTACACTGAATAGGAAGATTGAGTTTCCTGGAATAGTTACAAGTGTGCTCAAGTACTTTTTGATGTCTGGTCAGTAAAAATGGTACATAATACACTGTAGTATTACTTCTAATAATATATCACTAACTACAGCCACTTTTAAAAGCAGTGTATGATTTAAGAAAATGCTGTATTGTTCAGTCAGCGGTCAAATCTATCTATTCTACCAGAAATACTGTTTGGATTTTGTTTGCATATATTTTTATTAGTTTGATTTTTTTTCTCCAATGCATAATTACATTCAAAATAATGTGGAACTTTATTTATTTCCCATAGTGTGTGAACTTTGTTTTATGATTCTCTGGGAAATATGCATAGGCATGGCTGTTGGCCCTGTTGCTTGTAACTTTTAAAAAATGAAGTTCATAATGTGCTTTTCAAAATTCAAGAAGTTGATTTCTACTAGAAAGAAAACAAGGAAAAGCTTCATTATGCAGTTATTTTTTTTTTTAATGGATATGTTCCTAGTGTAAATTCAACCCCGTATAGTCTTTATCAATGTAGGTACAGGCATGGGGAAGAGGAGGGAGATGATAACTGAAGCCAGTTTTCTTCTGCCTTTTTCTTCTGTGCTTGGGAGATGTCCTTTGTGAGCATACTATGTGTTGAGGCTGGGCTGAGGGGAGGGCTGCACTCCTTAAGGAGAAATTATAAGAAGCTGTAACCATAAAATAGAGCGATCTGCAGCACAGAAACCTGAAACAGGCTTAAAAATACCCCTCTGGAAGACAAACAAAATGTAATGAAGAACTCGCTGAAGTTTTGCCAAACATAAAATTGTACATGCTGTTCCTTTCACTCTCACCCGGAGCACATATGCTGTGGCACAGGTATGTCTGACAGCAGAAAGAAGTATTTTGGCCTAAATTTAATAAATACATGATCTCATGTTTAACGTGGAGAACTGGGAGTAGTAGGATAGAAAAATGAAGCATTTTGGTATCAATAACTTATTTGCACCTAAAAGTGATTTCGAGTATTGAAAGGACTTGTAAAATGAATTCACCTCATAGCTTCCATTATTGTGCTGCAGTCAGGGAAAGGAGTAATAATCCGATCCATTTGAGTTATGAGAGAGGTCTGTGAGGTGCTTACTTCTCTCTGTGTGAGAATCATTAAAAAATAAAATCCTGGCACCACTAGCCAAATTCTTTAATTTTTTTTCCACTCCTTGTTTTACTTAATATGTTGTAAGTACGCAGTGCTGAGATCTGTGGCCTTTTGTGTTGTTGGTCTTTCCTGTTCAATAGGGCCCTCAGTAATTACTAACCTAAAATGGGTCAAGTGAGGTTTCTTTTTAACCATTTTTTCTCTTGAGAATGTTTTCATCGTGTTTAGTAAACTGTGTGCTTTGGTATGTGGTTCTCATGGCTGTGGAGCATCCACAACTCCCATTAACTCCAGCTGGAATTGTTGGTTTATGCAACTCCACTGAAAACCAGGCCTTTGCTGGCTGTCCCAAAAGTTATGGTTTGCTCCTGAGAAAAGAAACAAAGGAGTGTTACAAAGCAATCAATTCTATTCAATATTTAATAAAAAGTGTTTGGTTTAGTGATGTTTTTCAAGCATTTCTTTGCAACCATGTCTGGAGAAGGACTACAAATTATTCATGTTTTGAATAGTTATACATGGAATTTTTATACAGGATGAAATATGATTTTAATAAAATATGTTTTTAAGTAATGTCTTATATTTCCACTTCTGTAGCATATATGCTTTGTACAGAAATCATACAGGAGGTCTTTCATTGCAATGAGAAAATTGTTAACTGAAGTAACAGTATTTCTGTTTGCTTGAAGTAATACTGTATAACATACTAGAGAGAAAAATATGGAAAGTTAGGTTACTATTTCTTTAATATTTTTTTCCTCTTCTTTTTTTCTCTCCCCTGCCTCCAGGTTGGTCCTCCATCAAACACCATAGCTGTTAATGGAAGAGCCAGGCTTAATCCTTTGTATTCCACAGAAGCAAAAGCTAATCACTAGATATTATACCAAATATTTTGCACTTTACTACTGCTTTATAGGCCAACTTAATACTAACTACAAATTTTTGAAAGTGTAAATGCAAGTATATGTTAATATATTTTTTGTCAACAGTTATAAGAATTTCAAGCTGTGTCTTTTGATGCCTTGGAAAGATTATTAGAATATGTAAATTATAGTAATATTTTGCCTTTTTCTCTTTATAAAGCTGACTATGCTGCTAAAAAGGTTTAAGAGAAGGTGCAGGTGAGCTTTGCTTTTGATAGAAAGAGAATAAAAAATTCTTGATTTTAGCCTTTAAGACTGAACAATATGTAGCACTATGCTGAAATTACAGATTGGAAGCCCTAAGAATTTTAGATCACAGCATTAATTTTCAATTGTGTATTACTTTAACAGATTGTATGAACTTAAATCTAGCACATGCTGCCTCCATATCCCTTTATTAAATTGAAATTGTAATTAGTGGAATATCTTAATTAACTGCAATACTTTATATCTGTCTAAAAACTAGATGGTTTTGTTCCTTTAGCAAAGAGTAATTGGGATACCTATTTTGATTTTGGTTTTTTTTTAACTCTCCTGTAATCTTTTCCTGGTTACACACACACACAAAAAGATCAGGACATAAATTATTTTGTACTACTTATGTACTTTTATTAACAGTAGCACTACATGACATTTCTCTTTGGGTATCTGTATATAGTATTTACCTAGCACTCAGATAAGCAGTACATTTTGTGAACTACATATGTATTAAAGTAGTCATCAGCCTATACTCACTGATAAAAAGCAAATTTCAGTTTTGATACTTAACGAAATAGAAGAAATTTTCTTTCACTTGAAGTATAACTAAAGACTGAACTGCTTTGGGCTTATTTGTGTGAAATATTTTAATCTTAATATGGCACAATAATGTACCTACAAATCATGCTTGTGTCAGAGACCATCTATTTATAGATTAAGCATTAAATACCAAGGTGGGAATATATATTAGAAAAAAATGCTTTGTTATATTTTATCTATTTTGAATTTCTTGTCAAGATTATACATTTTGGGGAGGGAGTGGAAACATGATCACATTTGTGATGAAATAGGTAAATTATGGATGCGTGCAGGAAGTGATGGGATATTTGCCATATTAAAATATTTTCTTGCTGGACTTGATTAAAATAAAAGTAATTGTATTTCATTTCTATTCTTTAACAATATATATATTTTGTACTTTAGAAACATTCTGTAACTCAGTTTCAGAAACTAATCTATTTGTGCATTTCAAAGGGTTATTAGTTGTTTGCTGCCAGGTTTTTGTGCAATAATCTCAAAGAGGTCTCATTACTTTCCTAGTAGAGTCAATTACTGATTGCAAGTAACAGTGTTAACTTAATGCTGAAACCCTTTAAGCAACATTTTAGTAAATAAAAATTCATAAAGAGAGCTGATGAACATTTGTTCACTGCTGTTCTCTCCTCTATCTTAGTCCCCTCTCAGTGTGTGTTACCACTTCCTTCTCGTTGTTTTGCCTCCAATCATTCTAAGGGTGGGGGGAACCCACATGGTAGTTCTAAAGATCTGTTTCAGGGTCTGACTGCGAAAGAACACTTCAACCTTCACTTGAAAACATTGAGATAGAAGAGGTGTAGAGGATTTTCTCGTTTCTCACTGGGGCTTACATTCTGCGTCTTGAGGGATGGACTTGAAAACTGTACCTCGTTCCCAGGATTCCAGTGTCTGTGTTTGTGGTGGTATTTGAAGTCTGTGTTTAAGCATTCCTATACCATATGCTGATCTATAACTGCCAGGGAGAGGTTGCACTGTGAAAAGAGGCTCCTTGCTTGTGCTTTGGGTGTGAGGGGCTTGCAGGTTTCTTCTCAAACCTTGGTATTCTCTGCCAAAGTGACCATAAAGTTATTTCATAAAATTAATTTAATCTTCACCTGTAGTAATACAAGTCTTTATGATAATTCACTTTTTCAACCAAATCAACGGAGTTCAATTATTCTTATTTTGGGGAAAGTTCAAATAACCATGCTTTGTTGTTTTCTTTGGATTTGACTACAAAACTGTACTACTGTATGTTTCTTAGTCCCATATGTACTACCTTTTCATGTGAACCCCTGAGGGCAAATATCATCTTATGTAACAGAGATTAAACTAAAACCACCCTGCTTGAATTTTAGGGTTTCTTGTCTCTGCCACTGAACTTATAACTAACTGAAATGTCTACACATCCTATATACTTTGAAATTCTTCAGTGAAACTTTCTGTTACTAGCTGGCAATATCGTGTAAAAAAACTTTCTCTTTCCCTCTTCTTCCCACATGTGTATATAAGACATTTTAAAATCTTACTATTGTTTTTCTAGAGACTTGTTTTTTCTTATATTCTTTTATTAAATTCTACTAGAGAAACTCTTGTTGATGAACTTGACATGTTTATTATTATCTTTTAAGTTTGTTACAGGCACCTGTTACCAGTCAAAGCAAAGACTTTCATTTGGAGCTGCTTAGGATCCTATTTTAATATACATTTGCTGAGAAGGTTATAAGACTTCTATTAAATAAAAAAAAAGAAAAGATGCTGTTGAACGGTAGGGTGTACTTTCTTGAATGCTTGGCCAGGCTCTGTCTATAAGGTGTTGGACAACTACTACTAGACTAAAGACTTAACTGTAAATGACTAAGTAGATGGGTTGGTAGTCAAACAAATAGAGCTCTTTGCAGAAGGGAACATGTGTCTTAATTTGTGTGTCTGTTTTAACAGGATGTGAGGCTGAAGGCACAATAGTGTGTTTGGACTGAAGCTGCCCTAATCACAGGCTCGATTTGTGGGTGCTGTGAACAGTCTGAGGGTCAGGAGCCGTGATGGGCTGTTAGTGCTTGGCTGCTGCTGCGGTGGCTGAAACATCACTTGTTACAGACAGATTGCTTATGAAGTCTCTTTTGATGATAAAGCAAAGCTGTAGGATATAAGTGGAAATTTTAATTGCAAAGAATTCTCTCTATGTGGATTATTTTATACAATCCAGTTGAAAAATCACAGATAAAGTAGAATTTTTTTCTTTAAAATTTCTGATTAAGTAGCATAGAGAGGGAATGGGTCCTTGTTAAAATGACATGAAATTTGCAAGTAATGGGAAACTACACTTGTTAAAAACTTAAATACTTAATTTTGTTTTGTCTTCCTTGAAAGAGCTGTGTAGCCTGGGAAATAGCACACAAACTCTTTCAAGAGTCTATTGCAATATATTGTACATAAAGATGCATTATTTTTTGTCAACTGTTCCTACTTAGAACAAGCACTAAATTTTTAGTGGGTTTATGTCTTCAAGGAGCATGTTTGGAAGAGATGTATAGTTTTTTCTCTTGGGCTGTATTAAGTCTCACAACAGCTAGTGTTTAAGTGAAAGAGAAGATGAGCACTTCCTTTGCCTGTCCTTCCATCACTGTGGAAAGACCACCAAAACTGTTAATGGACAAAGTTATTTCTAAACTATTCAAGACATTTAAGAGAAAAAAAATAATGGGAGAGGGAAGGAGAAGGAATGTGGTAGAGAAACAGGTATTTCACTTGTTTTGATCTGGAGAATCAGCATGTCTGTGAGGAGAGGCAGAAGCATATTTCTGCTCCTCCCTTGTTTACTGCACAAAGGAATAATCTACTGGTGAATTTTCAGTTGAGGAATTATTTTCAGTGTTTCCCACCAGACGATGCTGAATGAATTTGGTATTCTTCATCAGTGTCTTACAATAGGAAGTGCTGCTTCTCCCCTTGCCTTTCATGTTTTATGTTTTGTTTTAGCTTCAGGGTTCTACAAATATCGTACTATTTTGAAGCGTGTGGGTACAAGACAGAAACTAAAATCTTAACTCTGGAAGCCTGATAACTTGTGGTAGCTATTCATGTAATTAGCACAAGGATGAAAATGCAGAACATCCTGTGCAGGACAGGATGTTCTGCATTTGCCAGTATAGTGATGGAAGAAAATCTCAGCATTGAGGAAAGGAGAAATAACTGTATCTGAAAAGGACACTAAAACTATTAGGAAATTTCAACTACTTGTATTTCAGAGTGATTGTGCATGTATGGACCTGGAAATAACAAGGGCTGTTATCATTCCCAACAGAAATAGATACAACTCTAGTGCCAAAAAGAATGCCAGACAGTTGAATTTGGATGTAAGGAGCTAATTCCCCTGTGAACTTCTTAAACTTTGAGAACAGTCTTGTGCACATAACATAGTAGTGTCATACACAAATGCCAGTGGCGCTTACTAGTTACCAGTTTGTGATTGTACAATGAGTATATTTTTAGTAGCTGTTTTGATGATAGCACCTGTTATGTGTGAAGAACAACTGTCTTCTGTTTCAGAAAATTATCTGCGGTGATTTCTAAAGCATTACTTTCCATGATTATCTAGGCATTCCCAAACAATGCTTAAACCAGAAGTTTAGGCGTAGGAGTTTAGGCATAGGATAGGAAGCTAATTCTTAGGTTTGCCCTTAGTAATTCGACTACTTATCAGAACGACTGGTACAATGCCCTTGAAGCCCACTTTTTACTGAGAGAGTTGGGTTGCTATTAATACAAAAAACAATGACACCTTACGTATCATGTCAGACAAGACTGGAATGTATTCTTCAGAAGTTTCTAGTCTTCCACACTGATGGGATAGCCTCTTCATCTAATTTACCAGTTGTTCTGAGTATTAAGCAGAGCAGACCTTGCTTTGCCTGTGATATTTGGTCTCAAGAACACGCAAAAATATGGTACATATAAAGAAATCTTCACATGTGACAGAATAGTTAAAAGAACGGGAATATGAAAGACTTGCATATGTGATGGTGAACATTCAGAAGAGTAGAGGTGTTGAAATGTATAGTCAGCTCAGGGCAGAGGGAGAGTTAAATCCACAGAACCTGCAGCTGCAACAGCTGTTAAAATAAAAATCTGGCCAGCAGTGGCTATTTGCAAGTACTAGTGTACTTAGTGTGCTAGTGCTGGTGTACATTAACCACTAGAGTACTTACTAATGGTTAATATATTTCTAGTTAAAAAAATAATAAACTATAGCTGGACTCAGAATTTCATGTGTGTGTCTGCCTGTTTGTTTAATCTCTCTTTTTTTCCCCCCCATGTGATCCTGAGCAGAAGTACGACATGATGGCTACAATCACACTTAATCTGAAGTGGTAAAGGAAGGAAAAATTAATTTATTCCATGGTTGCTGGAGGCTTTATATAGCTCTGATTGATCAAAAATACAGTAAAAATAGTATTTTAAATAATTAAGTTGATTGCAATTTTCTAAATTAAATACTTGAACTAAATAGGGAGATGGAATGCAGGAAGAGCTGCAATTGGTTACCTTTGTTAAACAGCATGATTGGTCCCACCAGCAGACACTATTTCATTTCTTCAATTGCTAAAAGCTAATTAAGCACTTGTGCTTTTCAAACTGAAGTGTATTTGGTCACCTGCAGCTACAAAGTGCACTTACCAAACAAGGAAATCCCTATGGTATGTGTGCCAAGCTGTTGCAATCCTAAAATCCAGCACCCAAGGGAAACAAAGAGGTGAAGCAAAGGCTGAGGAAGTGGATTGCAGAAGACTTCCTCTTGAAATTGCAGAGGACTGGGAGAAACGTGGGCACCCAGGCAGCTGCACAGTTAGGTGTCTCACTTTCAAGGATTATCATACTCTTGACCCTTATCCAAAGCTGCACTAGTACGAGGGCTAATTCTTGAGTGGTCAGAAGGTTTGCTGGGAGGCAACCCACAGGCAGTTTTGCTGCTGGTGGTCCCAGCTCTTTGAGCTGGCATGCTTTCACCAGCATGCTGAGGACAGAAAGGTCTCAGAGGCACTGTTCAGCTGAGTTTCCCTTTGCCAAGACCACTGAGTAGAAA
Source organism: Campylorhamphus procurvoides (assembly GCA_013396655.1). Taxonomy (NCBI): domain Eukaryota; kingdom Metazoa; phylum Chordata; class Aves; order Passeriformes; family Dendrocolaptidae; genus Campylorhamphus; species Campylorhamphus procurvoides. The sequence continues at coordinate 1,906,298 of WBMV01007822.1, forward strand.
GAGGAGAGATTCCAGTTTCAGTAGCTGCTGGTAAGCATGGCACCCCCCTTTCACATCTGCGTAAGAGAGCTCTACCAGAGCTCTACTGTGAGCTGTGTTAAGAGGTTTAACAGAAGCTACCATGAACCACAGGCACAAGCTGTGAAGTTCACCTGAGGCTGACCCATCAGGAAAAGAAGCCTTGAGAGAGGGAGATCTAGGGGAAGTGGGCATCAGGGCCCTACCTGGAAATGGTGAGTTTATATTTTTTAAAAATTTTATTCAAGTTTATGTCTACTATTAATGCCTTTTAAAAAAAAAAGCAAAATAAAAAAAATAGTATTTTAGGCTGTCAGATATGCTTGAAAGTTCAGTAGATGTAAAAGCATATCCTTTGGTGCCAACTAAAGATAAAAGGCTGAGAAGGTGTAAGGAAGGGTCTGCTAGACCATATTGTCAGGAAAACAAAGGTGTGTCTTATTTTGTGTAATTATTACTTTAAAAACAAAGTTTGGTGGTGATGTGAAATGTGAGTTGCTTGATCATCAGTGGGAAAAGCAACATAAGCAGGAATCAAATTAATCACCAAGTGAAAAAAACCCAAACAGATGAAAGCAGCAGATATTTTAGATTGAATACTGACTTGTTAGATTGCTAATCTAACAGTGGAAGGCAATTTGGGTGAGAGAGAGAATAAAATGGGTTATAAGACCTCTAGAAACCATGTCAAGAAAGATAAAAGGAATGGGACTGCTTTAGAGTAACAAAAAAAAAAAGAGACTGATCAGGATGACATAACCATGTTTCAACACAAAAGTTGCTACACAAAGGCAAGATTAATCATTGATTCTTCAAGCAATAGTCTGTTCTAGCTTTAGAACATAATGGAAGAATGGTTATACTAGGCCAAACTGAGAGCTCATTTAGCCTGTTACCTGGCTTTTGACAAGGATCAAAAGCTTAGGCCTAGGGAAAAACATAAGATTATAAAGTACACAAAGCAATATCACAAGTATGCTCAACAATCAACACTTTTTAGCTCTGAGAATGCCAAAGTGAACATGATTTCTGTGTATTTAATAGTCAAGAATAGACTTATTCAAGAACTTGGCAACTCATTCTTTTAACTCCTGTAAATTTAGAGCAGTGACACAGTACAGTGTGACATGGAGTTCTTTGACTTAGATAGTTCTTCAGACAGTGTGTCACTCCTTTTTTATGTTAATTTAATCCCTTCCAATTCTTCTTCTGAAAGAGACATTAACTCATCAATCCCCATTCATGTTCTCTGTGCCACTCATATCCTTACAAAACATAAGAAGTTGTACCATAGGCATTTGGAACTTGTACACTTTTGCCATTTTATCAATTAGATGTCATTGAGGTTTGTCAAAATAAAGATCTAGGTCTGAGCATACCTTATGCTTCATTGATCTCAGTGTCTTGGGAAGAGGATATTTTCCTTGGACACATTTATTTTTTGAATCTATCTCCTTTTGCAGCTATTTGTTATGTCAAGTCACCTGTAGGATACATGTATTCTGTACAAGACCAAGAGTTTGAGAGAAGTTTGTGGTCACACTTCTAAAGTACTAAATATCCAGCTGAACAGAAGCTTGCTAGGTCCTATTTATTCACAGATGGGATCATCTGATTCATAGGTGATCTTTTCAGTTCTCTGGCCAGTGAACAAAAGAGTTTAAAACCTTGAGGATATGATATATATGTTGCTTAGGTTATGCTGATAGTTGTTTATTAGTTTCAACTTATGCACCACGTACTTGCATGATAAGTCCTTTTGCCTACAAATACAGGTAGCTGTCCAGAAATACAGGGATAATGTATTGCCTTTATTCAAACATTCTTTCTAGTCTGGCTTGCAATCAAACACTATTTTCTCCTGAACTATTTCTGCTGATTCATTATCAGCTTACTTTGTATTGCAATGTCAAAGTGAAACATGCTGCTTTAACTCTCTTTAAATGGACTACCTTTGTGGCAGTATTTTTAGATGGGTCTTTTGATGCCTTTTTAATGGTACATTAAAACTTAATGAATGCTTAGTAACAGTAGAATCCCTATGGAAGCACATATGGTATCTACATTAATACTGAATGAATGCATAATGATCAGTAAAATTTCAGTGATTTCCACATGAATCAACAGTGATGAGCCACTTAGTGTTACACTCAATTACATCATGTTTAATTTATGTAGCATTGTTTGGACATTATGTTTAAAATGTCTTTAGTAAATCATTGAGACTCTAATTGAGCCTCCATTTCAGTGACAAATTGGACTGTAAACATAAAATTCATTTTTTTTACACAACAATTAATTTATGTTGAAGCCTGCCTGCAAAGGGTCAACAATTTGATATATTCTCACTGCTACTCCCTGAAAAATGGAATCCTAGTATGAAAACAAAATGCAGTAGCTGTTAAATTGTTTCTGTTTCCTTAGTTATGCAGCAGCCAGACACTGGAAATGCATTAATTCCCTGAACTCTGGGAACAGTGGCAATATCTCACCTGCTCTAGCTGACTGCTGCCAAGCAGTTCAGAAGACCTTTTCAGGTCAGACTATCTTGTCCACATCTATGCAGCAGACTCAGAGGAGTTGTCCACAATGCCTGCCTCACTGTGGTGTCATAACACAACACCTCTCATGAATTTGGGAGGCCCTTCTAGCACATCCATGACTCCCTTGTAGTGCATATGTAGTATAACAATGTACCAAGAGCTTTTGAAGAGTGACCATGCCATCAGTCTGCCAGAGGCAGACAAAGAGATGGTGAGGGAACCTACACCATATGGAGGCACTGTCTTTCAGCTGTTCTCCCATCCTGTGTGGGACCAGGAAGGAAACACTTATTCCCATGGTGTTGATTGCCTGTGGTTAGGAATATAAGCTTACCTCACTCCCAAAGCATTACAAAAAGATGAGACCCCACTGCCTCACTTCACCTGTGCTGTTCTGCGTCGTAGCACACTGAACATGGGCACTTGGTTGCCCCTGGAGTGATGGCCCTGTCCAAGGCTGACAGTGGCTGTAGCCCCCCACTGAAGCCTTCCACAGTACCTGCTGCAGCAACAGTATTTACACAGGGCAGAGACTTATCACACCACACCACACGGACTCCACGTGAAAACTAGAGATACACACATATCTGATCACATAATACAAGCCATGCACTTTGTAGGAAAAATGGAAATAAAATATGCGCACTTCAAACCTCCCTAGGAACAGTAAACTTCTCCTTGGCTGTCACTCTTGCTGATATCTTTTAGCACAGTTGATACCTTTTATCCTGACACAGTTTCAGTGGGTGTCTGCTTGAGCTGGCTTTGGACATGTTCCATAGCAGGTCTGTAAAGTTTCATTCATAGAATAAAGCTGACATTGCCTACTTTACTCCATCAGCTCAGTTACCTAAAGAGCCATCTAAACTGGTCTGACTTTTGGCAGAGAGGCACTCTTTTCCACTGCTCCAGAAGATCTTGCACTCTCTACTCTCAATCCTTCTCACTGGGAGTTCAGACCAGCAAGGTCTTATCACTGTTCAAAATACACTAAGACTGAGAGGTCTTGGCTTAGGGGAGTTTTTAGTTCTGTGAGGTTATCCAGTCCAGCTGTCTTCACAAGAAAGCCTAGGGGGGAAAAAGAACTGTGTTTGGAGACAAAATCCTACCAGCTATTTACAAACAAATCCATTAATGTATCTTTAGCTTCTGCAAGTTTCCTGTGTTAGCTTTTAGCACTAGGCACTGCATCCAGCTATTTTAGTTTACAGAGGATTTACCAGCTATGAGTATACAAAACTATTATTTTAATTTGCTATGCTTTTTGATCTGCTGTAAGATTATCTGATGACTGGCAAGGCATCTAACAAACAGCTGACCAACAACTTTGTTAGAAGATCTATAGACAAAGAACTTTATAATGGTAATGCTCATTACAATAGCTGCTCTCATTTCTCTGGATTGCTGAAAAATGCAAATTCAGACCTTTAATAATTGCAGCTCAGGCTTTCATTTCTGACAGCAAAGTTAGAGAGAAAAAAAATCTTTCCATCCTAAGAAGCTGTAAAAGAGACTATCAACGTTTTTTTTTTAATTATAATTCACTTCATTCTTGTTAGAAGAATTTAATAAATAAAGTGTAAGAGAGAAAAGATACTTATGCAGAACCTTTTCATTTTGCTTTTAAAAATTCCTTTTTGGTTTATGTTGATCATTTTAATGACTGTTCTCATGATTCAGGAAATCTATGCTGTGTTTTTTTAATTCAACTTTAATTTGAATTGAATAAAATATTGGCTAGCTTGCTGGCTGTAATGATAAAATGCATGTACTGCTTAAAGAGAAAGTGTTTGAAATATATAAAATAATCTGAAATACACTTCTCTTCATAGTACGCCTAATAGTACACCTTTTAGTGATGTAATTATTTCTAATTTATTATGTAGCCATATATTTTTAGAACCTGCTGTGCAAGAATATTTTTTGGAATTGATGTAATGCGGTAATAATGTCACCATAGGCTTTGGAATAACACCAATATAAGAAACAGTGCAAGAAAATAATCAGATGTGTGCCACGAGCTACATGACAACTGTACAAAAACAGACTTCATAGCAAATTAGATTTCCTTGACTAGTACTGTGGTTACAGTGGTATAGTTCATGTTTCATAACTCTGAAGAAATAATGAAGACATTGTAACCAGAAATGTGTCAATTTGCAGAAATTTATTATGAATTGCTTTGGTTCTAAAAGCTCCCAATATGTTATAATAGAAGCCTACGTCCTTGCTTGAGAGCCAGCCAAACTGTAGAAAATGGAATGGGTTTTAATATCTTAATAAATCACTTAATGATAGATTTTCCCTTCAAATAAACAAAAGGAGAAATGTTCTGAAGGGACTGTTATAATAAAAGATATTAGAATACACCTTTCTTTTAAAAACACTTTAAAAGTAAAATGTTTGGAATTCTTGTGTTAGATGGCGGCTTCTTACTCCCTGTGGAGACTCAAACCAGCTTTTGTCTGAAACCAAGTTGCAATGAAATAAAACTTAGTCCATGCAAGAACTAACGCTCTTAACCCATTGCTGAACTGCAATTACATTTGGATCGAGTCCATTAGTCAATGGGCTACCTCCAAAGTAGCTTCTCCAACTAAAACCATGCAGGCTGAGGAATCTCAACTGGAATTCAGTTAAGGAACTTGCACAAAATACAGTATGTCAGGAAGTTTCATGCATCACCCTCAGCGATACATCCTGGCTTTAATATAATTCATATGCAGTATTGGCTCTGTGGCCGTGACTTGACAACATGTTAAAATGGGCTTGAGGCCTTAAAGAGTTGCCACAGGAAGAAGAATCCTTAAACTCACTTTGTTAGTTCAAATTTCTTAAGAGATTTTTAATGGGTTGAACTTCTACCAGTAGGCTTTTTGCCAGATTAGTTATTGTCTGTCCTCACACAGCCCATAATGACAACACAAAAGCATAAAGCTACTATGGATTCTTTATCATGTGCTGTGGTGAATTCGACAGAAATATGACTGTGTGCTTAGTCCAGCTGTGGAATGGGTATGTCATCTTGAGTGATCCAGTAGCACAGAAATCCAGTTATGAGAAAGTATACCAAATTTATGTCTAGTGTGGATGTATAAAGACATTCTGAAAAGGGGATATTAGTCTGGCAGTTCTTCTAAAATGATGGGATGAAAGCTCAAGTGGGTTTCAAGTCTGAAAACTGCACTGTCACTGTTTTATAAAATAAGTTCAAATAATGTAAAAAAAAACCCCGAAAAACATTTTGCTCTCATATTTGAATTCTCAGACAAGTAAAATTTATAGAATTGAAGGAGAACACTGAAGGTTGAATTTAAAAGGGCTGAGTGGCTATAACAATTTTCTTAATTTTAGATATGATCTCAGTTTGTACTCCTTCCCAAATGCTTCAGATACATCAAATGTTAAATTTCTTTGAAGTAAGGTGCAAATTATTTATGAACTTGTTCATTTGCCAGCGTTTTTCTCACTGCCCTCCCCCCCCCCCCCCNCTGGTTTTGACTGTTTAATAGAATTTATAGGGCCACTATATGCAACATAATTGTCCAGAATTATCTTGTCTGTTATTGCTCATGTATTGTGTAGCATCTCCTTCATAAATACACAAAAGTGAACTAGAAGGTTGCATACATTTAGTCTTACGAAACTATTTGTCATGGTAAAATTAGGACTAATATTTAAAAAACTCCACTTTTTAATTTAAATAGAGTAGCCACTAAACAACTCCAGAGCGCAGCTTCAAAAATATGAAATCAAAAGAAGAGGTACTTTTTTCTCTAGCTCAAAGGACAGCTGCCTTCTGGACTAGATTTAAGGCTGATTTATTGTTTGGAGTACCAAAGTATTAATGCATTTTACCTCTTTTTATTTTTAGAAACAAGAAACCTTCATTACACAAAGAAGGATGGCCTGATTGTTAGAGTACTAATTTTGGACTCAGAGTTTGCATTGCTTGTTCAGCCACAAATTCCATTAAATTTTGAGAAAATCACTTAGCAAATTAATTGCATTATCTAATTTTTAATAGCAAATTGTGATGCTCAAGTCAGAGTACAGTTCTCTTTAGGTTTCCCATGGATTCAGATGAAACAAAAAGTTATTCTGGGATGGCTGTCAGTGCTAAAACCCTTGTGTTTTTTAGTGTATCCCTGGAGTCTTCTGTTTTTGTCCTTGGTGATGGCCACCCTAACTTGGTATAGTGTCTAAAGTCAGGTACTCTGAATACCCACTTAGGGTTAACTTTTAAATGTGTTCAGGCATATAAAGATGCAAATATTTATTCATCCACATGAAGGGAATAAATACATTAAAATGTTACATGCACTGATGTTGTGATAATTAGGTCCATAATAAGTGCTGAGATTGTCATTGTTTGGTAGGGTTCCTGAATTATAGAGATTTGCATTAATAACCTTTTAATATAATTAAGTTCCAAGTAGTCAGCACAATGCTTTTAAAATATGAATGGTAGGTTGATTTTTCAAAGGTTTATTGAATACCTCATTTCCTGAATATAAATTTCTTGGAAAAACTCTTGAGACAATGAATGGCCACCTCTGTGTGATTAATTAATTTCAAAGAGTACTAAATGCCCTACCAGGTGATGTATTAAAATGGTGGCAGGTATGTTATCATACAGTGGCCCTACCTTAGGAATTCCCACTGGACTGATAAACATTTGTTTGGTTTCAGTCTTTTGGCAGGAACATAATGACTCCATCATCAGGGTTCAGCAGGGCTTTCCATTTCAGAGCCCGTTTTCAAGGTATTCTAAATTGCACATGCACAGGTAGATTGATTTGGAAATTGCTTTCCTTAGCCAGGGCTGCTGCAAATTTGGGGGTGCAAATCTGGGCTAAATTCATCTAGTGATTTTGGAAGAGAAAAATTCTCCCCTCACATGGATGCAGATATGTATATGAACACATTTTAAATTTCTTACTGTTCCCAGAATTAGAGAAGAATCTTCTTAGAGCTGATGAAAGTTTCCAAAATCTACTTTTACACTGCAATATATTGGATGTTACTAGACTTTCACTTTGTTTCTTAAAGTCATGGATAGTCTATTGTGAGCTGTATGTTATAGAAGCAGGAAAGAAACAATATGAGTGAAATTCAGGCACCTAAATACAAGTGTCTAGTGCCATATTTAATACCCAGTGATACCTAAAACATCCCACTGGACAGTCACATGTGACACAGGATGAACAGGAGATTCATGCTTTCTTAGGGCATGGTAGAATAGAATCTAATTGGTATTAGATGTCTGCAATTAGGCAAACAAATCTCTATACCTAAACATTTCAAAATACAGGATTCATTTTGTTTTGAAATTTCATACGTCAACCTTGTAGTCTGATAACAAAAGTGGAATGCTGCCTGCCTTGAGTCTGACCAGGTATAAAAGAACTTGAGATTTGTCTTCCTCTTTGCATATATCTGGAGAGTCTTACTGTGCTTTGTCTGGTCCTACTGTCTTGGTGTCCTTGGCAGAAGCTCAGAAATGGTTGAGGCTCTGTGACTGTGAAAGTCATTTTAGCTCTACATTTCCTGTTGGGTTTTTTTGGGAGTTGGTTTGGGTAGGTTTGGAGGTTGGTGTTTTTCCTTGTTTGGTTGATTGTTTTGGGGTTTTGTTTTGTTTGTTTGTTTTGTTTGTTTTTTGTTTGCTTGGGGTTTTTTGGTGTTTTTTTGTTTGTTTGGGGTTTTTTTAATGCTTGCATTTTGTTTCTTACTCTACAAAATCACTAGCGTTAAGGATCTTGAATCTTGATTTCCCAACAACTCACATTATGGGAACTGAACTTCTATGTGCTGGATAAACACAAGGAGTACCAGATAGCATAGTCACCTGCAACCTTCCCTCCATAATAATTATGTGGTTTTGTGCTGGATTCTGAAGGCACATAAGGTCAGAAATTGTGTTCTTCATGTAAGGTGGAGTTCCAGAAATAGGACTGTAAAAAGTATCAGCTGTACTCTGCTGTTGTGAAACATCGCCTGTTTAATTTAGCTAAATAGTTCATGTCATGTTTAAAGTCATCCACTTGTCAATTCACTTCCAGAAATAACTGCAGCAGTATATTATGTGGTTCATTTGTCCATAACTACCCAGAAGATTACATCTAGTCCAGTAGTTGTTGTGGTACTAAGGGTAGTTATGGACAAATGAACCACATAATATACTGCTGCAGTTATTTCTGGAAGTGAATTGACAACCTTCAACTACCATTAGATGCAGACCTAGCCACTGTAACCCATATATATGTAATATTCACCGTGGACTATTACAGTTCTCTCTAGGAAGGAACTCTATGCCTTACAGAAGTTCAAGGTTGGCCAGTGCAGATCACATCATTGTTTATTACAGATGCTGCTGGGTGACTGATTTCATGCAGCTTCAGTGTGAGGGAGCAGAAGCCAGTATGTCACATTGTCTGACCTGTGCCTCACAAGCCCTACATGCCACCCAGTCAACCCTACACTGAACCTAATTATTTGTTCTTAGCTACAATGACCTTTCAGAAATCATAAGCCCTTGATTTGATTTGATTTGATTGATTTGAAGGGTATCATTCCTATTCTCAAAACCCTGCGTGGGATTTAATTCTGATCTTGTGTTACAGTTCAAGGCAAAATTCCATCAGGGGGATGTTTTTTCTGAGGACAAAGCTGTCACAGGGAATCACAGAACTTGCTACTGAAATAGCAAATACTGTTGTCAAAGTAGCAATAAAATGCATCCCTCTACTCAAATTTCTTACAAAAGTGCACCAAAGTATTCATGCCTTTCAATAGATAAAAAATCCTAAGCCCAAACCAAGAAACAACAGAAAACACAAGTGCAAATCTTCTTGATAGTGATTACAGAAAAAGAGAATTTGGTCAGGGGAAACACTGGTGTGTTACTGTGCTGCAGTTTGTGTTACTGTACACAGAGTGAGTTTCAGATTAGGTTGAAAAGCAGCTTGTGAAAATGACTGAGACTGGTGGTACTGATTCAATCCACTGGAACCTTTTCCTTATCCACAATAAAAGATACATATTTTAATCATAATTCTAAACTTGACATTCAATGCGAGCTATAATAGGGAAGACTCTTCACAAAACATTCAACCACAGATACCTTTCAGACTTTTGCACTACTGCCAAGAAGTTGGCTAGTGGTATCTCTGCTCGTGCTCACTGGATAAATGTGGCTCTTGGGCCCGTTTTCAAAGTTAAAAATGCGCTTTTGAAATGCTCAAGAAAGAGCAATAAAGCACAGCTCATTGTATATGTTCAACACATCATAATATATGTTCAACATATTCTAAGTCTGTCAGGATAATATATACACATCTACTGGGGCACACCTTTTTTACTGAATAAATCACTTTTTTCTTAAGATGGTCCTCTGTATCCTGACATCTGATGCAACTTGTTTTGGGGGGCTTTTAGAGAAAACATTGTATTGGGAGACAAGACTAATGCCTGGTTATAGCCTTGTGCTGGAAAAAGTAGCTATTTCTGTAGCTTCAATGTAATACTTCAGTAGAGATAATTCTTTTGTCTATTATTGCAGCTATGACAAAAGATGGTGTAAAGGTATGATATTAGTCTTAGTATAACCATCTTTAAGAAGTTGTAGCAAAGGTTTTCATGAAACGCCATTATACATACAAAACCATATTGTGAATATTTTGATAAAAGCAAGGGGGAATATGAGGAAAGGTAGCATAAAAAAAAATCCAACAAAAACCCTCTACAGTTTTCAATGATAATCACAGGTGGCTTAGATTTTTTAAACCTTCACTCTGTCAGGAATAACTGTGAACGTTTATTCTAATTAAAGGCATATTTTTGTCACATTAATCAAGTGTTGTGATTCTAAATAGCACACAGGCTTTTGAGACCTGAAGAGTTTGATTTTCTGGAAGTGGGGTGCATGCTGAATAGCTTGAATCTGTTGAGGTTTTTCTCAATATGTATTTTAATATTACATGGTAAACACTTGAACCTGATTAGAACTAACAAAGATTAAATTAAAAGAGGGAAAAAAAACCCTCTACTGTGCTGAGTATTGAAGAATGCCCAGAAATTTAGTTTTAGGGAAACGGTAAGTCTTAGAGCAAGAACCACTGTGCTGCACAGGCATAGCAAGTATAAAAAAACCACACTAGGCAACTTAGGTGTATTTATGATGAAAAGGAAATCAAGTCACACAGCTCAACAAATGTTTCAGTGTCAGGATTTAGCAGGAATCTGCCAGCCCTTTTAATATTAACTCAAATAATTATTCAGAGATTACTGGGTTTGTACTTATTCAAAGAGTTAAAAAATGTTACACCTGAACACATTGGAGGTCAAATGCTTTCAGATATCTTTAACCAATCTCAGAAGCCTTTCTTTATTTCTTAGAGTTGTTTGCAAAGAGAAACGGTAAGTCAGGAGAACCTTTGGTTTCACATTCTCACCCATGCAACATTGCCAGTGCTACACTGGAACATCACGTAGGTCCTTCTGTGCCTCAGTATTCCACTGACTGTATTTTCCTCAGACAATGCTATTCCCACAGAAAGCACTGACAGCAGCAAACATCAGGACAGGCTATGAAATACAGAAAAAAAAAAGGTCAATTTGTTTCTTACTACATTGAAATTATAATAGCATTACATTTTTTATTGATCTTTCTTACAAGTGGCATTGTTGCTGTCATGACTAATTAGATTCCTAGGAAAGTTATTTGAAAAAATAGAAGTATTTAATTTATTTGCCATTATTCCTTCTAATTATGTTTTTTATTTTCCTGGCATTTAAAAACAATTGGGTGACGAAGCCAGACACAAAAACATACCATGTATGTCAGGTTGCATCTATGTATCAAGTTGCACAGACTAGGTGAAAAGTCAAAACATACTTTCTGTGGCTGAACCTTTTTATGTGCTGATTAAGTTTACAATTGTCACCCGCAGGTTTTTCTTTCTTCCCCACCTCAGTTTTCTACCCAGAGCACCTATGCCAGTTGTCCCTCCTTCTATTCTTTTGAAAACAGTAAGTTTTAAAGTGCCATATCTATGCCTGTCTATGCCTGCAAATTAATTAGGCAAAAAACCCCGCCAGTGATCTAGTCTGTGCATTTGTGTAAAAAGGTAGCTGTTCACAAGGAATGAACAAATCCAGTCAATTGTCTGACCCTGTAAAATTCCTGATATATTTGTCAGCCTTTCTATGGAAGAACTGTTAATCAACTCAGACTTATACTTCTGCTGTCAGCATAACAGAATGAGCTGTTCAGGGGACAAGGAATCCTTCATTTCACTGAAAATATATGTCCTGCAAAATCATCTGTGACTCAGCCAAAATGAGAAGCGTGAGTATTGCCTCTGTGACAGAAAAATCGCTCTCCAGAATTGAGATTTTGGCTTATGTGTGAGGATTTCTTCAATGGGTTCAGGAAAATAGCAAAGCACTTGCCTCAAAACATTCTGTATTTTCACTAGCCTGACATCTCAGTTAGTGCCCATGAGTATGCCAAGGTCAGTCAGAAGGTTTCTACATGCAGCTCTCATTACCAGGGACTGGTAGTCATTTTTTTTGCTATCAAATTGACTGATTTACACTATTTTACCCACTCTGCTTGGTGACATCAAACTGTTCTTCCTACAGCAAGGTGGTATTTTCTATTTTGAAACAGGGTAAATGCTGATGAGGACAGCCACGGAATCGCCACTGAGGGTTTTTATGTACATAAAGCAGGGCAGGGGCAGGCTGCTGTGGAGGAGCCCTGGGCACGGGGGAACACCTTTTCGCTGCTGGGCTCGGCGCTCCGGCTGCCCGCGGGTCCCGGGAGCGGCTGGGAGCGCAGCCTGCCCACGAGCCG
>WBMV01007822.1:1919062-2159062 GCA_013396655.1 Campylorhamphus procurvoides
CGGGCAGCGCCCTGCGGGCGGGACGCGGGGCCGGGGGACCCGCGGCTCGGGGAGGGGGCGAGGCGCAGGAGGGGGCGGCCTGGCCCGGGACCTGCCCGCGCCTCCCGGCAGCTCAAAAGTTCTTTCCCGGCCCTGCAGGCACTTTCCTCCGCTGCGGATGCGTGTGTGTCCCACCCCCCCACCTTTTTTTTTTCACCCCCGCTTTCAGGTTTCCCAGTTCGAGGTGAAAGGAGCCGGCGGTGCCGAGCCTGCCTTGCCAGGCTGAGCCAGCCGCGACTTTATCCTTGCAGTCTCGGTCTCAGAATGTTCGTGAGACAAACCGCTCCACCGTGAGCGATGCCGCTGCAGCTTCTATCAGCGGTGTGCACCCTGCTTGTTACCGCTCGGGCTGTTCTTAAAGGCATTGGTCTCTATTCTTAGTAAAGGAAGCTGGGAGTTGGGGTTTTTCATGAAGCATCCTGATGAGTTTTGGTAGACTGATGTTTACAAAATCTTAAAACACCGCATGCGGGATTTTTTGCTCTTTCTAAAGCTAAATATCGCTTTGAAAGCATCTTCATTCCGTATCATTACTTTGCTCTGATGGTTTTCTGTACTTTGTACTAATTAGTATATGAAATCTGGAATGATAATGAAGAAGGTAATAAAGTAGAATATTAAGCTTGGAATCATCAACTCACACATGTTGGCCGATGCACATACTACAAGTGCTTTGGGTGCTGCTCTCCAAATGAAATCAAGTAGACAAAGTGCTGTTCAATATTTTATGTGAGAAAACTGTGCACAGCAGTCTAAACAACCACATTATTAATGCACTACTTTAAACCAGTGCATAACTGAGCTCTTCAGCAAGGACAGTAGTGATTATCTTCACTAATCTTGCAAATGCTGCTTGGTGATACTTCTGACACAATCCTATTTAAGTAACCAGCGACAACTGAGACATCTATTTTATGATGGAGCTGTGGAGGTTCAAATACAAAACTAACTGAAACCAGAAATTAATTGCTTTGCACTATTTTGTCTTGTCAGTTACCTTGACTCCTGATTCTGGTGGAAAAAAGTTTGTTTAAAATACTGCTGTGATGTACTTGGGAAGTTTCACTGAGAAGTTGCATACTTCCACTGTTGCAATATGTGTACATAGGGATTGGCATAAACATAGGGACAACAAAATATTTACTAATGTCCTTAGAAGCCAATATAAATATGTCTGTGCTCTTACTCTGCAAAGATTTACTCATATTCAAACAACTTTATATTCAGAGCTGAATACTTGCATTGCTTTCAAACAGTGTTAGGCACTGTATGTTAATATATTCAGCCTACTGATTAAATAGAATAACTGCACAAAAACCAGCTGATTGCTGCAACCAGGAAATATTGTGGTATTAGTGCCTTAGTATTTCACCTGCCGTGGTTGGATATTGCAATTTTAACAGCAGTTGTTATAATTATTGCTTGATTTTATGTATTCTGTTGAAATAGGAGGAAAAAGAAAGATGACAGTATTTTGGAGATCCCATCAATTCCAAATCCTTTTCCTGAGCTGTGTTGCTCGCCGTTTGCATCAGTTTTGTCAGCCAGTCTGTTGCCCAAGGCAACTTCAAGAAAAAAGCAGGTAAGATGTATAAACTATTATTTGACAATTTCTAAATTGGTTGCATGAAATCTCAAAGAAAAGCTTGGTTACCTATTAAGTTGTTTTCTAATAGAGGTGTTCCATATTTCTGTTAATTTGATGAAATTTTCTCTATAGGTCATTCATGATTGTAGAAAATGAGGTTTTGGAATCTGTGACTTAAGACATGACTGTTCTTTCACAGAGTCTGTGTATGACTCTGCAAATTTTTTGGTTAAAGTGGAACCAGGGGCAGGCAGGCAATACTCTATGTCCTTAAATGAGAAGTTAATGTCTTCCCTTCATCCCCACCTCCAATTACTGTCGTTAGTGTAATAGTACAGAGGGTTTTAACAATCACTGAACAGCTTGTCTGAAGGTCTAATTTTGCTAGGATAATGGAATAAAACCTAAATTGATGGGGAAGGAGCAAATGCTGTGTACCTGGCTATGTTTTGTATGCATATGTGTTTATCTGTGTATGTCTGATGTTACTGTATTTCCATAAATACCTTAAACTGAATGCCAAGGGAAGATCTGAGTGGGTAGCCAGACCTGGCAGTGCTCTGGCAATAGTGTTCACATGCAATGTATTTGTTATCCTGAGTAGGAGTAGGGGAGGAAGAGTTTCCAGTTAATGGAGATTACTGTTGTCAAAGATCTGCTTCATTCTTTGAAAGCTTACTTGCCTCATTTCTCTTTTCTTGAGATTGGAAAGAGTTCTGACAAGGAACATCTTTGGGATTAAGAGTACTACCTCCTTCGCATTCTCTTTATTCGGTAGTCTTCAAGATCCCTGTCTTAACAGCTTTATGGATAATATTGGAGGTGTAAGAACTTTAACTGCTGCTGGTTATTCAGTTTTTAGATTTGTCTGAAGAAATTGTTTGGAAGTTGAAGTTTCTTGTAGTTGTATTAACTTTTCTGAAGCTGACCAGTCACGGCTGTTTCTGTGCACCTGTCAGAGGACTTCACTAGCAAAGTTGTAGGACCTTAAGGAGGTCTCTCTCCATTGCTCCAGTGAAAAACATACATGTGTCTGGGAAACTGCACTGATTCTATCCGGCCGTCTTTTGCATGTTCTCTGAAAATAGCTATGGTGTCTTTCTGGACTACTTTTATTGCTTTGAGGTCTTTTTCTATGGTAGAAGTACTAATCAGAAGCATTTATGGCCAGTGTGTATCTGAATGCTGCTAATGCAGTAGGGTAAAATTGTGCTGGTTTCATGCTTGCACAAGGTGGAAGCATTAACTGGCTCTGCAGAGACAGGAAAAACACTGAATTGGTAACATTATCTTTCAGAACAAAAGGACTAAAAGTCATATTTAAAAAAATAGTTTAAATTAGACATGTTGCAGGCTTAAATTGCAGTCATTGTGGTAATCTTTGTACTTGCAACTGGAAAGTAGATTTTCTAAGCATGATTTAACACACAAAGGTCAACTATCTGCTTTTGTGGCCAGTCATGTTTAACATTACTGACTGGCTCCCTCAGTTAAGCCCACTAAGTGTTAGCTTCAGTCTCTCAGAAGCTGAAGTTCGTAGCTTCACTGACTGTACTGCTGCTTCTTCATAAAGATCCTTGTCATACTTTTGGTGATGGTTTCTGCTCATAGTCCTTCCATTTCTCCTGGTTTTCCATTTAAAATGTAGTGCTCTCTCTGGTAAAAGCAGAATTAAGAACAACTGGTTTCTTGACTGAAGTGAGCTAAAGTAATGCTGGTGTCTGTGGAGGGCCTGACCCATTTTTCAGCTACCAGAAAAATGAAGGGAAGTCTTCCTGTTATTCTTCTGGAGGCATTTTAATAAGACCGTGGTTTCTGTCAAAAAGCCTTTCACTTAAGTGTCTGTTTATGGCCACTGTAGGAGAATGGTACTAGGCTAAGTAGATCATTTGTCAGACTTGGCATGAGTGTTCTTGTGTTCTTCCTCTAAAGTTACTAAAGGTTAAGGCCAAATGGCAACTGTTGAATTAAACTTTTATCTTCGAAATTCAGGTTGAGGTCTTCTAATAGGTTAATGAAATTACTCAATTTTAAAAAGAGGGGGGATGCTAAGCAGGTGTGTGAAGAGAAGTGAACCAGCTGTGACTTTGACTTCCCACAAGTGGCTGTGGAGACTCTGCTTGGAAATGTTTCTACGCTGTGTTCTTATTTTGTCAACTTTGTAGCAGCTCTGTGTGCAAACACATAAGACACATACAAAAATTTCATTGACTCTAGCTTCCAAGGTCATGAATATTACTGTTACAGTTTGATAGTTTCCTAACTCTTAAGGGAAACCAGCTACTCTTAAGCACTTCTTTTTTGTGTGTATAGTGTTGACAGCTGCCAGAATTTTTTCTGTTGCCTCTCTGATGATCTACATATGTTTTCAGTGATTCTTCTTTTAGATTGCTTGCTTTTCATTTTGTTTCTTTTTTTGCTGTGCTTTTAATTTCAAGCATAGTAAAGAAAAATTGCAGAGTGAATTTCTACTTTTGTCTTGTAGGTAACTATTATCAAAACGGGCGTTTCTAAAAGATAAGAAAGAAATGCCTCTTCTGTCTTGCTTTTCTCTCCAGAAAAGATTTTCTACTTCTAGAGAAGAAAGAAGTTGTCATGAATATCTACTCTCTTATTCATAGCACCTGTGACATCTAAAATCTTTGTACTTTGAAATAGACTATTAACATTATTCTGAATTCTTGTTTTTCTAAGCTGAAATTCTTACTGTCTTCTGATGATCTTTTATCATAAGTCTTTCAAAAAGTTGAACATGCTGCTTGAACAGAATGTTTGTGGAGTTGACTCACTGAAAATAAGTTTATAAAAGCAAATTGGTAAAAGGCACGTAGCAGAATAGTGAATTGCCTCTGTGCTTGGGAAATAGGATGTCAGTGTCTCTGAACAGTATTTAGTCTGCCTGCCTCATCAACACAGCTGTCCATCTCTTCCCCCCCTACCCTTGCAGTCTGGAAGAGTATTACATGTTAGAATCATAGAATCATGGAATCATTAAGGTTTGAAAAGACCTCAAGATCATTGAGTCCAACCTTTGAACGCCACCATGCCCAGCTAAACCACAGCACTAAGTGCCACATCTAACTGCTTCTTGAACAGTGCCAGAGGTGGTGACTCCACCACCTCCCAGGGCAGCCCGTTCCTGTGCTAGCCACCCTTTCACTGAGGACGTTTAGAAAAGCTGGTAGCCCATGGTTGGGATAGGTACGCTCTTCACTGGGTTAAGAACCGGCTGGATGTCCAAGCCCAGAGAATGGTGGTGAACAATGCTGAATGCAGGTGGCATCTGATCACTAGTCGTGTCCCCCAGGGATCAGTATTGGGCCCAGTCCTGTTTAATATCTTTATTGATGATGTGGATGAGGAGATCGAGTCTACCACTAGAAAATTTGCAGATGACACCAAGTTCGAGTGTCAACCTGGTGGAAGGTAGGAAGGTTCTGCAGAGGGACCTGGACAGGCTGGATTGCTGGGCTGAGACCAACAGCAGGAGTTTCAACATTACCAGGTGTCAGGTCCTACATTTTGAGCCCATGCAGCACTACAGGCTGGGGCAGAGTGGCTGGAAAGTGGCCCAGTGGAAAAGGACCCAGAGGTGCTGGTCGACAGCAGCTGAACATGAGCCAATGTGTGCCCAAGTGGCCAAGAAGGCCAAGGGCATCCTGGCTTGTAAAAGGAATCGTGCAGCCATCAGGACTGGGGAAATGATTATCCCCCTGTATTTGGCATTGATGAGGCCACACTTCGAGTACTGTGTTCAGTTCTGGGCCACTCACTTTAAAGAGGACATGGAGATACTAGAGCATGTCCAGTGAAGGGCAACAAGGCTCATGAAAGGTCTAGGAAATGTTATGTCTTATAAGGAGTGGCTGAGGGAGCTGGGTTTGTTTGGTCTAGAGAAGCAGAGGCTCAGGAGGGACCTTCTGAAAAGTGAGGGCTGGTCTCTTCTACCTGCCTGCAGTGAGGGGACCAGAGGAAATGGCCTTAAGCTGAGACAGGGGAGATTCAGACTAGGTATTAGAAAAAACTTTTTCACTGTTAGAGTGGTCAGGCACTGAAATAGGTTGCCCACGGTGGTGGAGGTGCCATTCCTGGAGGTGTTTAAGAGGCGTCTCCATCTGAATCTGGGTGATATGGTTTAGTGGTTTAGGGATTACTGTGGTTGATGGTTGGACTTGAGGATCTCTTCCAATCTTGGTAATTCTATAATTCTATGAAACACGTTCATATAAACTGAATTTTGTGTTTCAGGGTGGAAGACTTTTATCTGAATAGGTAAAAAACCCCAACTTTGCCTTTGTGTCCAACACAGCATGATCAGCTTGGTGGATGGTGGAACATGTTGCCTTCCTCTGAGGGATCAAGCATTTGCTGTTATTAGGAGGAGTTTGTGTATGGAAAATCTATTTGTGTCTCAGAGCCTGTGTTCTCTAAGAAGTGTCAAGGAGCTGAAAATATAATACACTTTGTACTTTTGTCTCTAATTATGATCAAAATAGATATTAGTAGGAAAAAACATAAACCGTAAGAAAACTTGTTCTGTTCTTTAGTATACTTTTTGTTGTCCTTGGCCAAATGAACTAGGAAGAGGTTACTGTAGTTTTAGGAAAGCTTAGTTTTTAAGGCTTTCTGAAAACAAAACCTGAGTCATTTGCACTGCAGTGACAGCTCTTGCCCTGCTCAAGGATAAGCCAAAAAGTGTTTCATGACAAAAGTAGTTCAAGGTAATTAGTGCCTTGTTTCTTTAAATTAAATTAGAAGTGCAAAAATAAAACTCAAGTAAATCTCAAGGTGAAGAACACTCAAATCTTTGAAATTTTTCCTTGCCACCTTTGTCTTTTCTGATATTCTAAACAAGTAGATATTTTTATCATGTAGAATCCAAATATGCTCCCGCAATGTTCTTTCCAGGGGATCAGTTGTATGGAGACCTCAGATACACGTGATTGTAGTGGAACGTCACTTTGGTTTTTGTATTAAGAAAGATTTTTATGTAAAGCTCTTTGACAAAGAAGAGGTAAAAGGAACTTTATGTTAAAGAAGATGTTTCTTTGAATGTGTGCTATTTTAAGTGTATGAATAATTTTGAGCATTGACTTTTGTAATTGGAATAACATTTTTTTACAGCTATAATGCAGGGTCTTCTAATGTACCAGGTTGAAGCCTCATTCTTCAAAACTATGCATATAATTCTATTAGCAGACATACATGGCTGAGCCTTTGGTACTTTGACTTTTTCGGTATGGATTTTTCAGCTGAAATATCTTTCTCTTGACTTCTAAAGAATGCAAAAACAAGAGGAATTTTTATTGAAATTTAATAATTCATGAATTTCCAAGGGCTGAGACATCTTTTCCAATCGAAAGATGCATCGCCTAAATTTACTCTGTAATTTCAATCTGTCTGTTTCTTACCAGATTCCCTTCCAAGTTGGAGAGCATTGCACAAATATCCTCTTCTATCAGTTCTCAAGTAGTTTTTCTTCCCAGCCTCTAAACATATACCAGTTTTTCCCATGTCTTCCCATTAAATTACACAGAAAGGAGTTTGAAAGTCAGAAGGGAAGGGAAAAAGTTTTTCCAGCCAATTTACAGGTTGACAGCAAAAACATTGTCTACAGAACGAACTTAAAGAGCTCAAGGTTTTTATGTGAAGTCTCTAATATAAGGATTGCAAGAAGGATTCAGTTGGGCACCTTTTTGTGGTGTCTCAACTGGTAGTCTGCTCCAGTTTGTGTGTTCTGTTCTTCACTTATGTGGTTGTACTTGTCCACCCAGGAAACATTAATTGATATTACAGTACATGAAAATTATTTAGAGCCCTATTAAAACTTGGTATTTTAATGCATGTACCTTTGTACTTTGACCAGTCATTTTTACACTGTGACAGAAAGTCACTTGTCTATTTGTGTAAAAATCAGAAGGCAAGACTGAACAATTTCTCATTTTAGCAATCAGGAATATCATCTGGTTTATATTGGATGGGCCTTAGCACAAGCTGTGTGATACATCAGCCTGGGGAAACTTCAAAAGAATAATCTGTTTATTGATTTGTTTGTTTGTTTTATTTTGGTTTTGTTTGTTTTTCTTTTTTTGTATTTGTTTTCTTTACATTGGTTCATTCATTAGTGTATCTTTCTTTTAGAGTTGAGAAATTATTTGCTTTCTGTCAGACTTCATATCAACTCTCCCTGTTTTCATTATTAACCTTGTACTTTTTTACTGTCCAAAAAGAACCCAAGGAAAGACTTTAAATATTCTAACTTCACAAAAATAGCATGTATTTTTTTCTTCTTTTTTTTTTTATTTTTTAACTTTCTCATAAGCAAGAAAACAAGGTCACTCTAACTTTTTTGGTTACTAAGATATTGCCTCTGCAACATTGTTGTTTAATTTGCTTACATCAGGAAAATATTAGTCTTAAATTTTTGCAATTTATACTTATATAAAATTAAAAAAAACATTTTAATAATCCTTTGGATTTTGATTGTTTTGGGCTTCGTCTGCCTCAAAGTCAAAGCTGAAGTTTCTTATTTTTTCTGTTAGGACTGTTTTCTCAGTACATGAAACTGCCTCTTCTGTGCCATTTGGGAAGTTATATTTTGAATAAGAAACCTCTGTTAAGCTGCAGTCAATCTAATACTTTGTCTAGAAAACCTTCTCTGTAAATTTGAAAACCATAGTTTTCCTATAAGTTAATCATTAATATTCATCTCTTGAATTCTGAGTTGACCACCTGATATTTTGGTTCTGTGATATCTTTAAACTACTGTGTAATTGCAAGGTGGCCAGGGCAGGTGATGGTACAAACGGTGTCAGTGTCTTTGACTTTACCATCAAAGCCAGGTGAAACTGCAAGGAACTTCTCTAATGCTGCTGAGTCACTTTTCATAACTCAGTTTTATTGAATTTGACATTAAAAGACTAAATTGTCATGAATGTAGCTTGAATCATCATAATTTTCAGAAGGGAATAGACACGAATACTGTTCTTACTCATAATCATTCTCAGGGATGGGTACTTTTATTTATTTAGGGTTAGACTGGAGAACCGAGAAGTTCAGGTTGTCTTGTAGGAGCTCCGTACGTGCCATAGACAGATCCATAATTAAATAAGTATTTTATTGAAAGATCTTTTTCGAGGTGGCTTCTCATTGGTGGCGTTGTCAGTAAGTGCTACTGTGGTGAGGCATGTCTTCCTTTAACAGCCCACTGTCTGAGCAGTTTTTTCGTCAGAACAGATATCTGTTCCCATCTGACTTCCCAGGACACACAGTCTAGATTAATCAGATAGTGTTTAATAATATTTATAACATGAGACCATTTGTTTGTNCCGTTTGTATTTTGTCAACATTCTTCTCTGGTCTTGTAAAACCTCTGTAGTAATGCGCTGATCTGGTTTTGTCATTGCCCAATACTGTAAACACCTGCTTTTTATCAGGTACTGCTACTTGTATAACAAACAGTTTCATAGTTGTTGAATGACAAAGGGTAGTCAATGATTAATAGTTAAATTACCTTAAATGCAACAGGTTTGGTAAAGATGACAACTTAGATGTTTCTTACTGAAGGTGTACAACCCCTTTTGAATTAAAAGCTGTGCAAAAGAAGGAGTTTACCATACATTTTACAGTACTTAAACTCATGTGAGATGATAGTATAGTTATGATTTTATCATCATAAGACTTTGTTATCCTAGTGTTGGGGCATTAACTGAAGGATGGAGCTCAAACTCAGATCTGTTTTTGCTAGGAGTTTTGATACAGTTTTTAGCATATCCTTGGATTGCTGCCTTTCTGATGTTCTCAGAGTTATTATCTATTCAAATAAGAACTCAGAGCTATAGAAACAAGCAGAGGAATATTTACATCCTACTGCTATGCATAAATGTTGCCAGAAAAAGTATAATTTAGATTTTACATAAATGAAACACACCTCCATATGAACATCACCATTAAACCTGGTTAATTTTCACCAGGTGGAATTAACTTGATCATGCTTGTAGAATAGTATTGAATATTTGTGAGTGATAAACCAATTTTATATTCTTTACACTTGGGTATTTTCTTGTATCTCTTTACAGCAGATAACTGAGGACTTGTTCTTTCACATGATAATACCAGAGCCACTAGTACAGTATTGTTGTTTCCCCCAAATTTTTGCTTCAGGGTCCTTTTAACTCTTTGCAGTGGTAATATTTATGCTGTGCCAATGTAATTAAGAGTTCAAGCTAGAGCTGTAATGAAAACTGGATCAGTTGGAGATACCATTTTTAGGACAGAGAAAGGACTCATTTTTTAAGGTGCCTGCTAATATCATGCTTTACTCTCCTTTGTTTCAGTTTCCCTTCTGTTAAAAAAGTATATAAACTGACAATAAATCTCAGATCTCTCCCCCTTCTTACCACACTGTGTAGTAGAGGACAACTCCTACCTGTGTCTTAGTATCTGCAGATCTTCAGGATAGTAGTTTTCAGTTTGATGCTTATATTGCAGGAACCACAATGGCCAGGCAGTTGAAGGGCATCCTGTTACAGACAGTTGATGTTGATCCTTTCTGTGTGTGTGCAGAGGCAGGAACTGACACACCTTCCAGCTGGGCTCAGGGTTTCCAAACTTTTCTAGCAATTGATTCTTCCTGTTAACAAGAGGCATATGTCTCTAGCAAGTGGTGAAATTCTGCAGTTGTAAGTCAAAGATAACAGTTGCCCAATGGCCATATTCTCCTTGTTTGTCTTCAACATATTTAAAGCTGCTACTTTTGAGGACATTCACACCTTTATGGCTGCCTTTAGTTTGTGAACAAAGATCAAGGGAAACCTTCAAAACATTGTACTCAAGCATGTCTCTCATGTTAGAGTCCTGATGGGAGTCACCTCAAATGGGAAGGTTTAAAAAAAATGCTAATCAGGCCAAAGAAGGGCAGTTGTGGGAGGAGGAATTAAGAGGGAGAAGAAATTAGACCTCTGCTCTAGTAACAACGTGAACTTTCTTTTCTTCTGTTTCAGTCACAGAACATTCATTTGCAGCTAATCAGCTCATATTTTAGCCCAATAGTGTACATGATGTTTAATGCTTAAATCTCAAGAGAGAAATATATATCGGTTATCTTAGAGGTGTGCCTGTGCTTCTAATTAGGGTACTGATGAGTTGTTCCTGCCTGTTTCTGGTATGTATGCATATGCTGCATACTGGTATGTCTATCTTTTTGCTTCATAACTTGATATTATATCCACAGGAAAACAAGATACACTAGATTGCCTTGTGATCAGAATGGGATTTTTCATTTACTGCATTCTTAGGCTATAAATAGCCTTTTTATATTAGTTATGTTATGATAACTCCTGTTACTGATTACATTAAGGCTTGGCGTTTATGAACAGCTGCAAGCTCTTGATAATGGCACAGAAATGGTATCAGCTGTTGAGAAACAGTCTGGAAGTTTGCAAGAATTTATTCTCATAATCGCTAGTATTTACTGCTATGTAGTGAGGAAGAAGCCCATGCAATAGAAGGGTTTTCTTATATAACTCAGCTGACAGAACTTTATCCGTGTGCTTTTCTATTGGGCTTGAACCTATTGATTGCAAAAATAGGCAGCTGAAAAGCTTTGCAAGGAGCACATATATGAGTGTTTAAAGATTCAGCAAGTTTGTGAGGGGAATTGGTGAGAATGGAAAACTGCATTCCGTTCTTTGATCTGCAAAATTTAGAGCTGCATTAAAGAACAATATTCAGATTTTTGCCACTGTTCTTGCAATGCAGACAGGATCTGCCCAATTTCTGCCTAATAGAATAATTTCTCATTGGGCCTGAAGGAAAAGTGCCCATATCCTGATTTTCATACTTTAGTTCCTATGTAGTATCTTAGCACATAGTATTTATATCTATTTGTTGTCATTAAGTTGTATTTTAAAGTGATTTTCTTCTTTTAAAATTTCTCAAAGTATGGGATCATTGAAACAGCTGAAGGATGAAGTCATAATAGTTGGATGTTATTTTTCTTCTGGGATGGAGACTTCCCAAATCTTGAGTTTATTCAACAAACTACTCATCTTTTCAGGCCCAAAGGAAAGGAATTTGTAGAATAACTGCAACGAAGCAGTGTCTAAGTTAGTGGAGAGGAAAGGTCTAGGCTTTTTCTATAGAGTTATTGTGGAGAATTGATGAAAAAATACTCTCAGTCTTTGTATTTGGGGCTTATACATTTGTGCAAACCTTATATGAATCTCTTACTATTTTCCTAAACTATTACAGCAGTACTACAGTTTTGAAGTAGGGATTATACTTACCCAAGTATGGAAATCATGACCTGGAAAAGGATTCATACGTACTCTTCTAAATAAAAGAATACATGCTGTTGTGACTCCAAGATAGATGATGCATTATTACCAAGTCAGTCCAGGTGGTCACAATGTGCACTGAGGAAAGGACATGGTTTGTGGAGCTCTTCTACTTGCTTGAGTGCTGTTTCTTGATTTCTGTGTAACAGAAATACTAACATGAGAAAGTCTTCTCTTTGTCAAATGAAACCAGCTCCTTCAGAAGGCAAACATATGGAGACAGTAAAACTGAAGTCAGTGATTCAGCTGTGGCACTCATAGTCTGTCTTATGTGTCTTCATCCCTTCACTTTCTTTCTGCAACCTGTATTTCTCTTTGCTTTGGTTCTGTATGTCATTAAACACATTTTCCTGTGAAAAACTGATTCTTGATAAATTATTTTTAACACAACCAGCCTGTGATCTTGCTGTCAGAAAATACAGTCCCTGAGAATTTTTATCCAAGAATCTTCTTTTATCTTTAAGGGTCAGTTTAACTCAGTTATATCCATAGCTGTAGCCAGGGCGAAGAAGGAAGCTGGCATGTGGGTTAGTAATTGAGAGATAGCATTAAAATGGAGGAGTTCAGAGTTCATGTGATATATGTTTCTCGGCCAGCAAAACAGTGATCTGCTGAGAACTAAAAAATGACATATTTGGGGGTGTCTATTCAGTGCAGGGTTTGAGATCCAGGGTTATCTTGCTTTGGCCTCAAACTGCTCTAGTATGGTGTGGTGTTTGTAATGCATGGCTCATCCATGCAAAGGCTATAAGGGGAAGAGCTGAAACTATGAATTGTGCTTGTTCTTTTTTTGTGGTGCATTAATCTCTTAAAATAGAAGCATTTGATAGGTGGATAATTGCATGAAGAGACAGAAGAAGAGAGATCACAGTGGCTCGAACTTCTTTGTGAAGTTCCTAGGTACATTATATCTATGTTGCTTTACAGGTAGCGCAGTGTGTGCAACTCTATCTGCATATCTTGATGCTCTTAAGAGGTGGTACTGTATGTTCTATTTGAATACTAAGACCTTGCTACGTTTCTTTGTGTATGGGACTATAGGGGTAGAAAGGCAACATCTAACTTTGAAACCTTTCTTTTGTAGGGTGGTTTTAAAGAAACTGGTTATTTGTCAAGCATGTGGAAATGTACTTCTATATAAATATCCCCTAAGTGTTTCTATGGTCACATATTAACTGACTCTTCTTCTAGCAAAGAGACAAAGAACCTGTCTGTGCCAGGCAGCCAGGAGCACTCTCTCAAGGAAGTGCAGGTAGCACCATGAATAACTTACCACACTTGATATTGGTCTTGTAATAAACTTCTAATAAACTTCTGCCTTAGCTTCAAGAAAAAACAAATACAAAAAGTAGCATCAAAGTTTCTATAAATCTTAATGTATTTGTATTATCTAGATTTTTTTTTCATCTACAGAAGCAAAAGCTGAGTCTGATTTGCTCTTGTTACTTATAAATGTCCACATTTCTTCATTGTATCTGGCAGAGCTAGGAATAGATCAGCTCTTGTGACTCCATATTCAGTGCCTTAAGGACATCACTGACCTTCCTCCACTAGCAGGATATCTCTATTCTGTATGTTGTTATAAAACCCTTCCTTGGAGCTACTAATTTACTAAGGGCATTTCAATTCTTGCCCACTTCATTTAGTCTTGCTTTCTTAAGTGGTAAGAAGTAGAAGTGGTTTATATTTTGAAGTATCTAAAAAGTATTTGCACAATGTTTTCACAACTGTATCTGGTAGCTTAGTGACAAAAATAGGAGTGAAAAGCTGCATAAACATGGTCATTTTACAGAGCTCTCAAGTAAGTGAGCTGGATCTGGTTTCCTTCCTGTCCACCAGCACCAGAAAAATTCTTTGCAAACCTGTCATGGACAAGTCACATCTTTTATCTGTGGGTAAAAAAAAAAGGGTGGTTATGGATATTTCCCTGAAGGCATAATTGGCTTTCAAAACCTTTCTGTATCTCATGTTTATCAACAAAACTCCTCTTGACTTTCATATGGTGAAGTGATTCTGCAAAGTTTGTACTTGGAAATTGAGATGTATTTTATTAAATTTATTTTATTAAATGTATGTTTGTGAAATTTAAGAAAAGAAAGTATTCCTTTATGTTTTTTTAGTACTCTTGGTGCAACTGATATTTACTTTCATTGGTGTACATAAATTACTGCACTATTTTTGTTTAAAATCTAATAGTTATTTGAATATTGGATTTTTATTACCAAGTCAAATACAACAGTTAAATTTTTTTTTTTTTACTTTTTGAATAGATCGGATCTGTATATCTGATTGGAAAAGATAAAATACAGATAATTTCACTGAGGAAAATAAACCTTTGCTTCACCTTGCAGACAAATAGGTCAATTTTATTCATAGAGAAAAAGCTGCACATGCTTTCAAGATCCTTCAGTACCCAGGGATAAGGAAAAATGGCTTGGGTTATTTTTGTTTCTTTCCCAATAAAGTCAGTAATGCAGTGCTCCAAGTTTTACAGATACTATTGCCCAAACGTTTATTCATAAGAGCCAAGGAAAAAAGATTGTATAGGGAGTTTTTTTGTCCTGGTGCTGCAAACATATGCATGTTTAATATTCCTGTGAGTATAATACCTACAGGATCAGGCCCTTGTACCACAAGTTGTCTTTTAAATCTTAAAGCAAAATTTTGGAGCTGTATTATAGAATATATTATAGAAAAGAATCTAGAAAATGATAGAATTTTGAAACCACACTCCCATAGGAAATAAAAACTGTGTGCCTGAAAGGTAAAAACTTAATTGCAAACACTTGACGTTTATTATAGCTATCTCTAGTATAAAAGGTTGTTAATTCCAAATGTTACAGAATTAACACGTTAAACTTGATCTCAGGAATACTTTTTATTTTCTCAAAACAGTCTTAAGGATTTTGGACTGGAGTTTCAGAGAGAAAAATAAAAGTAAATAAATACCTTAAACCTGGAAGACTAGCTGCTATAGATCTCTTGGTGCTATAGACTGAATGTAAAATGAGTCAAAGTTAAAACTGAACCTTTATTAACGAGGCAAGGAAATGGGTAGTATCTGCTCTATTATAACTGGTTTCATACCTTTATTAAAAGCTCTTATTTTAAAGCTAACTGAAGAAGGATCAAATGTCTGTCTCCAAAGAAATTCTCTTTGTGACTTGGCATCAGTTTCTTATCAGTTTTTTTCCATCTTGTGTGTCTCAATCAAGGACAACAGGTTTTGAAAGTTTAGGAAAATATTTGCCTTTACTTCCTATTCCTTGGCAGTGTTTTATTACTATTTGAGAGCCGCTGGTAAAATGCCAGTACAATGCAGGTTTTAGTTTTGTTTTTGGGGGTTTTTTTTGCTTGTTTGTTTGTTTTTTGTATTTAAGGTGTTCGTCTTGTTCATCAACAGAACTTGCCTAAGACCTACAGATTTCAGGAAGGTGATTTAAGCATGAAAACAGATGCTTTGAATCCATGGATTTTGAAGTATCTTGCTGGTGCCAGTGAGTTGTTATGTTTTGCCATTTAGAAAACTCTCCAAAATAGAAAATTACATGCAACAAATTGTTTATTTTTAATTTGCCAGTATCTACTTTCTTATGTTTTGGACATGAGATTCTTTTCTAGGTATTTTGGCATTACTACAGTGTGCTCATTTCCAATTACTGAGGGAAAAACACTCTAAATATGATCTAGTGAAATTTAGCCTGGATTACTGTAATATTTATCAAGTCAGTTCCGAATACTTACAGGGCATATATATCAGATGTGTGCTCAGTAACACGCTGCATATGAAACTACAGAAGCCTGCACATCTGATACGTTATTGTTTGACATGCCATGAATACTTAGTACAGATAATTTTTTCAGAATATCTGCAATCTTTGGCTAAGGTGAACAATGTTTGTGATGAGAACTGCTTGTTAAAGAGTTATGAAAGAAATATCCAATATCTCAGTTCTAACATCTGTTCAATAATTAGGTTTACAACAGAATTACTGCTTAGTCATGGTGCATAAAAGCAGAAAGCTGTTTTTCTGCTATTAAGTACATTATGAGACCTTTAAAAAAAGATTAAAGCTTGTCTTATCAAGTAAGCAATGCAAAATGTTATCCTTTTTGACAAAGGAAAGAAGAAACCCTGCCTTCCTTAGTCAAACCATGTTACTGTAAACAGATTTGTATTTGATACATGAAGTAATTATGTGAGTGGGGGTGATCAAGAACTTGAGTTCATCAAACAGTCATTACTCGTAACATTTTATGTGCCACATTTTCAGGCCTTGGTTGCATTGTAAAGGTAGAAATGGCATTACTTAAAGTAAAAGGGGTGTTTTGCTTCTGCTTTGAATACAGGTATTTAAGAATCAGAGAATTGAATTCCATGGATTCACTGTATCTATTGTTATGCTCCGTTACTTTCCTGGAACCTTAAGATCAGGAGTGCTGAAGAATATTTTGTTTGCTGGAAAAAGCCAGGAAAAAGCCCCAAGACTGTAACCACTCAGTGTGAAGTGCTAGAATGCAGTCTTTAACGATTTGGTTTTTGTTTTGACAGTGAAAACAAAGTTCTGGGTGATAGAAATGCATGTTGTTCTGCTTATTTTTATAGCCAGAGGTAGTCAGCGTGGGTCTTTGCAAGGACAGAAGACAAGTTTTCAAGCTCTTTGGTTGGTTGATTTCTAATTTGTCCTACCCCAGGGTCTTCTGTCATTGGCTTTGAGTAGGACTGAATTCACATAAATGGAGTGACATTTACTAGAGCCTTAGTCTTTTCTTTGTGCTGACTCTCCAGTATTTAGGCTATGAGAAATTAGGCTTCAAGGAATATTGCTAACTACTTTGTTCTGCTTCACATTATCGTCTGGATGAAGGTTGGTGAGTTCTGTGAAAAGCAGACATGAGTTTGTCTTCCAAAAGAGTAACACTGCCTGCAGTTATGCCAATAACTTTGCAGAAAAGGGTATGGCATTTAAATCAGTCTTGTAATTCTGACATTAGTATGAGTTGGTAACAATGTTTAAATATGGCTATATATATTTGTTCACTTTTTTTAAAAAATATTTCTCCAGTGCAATAAGAATGTTTCTTTTCTCATAAACATTGATTTTTTTATTTCTTTATGTGAAATATGTTTGCATAATATACTCAAATATGTATGTGTACATAATTGATTTTTTTACTTCTGCTTTTTCTCTCTGTTAGTATACTTTTGTACTTTGTACAAGAAATTATTTTTCTTACAGATTAATGTTTTAAAATACAAAGTGTCATGATTGCATTGAGGTATGCCTCTGTAGAATGCTGTGGTACTAATGTGTTCCTAATGGAGGATTGCTGGACTCTGCTTCCGCAGGTTTCAGATAAGCCTTAAACATAACATACTTTTTCCTACCTTTTCTGGCTAACACCTTAATAGTAGATGGCCCATCGGGTATTTTGGGAATCAGGATGACACTGCCCAGTGTTTCTCCATAGCCACTGTACTTTCCTTTTTCTTGTTGTCTCAATAAAAAGTAGAAGCAATGCAAAGTCATTACCTCTCTGTGCACTAGGATTGCTTAGTGTCACTGTGCAATTGGAAGTATCTATGAAGTTAAAAATACACGCAGAAATGAAGTATGGAAATATGACTCTCTGCTGAGCCAGATATATTAACTTATGAGAAGTTAGTTCAAACAAGCTGTAAGTTATTAATTTGTTCGATTTATTTTGTAAATGTGTAGATATTTTTCAAAACCTTATTGCTGCATAATGTGCTTGACTCACTGTTAATAGACTCTTCTGTTACTCAGAGGCTTTTATGAAAAATGAAATTTCATTGAAATATTACTACAGTATTAAATGGTTCTCATGAGCAATTTACATGGAATGCTGTATATACCTGTGGCATAAATCCAGTGGGTCTAAACTAGTATATGAACACATAGCTTTTATTGATTTGGGATATATTCTTTTAGATTATTTCATTGTTTGAGTTGAGGGGGAAGCCTGTGAACATACAATTTTAATGAGATTGATTTTTACAGATTAGATTATACTACTATTTTAATAGCATGATAGCATACTATTTTTCCAGTATAGTAACTTTCAGATTTAAATATATGCAAGATGTGCTCTTACACCGTGTTATTTAACAATTTGCTGTATCTCTGCTACACTTCTCAAAAATATTCTTTTAAAAATTGTAGTTTAGCTTCTTAGCTCTCATCCTCTCAATGCTGTGGTTCCCTCTCCTTCCTCTCTTCCTTCCCCCAACACCCCTTCAGATCTCAAATCTTCAGTTGTCATAGTTATTTTATTTTTGTCTGGTTTTTGTTATTTGCATGTTAGGAGAGGGAGGTCTTTGTTCTTGCAGTGTGTAGTTGTGTTAGACTCCTCTGGTATGCACACAGCAGTACTTGGTGCTGTGTGGGAGGGGAGAGATGTGTAACTTTGCTCAATCTAGCATTCAGAAGGCTGGGAAACTCAATTTTAACTATACTGTATGTTTCAGTGGATTGCTTTTCCTTTTTTTTGATATTGAGAGGTAAGAATCATTCTCCAAGGAAATGTCAGTTTTCTTTTTTGACAAATTCACAGTAAGATAAATTTCTGTGCATTCTCTCTCATTTTTTCTTTTCACGCTACTATCAAATTAGCTGTCAACTAATTAACTAATAGCAACCAGTTATTGGCTTTAATTCTCTTTATCTATGCATTTGGAAAGCCCAAAATAAAATCAGTGCAAGTAGTAGGAGGAAGCAGCACAGGATGTTGCCTTAGGTAGGCAGCTATTGGGTTACCATTGCAAAAAATTCCTGAAGGCATGATCCTCAGTGAGGACTCACTCAATGCCAAATTTAATTGGCTTGTTTATGCTTGTGATGGTTTTATCTGTGCGTGTAGAATTCCTCCTGAAAGTATCTCTTCTCTGTATTCAGAAGGTGCTTGTGTTATTTCTGTAGCAATATCCTAATTTTTAGAACTGCAATACCAGGGGAAGGGAAGGTAGGAAGGCAGAGAAGAAAGAGCCATGCTTGTAAGGGGTAACCTGTGCATGTGTAATTTTATTCTTGTTTTCTCATGGACATTAGAAGCTTAGACATAACCTTTGGATTAAAGTAATGCAATTTCTATTTTTTGTGGCACAAGAAGGACCTGGAAAAATAGAAATGTTACATTAACGTTGCATAGTCAAGAGAAGCTTAAGCGTTAGCTCTTGAAGTGTTATTTTAGAGCATCAGTCATCCTCAATCATTATTTCTTAAATTCATGGAATGGGTAATTGTGTAAGAAGTCTAGTTTAATTATGGTACTCAAAAAATTGCAAGTCTTTCCCCCCCACCTTTAATTTTATTCCCTCACAAAATGTAAAATTTTGTATTATCAATGCTCTAATCTGACTATTCTGCCAATTTCTTGAACACATAGGTTTTTCCTCATTTTCATTCGAAATGTCTAATATGCTTTGTCCGGAGTTATTTCATACATTCTAAAGATCTGTTTTAAAATCTAATGTGAACTGCTTTTCACAGTTGACACATTTATTCATAAGTAATATATTTTTAGCTAATGCTACTGGGCCTTATTTAGGTTCCAAGGGGTCTTTTAACGCAGACAGGAAAACTACATGCTTAATAAGTATAGGAAATTATGTATATTGAGTACTATCACAACTGGATTTATAGCATATATAGACTACACGTATCATTAATCTAATTCAGAGTAAATGACTTTGTCTTCTCTATGAATAACTTTGTATTCCTCCAAAAGTGGTTTTAAGAAATTAGATTTGAAAGGTCATAATGCGTTTGAGACATTGGCTTACAGTCAAAGACCAATCATTTGTAAACACAATTATAAACTCAAGTCCACTAGACTTGTTATATGGTAAGAAGGAAATTTGGGCACCTGATGTGGATGTATGAACAGAGAGATTTGTAGTTTTTCTCCACAGCAGCAGGGAACTTCATAGCACGTTAGGTCAGATGATGTTAAAAAGCATTGTGTACATAGGCAGTATGAATTGCAGCTGAATAATTTCCAGTGGTTCTTGAAGAGATTGCACAGTGTCTTTTAAATGGAAGAAATATTGATTAGAAAATGAGGATATGATTTAGATTGCTCAAATCTAGGGCTGTGGTATAAGCATGCAAATTTCAAGATTCTCTTGCCTTTTTTTCTGTCGATTTTTCTGGCCTGGAATCACATGCTTTAATCAACACTTGCCCCTCCCCCAAGGAAAAATGGTCACTTAAGCCAAATTGTACTGAGAATTAGTAATGTCTGTCTGCAAGGCTAAGAGCATGAAAGTAATTTTTCAGTTTTGCATTTGGTTTCCCTGAGATGAAAGGCCAATGTGCTAATCCAGGAATTTTACATAGGGCACTTTAAGTGACATGATAATAGGGTCATGAAATGGATACCTTTTATAAAATAACTGGAGGCAGACCAAGCATTCATGTATGAAACATCTCTTTGTAAGGGCAGTTTGAAAAATAGTAATTTAAAGATGCATAAACAACACCAGTGCCCTTTTTGTCTTTTGTACAGTAATAGAAACAAAAGAAATACCATAATAAATAATGTAATTCAAGACCAGGTTGCCTGGGGCTTTGAGCAATCTGGTCTGGTGGACGGTGCCCCTGCCCATGGCAGAGGGGGTGGAACTAGATGATCTTTAATGTGCCTTACAAGCCAAACCATTCTATGAAGATTCTGTAATACAGTAATAAAATATTTCTATAATAAAATATATCCTGTGAAGTTTTGAGGACAGAGAGGTTGAAAGACCTGAAGACAGGTTTCTGAGAGATGGAGAGAGCAGGCTTTAAAGGCTTTAGGAACAGTGGTCAGAAAACGTGTGGGGGTTGAGGTGAAATATTTGGAGTTTTTATTCAAAATGAAATATGGTTTTTTAATGAAATATTGAAGAGTCTGAGAGAAGATAATGGGTAAAGGAGTAGGGTGGACATGACTGGAAATTCAGTAGAGGTCTTAGAGATAAATTACTGTGACAAAACATCAGGATATGCTACTACTGTATCTACAGAGTTTGATATAAACAGAGTAAAGATTTTGAGCCGGGACAAGAGCTGAGGCAGGTTGAGAAGGATGAATATATAGCAATGGGCAGAGACCCAAATTAAATTCAGGAAAAGTTCAGTGTGTTTTTTGAAAGAAGTTAATGTTTAAAATTTAGAGAAGGCCAAGCTAGTATGTAGGCTCACAGAAAGGTCTTCTCACCTTTGTGTGTCTAAAGTGTGCTAAGATACCTGCATTTTGTTTGGGGACATCTGGAATTCCTGCTCGCTCTTAATACATAATAACTTTGTGAAATTACAAGTATCTACCTCAGATACTTCTCTGACGGATCATACAACTTCCCTGGTAGCCGTGAAAGATTAATGAACTGCTTAAGATTCAGTCTTCTGTCGGACAAGACGTGCAGATACTAAGTTACCTACTTAGTGGTAGAGGATGACATGAGGCGAGAGATTCAGTTTGTAGCGAAGGAGGAGGGTGGCAGACTAGCACTTTCTGTCATTGTGGAAGAGCTCTGGTTAGGTCCAGGGACTGTTTAGGAGAGAGCTACTGACAGGGCTCCTCAAGGGAAGGTATTGCAGCACTTTTCCCCTCCCATATGATGTTGGCCAAATAAATCTAGATTTGATACTATACTTGAGAAGGGTTCTAGACCAATTTTTGCATTGAATCTGTAGTCTTTATACTCAGGTGGGCACCAAAATATGGGTTCTGTTATAGCAGGCATATACCAGTGGTCCAGTAATGTTTTGTGCTTTGACTATCATGAAACCAGTAAAGCTTCCTACTGTTTTTATTGTGTATAAAATTGATCCCACATGTATAAATGAAATCAAAATTGGACTAACTTTAGCAGCCCCTATGGTTCAGGTGCAGGTAGGGATAGGGAGGATTTTTCTATCCTGTGACATTCCAGTGTCTACAAGCAATCAAATTTTACAGAGTATTTTATACACAAAATTGTCAGTGATCTTGGGATTTTAAATGTATAGCACAATGCTGCATAGTTGCTTTGAAAGGTTGATAGGGATGTGTGTGTGTACACATGAGAGGCTAAGTAGTAAGTGCACAAAGCTTTTTAAGAAGTCTTTCAAAATCTCAGTGGTTTAATACATTTGGTCATTACTTGTCCTTTGTCTAGTTGGACAAGGTTTAGTGGCACAATTAATGTTGCACTCTGTCTCCTCTCTGTCTTCAGTTCTTGAACAGATCTTTGATATGTTTTTCAGTTTCTTCTTGCCTTCTCTGAACATCTAACATTCTTCATACAGTAACCAAGGAAATTGGCAGTGTTTAGTGCCCTACTCTGCTCATAATCCTTTTCTGTGGGCAGAAATCCTTTGGAAAAAAAACCCCAGCTTTTTCATCAATTGCAGAAAGTGCTTGGCCATTTCCTAGCTCTAGTACTTTAGTCTCCTCTTGAATAAATTAGGCTTCAAGAAGTCAGAACTTGACCTTCAGACTGTGTTTTCTAGCCTTGAAGTATATCAAGAGCTATTGCTGAATAGTTATTTGTGCTAAAGTAAACCCTGTGCTGATTATGCTGCATTGCTGTATATGAAGGGAGAAACTCCATAAACAGCATACAAGGTGTTGGTATCAGTCTTATGTGAAAAATCAATTTCCCTTACTTATGTATCTTCTGTGTGTTACTTTTCACGTGCTATAATACATAAGCAAGTACCTGAAAAATTAGATTTTCTTTAGTTTTGATAAACTGAAGTTACATCAGTGAATACAAGGAAAATTTATCACATTGAACCAAGGAATTATTCATATTTAAAGTTGCTTTCTTCCTCATTTTAATGCTGTTGCTGCAGGTACTGCCCATACCCTGTGCTTCTGCACTCCTTGTATTTCTGCCTGTGGGTCAGGAACAGAGGCAAGACCAGCCCAACAAAACAACTACTGCCTTAAGGACCTAAAGAAGAAGTTATGACTGAATCATGTAGTGGTTTGCATGGCAAATTTTTAGTAGCAGGGGGAGGAGGGTCTACACAGGTGGCTTCTGTGGGAATCTGCTAGAAAGTTCCCTCCATGTCCGATAGAGCCAATGTCAGCCACCTCCAAGACAGACCCTTCAGTGGCCAAGAGTGAGGCCTTCAGTGACAGTGATAGCACCCCTAGGATAATGTGTTCAAGAAGGGAGAAAAAGGATGCTGTGCCACTGCAGTTGGAAAGAGAGTATGTGAGAGGAAGAGCCCTGCAGATACCAAGGTCGGTGGGGAATGGAGCAGGAGGAGGTGCTCCAGGCACTGGCACAGAGATTTCCTGCAGCCCATGGTGCAGACCATGGTGAGGCAGCTGTGCCTCTGCAGCCCTTGGAGGTCCAACGGGGGCACAGAGATCCATCTGCAGCCCCTTGGAGTCTCTACACCAGAGCAGGTGGATGCCAGAAGGTGGCTGTAACCCCTCTGGAAAGCCCACGCTGGACCAGGCTCCTGGCAGGACCTGTGGACGTGTGGAAAGAGGAGTCGATGCAGGAGCAGAGTGTGAGGAGTCCTCCCCCTGAGGAGGAAGGAGCAACAGAGACAATGTGTGATGTACTGACTGCAGCACGTGTTCCCTATGCTGCTGGTGAGGATGAGGTAGGGAAAATTGGGACTGAAGTTGAACTTTGGAAGAAGGGAAGGGTGGGGCTAGGTGTTTTAAGATTTGGTTTTATTTCTTGTTTCCCTTCTCTGATTTGATTGGTAATAAAACTAATTTCCCCAAGTCAAGTCTGTTTTGCCTGTGATGGTCATTAGTGAAGTAATCTCTCCCTGCCTTTGTCTCAACTCACAAGCTTTTCCTTATATTTTCTCTTCTCTGTCCAGCTGAGGAGGGAAGTGATAGAGTGACTGGTGGGCACCTGGTTTCTAGCCCAGGTCAACCCACAACAGATCAAAACTTCTGAACCAATATAATTAAGTTGTAACACTGGAAATTTTAGCCTGGTTCCAGTTCATCTAAGACTCTTATAGTGACTTCCTAAAATTTTTGTTTTGAAGTTGTCCTTATTCAGTTGCTCTCAACCCTTTATTTATGTTTACATTATTTCAAGGCAACCAGTTTCTCATAGTTTAAAATAGTTATGTAAGAATGGACATATTCTGCCACAGTACAGTTTGTAATGGGTGCCTTGGGAACAGTACAAAGCAAGGCAAGTCAAACTTGAAGTTACACTTTCCAAGAATACACCTCCAGCTTCTTGACCCAGAGTTGACAGTCTCAGCATATTTCTTATATTTCATCACAGTTCTCATATTTCATCTCCTTTTTCTGGCAGGTCCTAATGGCTTGTCTTGGACTGCTGACCAGTGTCTTTACCAGTAGTCATGCTTGGGCATCAAAAATATTAACTTGGAAAGGCATCTTTCATTCCTTTCTTTCCCATGCTTTGTACATCCCTGTGGTTACAACTTCTTGCAATTTGTGTTTTTGTGATACCTTCTCTGGTTGATACCAGTGAAATTCTTATGAAGGACTGAGACCTGGGAGGAGGTTCTTTATTGGCATCCTTAATGCTTTTCCTTTATTTCCTACTAGAATTCTCTTTCCTCCTCCACTATTTAGTGTACTCTGTTTTCTTTATAGTCTTTTTCATCACTCTTGTTGCATATTGTATCATTTCTGCTGTCAGCCTTTGCCCTAACATAACATTGTGCTCTTTTCTTAGACCACTTAGACTGCTTTTCTGAACTAGTTAACACCCTTCTCCAAGACTTTAGCAATTAAGTGCTATCTACACTGAATAGCAGTTGGAGCCCTCTGCTTGTCTTCTATTAGCTTGACAGCCAGACTTCAATAGCTCATCATATTATCCACCAGCTGCATATGCAAGCCCTCAACGTTGTGATTTTTCCTTTGGTCCTGTTGATTTTAACTTGTTGGATTGCTGTCTGTCACCATCTTTTTTGGTATCCTATTTGACAAGACTTTTAGGATGATCATAACACAACTAAAATGCATAAATACATTTATGGTAATACGAACGTGGCTCTGTGTGGGAAAGAGAAGCATCAGCCAGACAACCCAGAAGACCTCTGAATGTAGGGTATGACAGCATGCGTAGAGATGGGAAATGTGCTACTGACTTCTCAGTTTTCTCTATGACTGAAGGCTGTTCAGTCTACATACCTCATTTTCATTTTAGAACAAATGATTAGAGGTAAACATTATCAAAACAGACTAGATTTCTGAAATTATTAGTGTCCCCTTTTTACTGCATCACCCACTTATAATTATCTTCCTACTCCACTTTGTTCACGTTTTAGTCTCCTGCACTGGGTGATTATTACATTTTTGCCAACAGTTACAGGATTGCCAGATTTTCATGCCCTGGCTCCCCTCATCTTTTTCTGTTTCTGTAACAGGGATCTGGATTTGTTTGCAAAATTTGCTGACAAATCTAGAATAACACAACAGTGTATAGCTGAAGGTTTTACATGGTCTGAGTAGACTTATTAGCTTTATTGCAGGATTTACTCTTTATTTGGATTTTATGCTTTGGCCAGAGGGAACAATGCTATGTGAATAAAAGACAAGTTCAGAAGTGCTGAGGGATAAAATGTTCTGTGAGAATAGTTATCATACAACAGTTAAACCTTGCTGTTATATTCCACTGGAGACTAGAGATGGTGGTACAGAGCTCTAGGATGTTACAGTCTCACTCAGCAAAGCAATTTTTTTTGTCTTATACCAAATGGCAAAGTATTTCAGCATTCTAAAACAACCATTTATTATAGTGGGTTAACCTACATGGCCTTTGTATTTGTTCTGGACATTCCTTCTACCACACCAGAAATTCAGACAAAATTTCCAAGCTATATCTTCCTTAGCTAATAATATAAACTTTGCATTGTCTTAGAGTCTGTGTTTCTCTCTAGTGACCTTCATGGGAACACATAGCTTATACAGTTGATGACAAAGGCATTCTTTTATTTGAAGCCATGTTGCAGTTCAAGCCTAAACTTCTGCATAAAACTGTTAAAGAGTTTTAGGAAAAAATCTGGTTTTCTTTTTTCCTTTTTTTTTTTCTTATTTAAAAAATCTATTTCAGGACTGCTGCAAAGGAAATGAGAAAATAATTGGTCTCTTAACAGTGTTATTCAGAGAGTTGGTCTTTCTCACCTTCAGCAAGAGATCTGCTCTACTGAGAAACCAGCAACACAGTGTGAAAAACCTGGTAGAAACAATAGGTGTACTTCTTTTTATAGCTGATATCTCTTCAGAAACATAGACTGCAGCCAGAACGTGGCAGTAACAGATTTGCTTTCTCTTGTGCTGGAACACAGCATTCTATTTATCTCTGACAAGCGAAGGCTATGTTGGACAAACTGCACTATTAAATACAGAAAGCCTCATTTAAATAATGTTAGAGCTTTGACATAAATAGGGACAAGCTATTCAAACAACAGCCTGATAACATTTTGCCCTCAACTTTGTTGCATGCAGAAAACAAAAAACAAGTGTATTTTAGTGGCTTTGTAATTACATTTCTTTCTCCCCTATCTTCATACAATACTTCTTTGGAAAGTAGAGTAGTATGTGGATAACTTCTACCATATTTCTAGTTTGGGGGTTAAAACCACTGGTTACTTTTTTTGTTTTATGTTAATTTTCTATTTCACAAACTTTTTTTTAGAAAAAATACTGAAGTTCTGTCTTAAGTCAGTCTTTGACTCCTGTATTATGATTTTCCCTCCCTTCCGTCTTTTTAAATCCAGTAAGTCTAACTGGATATTTTCCCCTCAGTATATGGTAAGTACTAATTCTAAATATTGCTCTTGTGTACAGTAAAAGGTAAAACTGTGTAGAACTATTAAATATATAAAAGCTATGATGAATTAGCAGGCAGTGTGGAAGCAAAGGACTGAAGATATATATAAATACCTTAGGTTTGCTAATAGGCTAATAAGATGATCACATCCACTAAATCAGGGTTTCAGGAAGAAAAGTTCATGTGAAAGTACATTTGTGTTAACCTGAAAAATCAAGTTTGGTCTGAATGTTTACTTTAAATCAAACAATAAGTCTTTTGAAATTTTATCATAAGGGGCTCAGTTTGGGGGCAAAATATGAAACTCTTATCCATTACCAAGATGATTTTTGTACACTGCTAGTTATTTTACCAATTTTCTATCAGTTTTATGAGAGTTTTATAAGGCAGCTCTGAGTGAAGATAGTGGGTCATAGAGCATGTACTTGTAGCCCAGACAACTGAGCTGTATGGGGTGGACTATATGGGCTGAACTTTGTGAAAGAGCATGGTGATTGTGACACTAAGTGGTGAGGCATGGCTAAAAGGGAGAATAGCTTTGTGTACAAATATAGTTGTTTGGAAGTTGGATTACAACATCGTCTCAACTGAGTTTTAAGATTACTTTCCCTTGGTTAAAGAATTTTATCCAAGTTTCACTGGAATGTCATTAGTTATTTATTTTTAGTGGCTAGGAAGGTGTAAAACTCTCTTGCCTTCCTAAAAGTCTACATACTGGTGCTAGATTAACTGGAAAGCCCTGGCTGCTGTGCACTGGAGTTCAGAAGTGACCGACCTTGGATTAGCTCTCTGTAAGGGGTACAAAAAAGATAGGAACAGGGAACGTTTTACCTTTCCCAGGGCCAAGAGGCTTTGCAAATAGCTTTGTGTCAGATGTTAATGTACACAGCATTACTCAATAATATAATGAAAAATAACTAAGACTTATTTGTGTCATGTCTTGTAAGGCATGGGCCCTCCACTCTGATTCAAGGGTTAGTATGAGTAAGAGTCTGAAATTACTTGGCCATAGACAGCTGTTCTAAAAATGAGCTGTTCCTTCCAAGTTCGTCTTTATTTTGCAGTCTCTTACTCTGCAACTATTTAATCTTCATAATGGCTCTTCTTTTGAAGGACTTGGGAAAAGTTGTGGATACCAATCAGTCTGAACTGCATTATCCCAACAAGATTTTTCAGAGTTGTGATGATTACACTCTAGAAACTGCTATGAACAAGATGGGAAAAAGTTTTCAGAATTTTAAGAATAGATTTTCTTCTAGGAAGAGACAGATTCAGGTAGTGTTAACAGATCCTTACCTATCTGCCAGGTGATAGGCACTGGTGACTCACTAATTCACAAAGTGATACTCCAATATTAATATTCCCTTGGGATTTTCCTCTTTCTCAAGGTTGAACAAAAGTTTATACTCTGTGCACATCAGATGAAGTAATAGATGGAGCCTAAGCCTCCATTTCTATTGATAGGTGTTAGGATAGGTTGAGGTTTGCCATTTAAGTTTGATGGTAGACTGTATAACCTCCTGTTAACTATTTGCCTTTTAATTTCCAGAGTCCTGTCTATTTAAACTGATAATTTTATTTCACCTATGAAGACTAGAACTGGGAACCTGTTCTGCCATACCCATTGTGAATAATTAATGCAAATAAATGATTTAGCTACTCTGCAGTGTGTTTATCTTGTATAAGTGCTCCTTTGACAGCTTAATCATTTGGCAAGTCTGCTAATTTTCTTTCATTTCTGCTGTTCCATGGGATTGTATTATTTGAAATTTTTGCTGATAAAGTTTAAATTTCCTCACATCGTTCTATTCATTTACACACATCTTAACAGTTATACTTGAAATACCTCTTTAGCTGCTTTTGTTTGGAGTCTACAGATTCTGAAAAAATTTTTGGTAAGGTAGAATAATTTGAGGCTCTCTATTTAAATAAATTGTCCCATCCACCCTCACCTTTCCTTATAAATAATGTGTGTTCTTTTTAAGGAGTTTATTGTGTGTTTTATGTCTATAGATCCCTTTGTATTTCTCACTCCTTATCTAGTCCTTTGTGGTAATAGCTGCTGATAAATCATTTTCAATCTATTTATTAGTTCCATTGTTACTTACAGTTTATTGAACTGTATGTAGCTGTTGTTACTTAGTTCTTCAATTACAGGAATTTTTTCAGCCAAGTGTCATATAGTTGTTGTATAGTTTGCAATAATCTCACTTTCTGCTCTAGAAGTAGATACACTAGGAGTTAATCGTCCCAAAGCATGGTAGTTGCTTTCTCTAGACTTTGACTTTTGTTCAGTTTTATACAGGGAAATGAAATCTTCTCTAACTATTTTATTACTATTTATAGCTATATTTTGTTTCTATTGACTGATATCGTTAAAGTGAATATATCAAGTTCAGGATTAAATAATGATATTTTGACTTTCCTGTTGTCTTTCAAGCCTTGTTTCTCTTCAGTTTTACTGATGTTGTCTTTGACATGATTGCTTGTCAGCATTGTCCTCATTCTGCCATTTTCTCCAGTATCATAATGTGATTGTCATAACCTTCATTTGAAAGAACTTTGCTGGTGTATTTTTACACATAGCTTATTATAATTTGGGGATCTGCATAATTCAACCTCCCTTTTTATAATACAAAATATTTACACATCTAAAGCAGTAGTCATATGAGGAAGTCTAAGTGCTTTACA
Organism: Campylorhamphus procurvoides; assembly: GCA_013396655.1. Lineage (NCBI taxonomy): Eukaryota > Metazoa > Chordata > Aves > Passeriformes > Dendrocolaptidae > Campylorhamphus > Campylorhamphus procurvoides. The sequence continues at coordinate 1,948,500 of WBMV01007822.1, forward strand.
AATCTTAATGAGTTCAATCTGTTATCCTGCTGTACAGAAAGAGGTTTCATGTCTCCTGCCCTATTTTGCAAAAAGGAAACTGAGAGACTGACTCGCCCAAAGTCAGGCTGGAAGTTCATATTTTAAAACTAAGAATTGGATCTTTTTGCCTATGGGTAATACAAAGTACTTTTTATTACTTCTTTACTGATTTGCTATTCAGTTCCTATTTTTGGTGTGATTTTTTCATTCATAGGGTGGTCAGATTCGCTAGGGCATGGAGTTTGTACCAGGAGCCTGAGAGAGGAGAGTGACTCTATGGGCTGCATAATTATGGACAGTTGCCATAGTAAACTATGAGAAGACTATTACAGAAAATAAGTAGAAATGGGTTTAATTGGTAATATGTGCATACTGTTACTCTGAAATTAACCAAGTTTTTCAATACCTTCTAAAAGAATGTTTAGGTCTAAAAAAATTAATTGTATTTTGGGGCAACCACTTCATTCACGGCTAGAGAAACTAACCTTGTCTGTTGTCTTGCATTAAAATAAAGGCTGGAAATTAACATTATTTTTACTCTTTGAAATATCATTTTAAAAATGGTTAGACTATGGAAAAAGTATGAGGCTTCTCTAGGTTGTGTTGGGAAACATGGACAATTTTCCTAGACTTTGCTCTTCCTTTCTTGGCAGTTAGGTTTTGTTGCAAGACAGACATAATTGATTACTAATGTTTTTTTATATATTTTGGTGCATGCAATCTCAATCTGTCAATAACAGATATGTGTATACAAAGTTCACTTTTAGTCATTTGGAAGAGCCAAATGACCTCCTCCTCCTCCTCCTTTGGACAACTACTTCCTTCGTTGCTGTCCTTTTATTCAGTGGCTTGGCTTACCTTCAGTTTCTTTAAATTCATCTCTTGAGTCTTCAGTATGTGTCCTCACAAGCCATATCAGTGCTTAACTTTTCCTTTATAGTCTTGATGATCTTACTGAAGAAGACAACAGTTTCGTTTCATTTCTGATCACTTCTAAAGTGTCCAATCTGTCTGTTTTGTCTGTTTTTTTGTAAATTTTCTAATTTGTACCTTGAGAAGAAAGCAAGGGATTCTAAAAAAATAGCTAGACAGGGAGTCTGTGCATGACAGAGATGTTAAGTCTAATGACCACATCACCTAAGGTACTGCATGTTTTTTTATGGAGGTGCACTGTTCCTTCTGCCTCTTTAAGCTGTACTTTGTTCCCAAAAAAAGTCAGGACTTCTACAGTTAAACGTGTGCACTTTGTTTTAATGACAGATGTAGCTTTCTGCAAACTGTGTGAATCCTTTTGGCCTGGAAATCTTCCCTTTGGAGGAAATATTGGAAGCTGGCATTTTAACTGTAGACCAGGATATTTAAAGGGAAAGTCTTGCATTCACAGCTGATAAAGAAGACAGTAATCTTTACTAACATGCTATTTGTTTTTAACCAGTTGTAAGGTAACCTCTTATATATTTTTATGAATGCCGAATTTTGCTGATTCTCACTAAAATCAAGACAACTATTGCTACCAGTCATTAACCAGTTTCAAATGCTAGAAATCTCGAAGTGCCTCCACTGTAGTTAAAATACACTCCAAATTCCCCTACTCTCTGCCAATATCAATAAGCAAAAAACTTTATCTAGCAGGGGGCAGGGTTGGGAGTTGAACAAATGCTTCAGGCAAATAGCCTGATAGTTAACACTAAAGACAGGGGTTAGCACAGTATCAGGCAGCATTTCAGGACAAGTATGGCACCCTGGAGTGTAAGACTTTTTAAGGCCTGGTTTTGTATGCAAGAACTCTGCATTTCACAGAAATGTGACTGAAATTATAATGCAAGTACAAAAATGTGCAGTTTTTTATTCATGGGGGGGGAAATAATTTTAGAAATGAAGCTGAAGTTAGGTACTTTTATCTTTATAAATAAATGTGGCTTATTTTTTTCTTTACGGTGCTGATTACCTAGTGTGTTAATGGCTATCCAGGAGCATTAAGAATCATATAAATGTCCGGTCATATTGATGTAGGCACCTAAATATGGAATCCATGTGCTGAGCGATTCTTTTTCTGTTGGTTCTACCTGGCTTTTTTCACACTTTAGGACTTTGGTTTGAAATTTGAAATTCCTCACTGCAGGGCATATGTTTATGCTGTTTCTGCAGATTGGAACTTCCGAAACAGATGGCATGAAGATTCTGAAGAATCAGACTTGGACACCCTCTCTAAAAAGTCTACAAACACATTATTTAATTATTGTAGTGGAGATGACAGTTGAGTGTGGAAGAAAACTTGGGGGAGTAGAGTCCAACCTTGCTTCTCTTGCTCCTCCCTCCTCCCACACTGATTACCTTAAGTGCTCCTTTGCTTATTCTTTCAAACACTTTCTGATTTCTTTCTCCTTCTGGTTATTTTTAGTATAAAAGCGAGGGTCTCCTTTTTCTTTTCCTGTATTAAATACTAGGTTATATTTGTCAACATTTATTTTACATTCTGAGTTAATTTGATTAGTGAAATATAAATGGTAATTATTTTATTTTGAGGCAACATTTCTTAGAAAAATAATTTTTTGAGGGATAAAATGTGTTATGCATATTTCTGGGATCATGGCTGATTTTTAGTATATTGAAAAATGCAAAGGGGTTGTGTAGGAATGCTGTACCTCCTTGACTTCCTCCCATAGGCAATGAAAATCATAAATGCTTGTCATTGGAAAGAACTAAAATCTCCTTGTATTTATAAACTAGACAGGAAAGAAGATTTGAGTGCTACTGAGGCAATTTTTTTTATGTCTACTAATAGGTATAGTCAAGAGAAGTGAAACAGCTTGCTTTAGAGCAAAGTTTGAGAGTGTATGGTAATGAAAACTGTAATGAGAACTTGTTCTCAATTAGCAGCTCTTTTCTTGTCTGCTACTTCTCAGGCAAACTTTTCAGGGAAAAAAAATGGAGGAGAGTAGAGATGACTGGCCAGTCTAACATATGATGGTAACCACTAATAAAAATAAAGTGGTTGCTCAAATTTCCTCATCTCTATAGGAGCTCAGCACAGCTGCATCTTTAGCATAGTCCTGCCACCCTTTAATTCTTAAAGCATCCTCTGCTTCTAGGAAGAGAAGTGTTGCAACGTAATTACAAGGAAAAATTGGATTTCGAATTTATCCTTTTTCATCTGATCCTCTCCCCTTGCAATAACTACATTCCCAGCAAATCCTACAAGAGACTTTACTTCAAACACAGCAGAAAGTGCAGACTGAGCAGCATCTAATTAAAAAAGCCCTCAAAGATCACTCTAACTGATGAGTTTTACACCATCACGTTTGTTTCATTAAGGAAACTGTGACAGAAGTTGATGATGGTCTATTAGGGGACTCTGTCCATTGTCTCCTGCTGCATTTGAATCCCTTGCAAGGAAGAGAAAAGGTGCACAGCATTAGTGTTTTATAAGGTAGCAGATGTCATAGCTGTGAGCTGGGGTGATCCGTTGTCCTAGTCTTGCGCAGGATTTATTTCCCTGTACTGAGAAAGCTGAGTGGCAATACTCACAGAGAATATAAACTGGTTTTTTTTTTCTCATTTTTTTTTAGTTGTGTTGTTTTGTTTTGCTTTAGCTGTGCTCCCGTAGTCCAAGGCCACCTCCAAGGCTTCCCGCTCCCCGAGCTGAATGGCCACAGGCAGCTCATTATCATGACTTGTGTTGCTGTCTTCAGCATTTTAAAAAGTCTTTTTCTATTTCTTCAGCAATAAGAGTGGAGTCATCTGCACTGCGACTCTTAACCCTTTTAAAAAGAATTTCTGTTAAAATCATCCGTCAAGAGCCTCAGCATGGGCTGTACGTGCTCCTGCTGTAAAACAAGCATATCACCGAACTTGATGAGTGCCTGGAGAAAACTGTAGTTGCTGGTACGTGCCGTAAGGTCCCTAGCCAGGGTGCTCATGTGCATTCCCACCCTGGCTTTATTGCAAGAATATTGAGAAACAGAATAGAATATTTCAGTTGGAAGAAACTTAAAATGATCATCAATATTGGAAAGTTGCTCTAATTCTCTCCTTTGCTTATATACTATGTCTCTCCATTCTGGCACTTCAGCCTGTAAAATCCTTTAGGTTCAGACTGACACAGATTTGCTGTCCCTGACCTTCAGTGCTGCCCAGAGTAGGACCTGGTTTAAGGTGATGGGATGCTCTTTTGTTTATTCACCTCTGCAGCCCTCCATCCCATTCACAGTGCACCCTGCCAGACACCTCTTTTCATTTCATTTCTGAATCCTTGTAAAAACTACAAGGATTTAAATAATTCATGCCAGTTTATCCTGAATGGCCAAACATAATTTCTGTGTAACTGGAGTAGGACTTTTACGCTGGGTGTGTGAAACCAAACTCTGCTGCAAACAGGCTATGTTGCTGCTGGTTGCATTGCTGCTCAGCAGCAGGAACGCTGCCAAAGCATAGACATCTTACAAAACCAACCAAAGCCATCAACCATGGGTGCTTTGGCAGTATTGAAATCAATTGCAATGCGGTCTTTTTGCCCTTTGTATTAAATATATTAGTGCCCTGCAGCTTAGACCTGTGGAAACCTTGGATCTACTTTTTGCAACATCTGCTTGTTTCCCCTGGAAGACTCAGCTTTGAGGTCATTAATTTGTGAGTAGAGAGATTTTTCAGCATTTTAAGAGCGTGAGTTTGATGTTTCCCATAGCCTGAAGTCTGGTGTCATGGCAAGGGTGGCTTAATATCATGTGGAACTCTTGAGCTGTCATCATTTAGTAGCTGCAATATTAAAGCAAATCATCATGGACTTCATGTTGGTTTAATATGCAGTGCCAAAGTTTGTAACAAAACCACTGTATATGTAGTTCCACTGAGAAAAGCGGGTTTTTGGAAAGGAATAAGGGCATCAGTGTGCTTCAAAATCTCTATGTTGTTTTCAAATGGAGTTCTTTTTCCTTGATCTGATGTTTGGAAAGCATTGGTGAGCTGACATGAATTTATTTTTTTTTTAATTAAGTTTGTGGGTGTGCCATTAGTTGGAGAGAAGCAGGTGGCAGGAGATAGTTGTAGTTCCTTCCTCATGTTCCTGCCAACTTCAGCACAAACCAGAGAAGGCAAGAATACATTGCTGGTTGTTCATTAGATGCTTGAAATGAGCATGTGTTCCATAAGGCAGCAATTAAGGACCAACTGATGATAATAAGCTTGTTTGTCTTTAAAGAACTTGTATCTTGCTGTTTAAAGAAAGGTTTACAGTGGTATTTAGGTTTTGTGCATACAGTTCAAGGGAGGTGTGTTTTGCATTCTCATAAATGTGGATAGATTCAATAAACTGAGAGGAGTATTTTTGAGACAAATTAAAAGTGTCTTGAATACCCTTTTATACTGAGGTTGCCCGGCCTTGTCAAAATTTGAAGCCTCTCTGTAGAATTATAAGCATCTCAAATCTGATTGCTGTTCTTTCAACTAACTCCTTTATCAAACCTTTCTACAGTTCTGCAGTCAGAGAGTTCTTGAGTTTCAGTGTTTATGCTCTCTGGTTTCTTTTTCAGCTTACTTAAGAATATATAGTTTCACCACGTTTATCTACCTGTCAATTAACATTTTTTTTAAGTGAATGCATCAGTCTGTCCAGTAGCCAAATTTAGAAGTGGAATATGCTTTGCTCGGCCGTTTTGTTCTCCGTTATGCCATTGCATTAGAGCAGAATGGCTGTCTTGTATGGCATTCTTTGTGTATGGGTTCTTGTCTCAGTCATTAAGCTGAGAGAGGAACATATTTGGAGTAACCAAAGCAAAGATTAAACTTATGGATATTTTAGAGTTTTTATTTATTGCAGGTAATCAAAGTGTATAGTGAAGATGATACTAGCAGAGCTTTGGAAGTACCGAGTGATATAACAGCCAGGGATGTATGTCAGCTCTTGATATTGAAGAACCACTATATTGATGACCACAGCTGGACTCTCTTTGAACAACTTACCCACACAGGTTTAGGTAAGACTAATACTATATAATATGTTGATAAATAAGGTGCTCGGTTTTCATTTTCACATAGAAGTACAGCTCCAGTAGAACAGCTTGGAAGCAAAATGGTGAGAAGTCTTGTGTGAATTTGTTCTTTTGGGAAATTGTTGCTTCTGATTCGCTTTTTTTGAAAGTACGGCTATTAAGTGGATGTTTTTATGGTACATTTGCCTCACATTGCTTGATCTGCATCTGTAAGCGTGATTAGCAAGACACTGACAGTTAAGGTTCTCACTGCAAATTCTTCCTTGCCCTTCCTTGCTGTTCTTTGGCAATCCTTCCTCTCTTACTAGTATTTCATGCTTATCTCTAGGAAGACTTGGGTTATTTTTTTTCCCAATAAAATCCTGTTCCAAACACACCTGAGCAAAATCTCTGATATCGGGGACAGAAAGCACTTACACAGTGCTACTCTACCTGGACCATAGGACTCAGTCTTCAGAAACATTGGAGTGCACTGTCAGTATTTTCCTTAAATACAATCAGTTTGGTTAGATTCATGGAAAACTCTTGGACAGGGCTACTTAAAAAGCAGACCAAAACCATTCTTCTAAACTTCCAGATATGGGCCAATGAACTGTGTTGAAGTGACTCCATGTGTAGTATTTTAAGTTGCTGGAAGCAGGCTGTTCTGAACTCCTTTCACGTCATCAGTATTCCTCTAGTGTAGTAAACCTCTTTTTCCTACTATACTGTTTAAGTGGTGTAATCTGTGGTTTCAGAATGTAAATTTAACTCCTGGTCTCTGTTCCTTTTTGAAGTGTACAGATGTCCTTTTGCAGGATAAAAACAGATAAAGCAAATTTACTATAGTGAGAAAGGGAATGTTTTCAGAGATGTAAAAAATGCTGAACACTTTACATGTGAAAAAATGCTGAAGGAAAGACTTCACTCAGCAAGAGATGAGTTTAGAAGCCCACTGCAGCACCATGTTTCAGTACTGTATTGTGTATGGATTTGATAGGGAATTATATTAGAAAAAATGACGAATGCTGTAAAAAATCTGGTTTTAATTTCACATCACTCAAAGTTTGCATATTATTCTTGAACTTTGGCACTGGACTAGAGTTACAAAAGGTAGTACTTCTGCAGCTTCAAGGGCAGTTCCAGCTGCTAGTGTGAAGTGTGACTCGAGAAAGAGGGTGTTCTGGAGGCCTTCCTGCATTTTAAAATACGTAGAATACTTCCTGGAGTTCTCAGTTCTCAGAAGAGACTGCACTGGTGCCTGGTAACACCAGTACTATTGATTTAAAAAAAAAAAGTACACACCACAAAAAACCATACACCCCCTCCACACACTTCTCCCTTCCCCTGGCCACAGATACTTAAATACATCTAAAAGCTGGTTTTAAAGTCCCTTTCTCGGTATGCACAGGGAAATCCAGCCCCGTGCATTTGTTGAAAATAAACTTGACTGTGCATCTCTGACTTAATTATGTTTAACAGTTGTATTTTAAGTATGAACTATGAAAGCTCAAACTGTCTTTCTGCCCTTTTATGATCCTTTATGCTACGAAGGCAGCCACAAACGTTTTTCAAATTTCTTTTCTGGCTTTGTAACATTTCAAAGATGTTTGTAACCTTTTGCACTGAATGTATCAGCTCTAAGATGCATCCAACCCAGAGTAAGGTCAGAGTTAAATCTGGGCTGAGGCTGTAAATGACTGCTGTAGAAGAGAAGGTAGCAAAATGGCTTTAGAAAACACTACTGTATAAACGGTGGAGGTGTTTTCTGTGTTTTGTATTGTAGCTGGTGTTTAAGTAGTGTAGTATTAAGTATTGAAGACACCTTGGAGAAACCATGCCAGAACAACAGTGGCACTGTTTCTCGAAGTTTATTTATTTGCACAGTACACTTTTTCCCAAATAATGTGTTTTCTTCAGTCTGAAGGTTTTCATGGAGGATTTTATTATCATTAGTGAAGTTGCTCTTCCTCAGATTCTGATATTCTCAAAATTGCTGGTCTGAAGACCTGCATTCACCATGTAGTCTTCTGATTGCTCCAACTACTTTCAGCGTATTTCTAGGAAAAGGTCAATGGTTCATCTTAAAAGTAAAATTATTTCCTAGATGATGAGGTTGGCAATTCAACATTACTAGCCAAAGAAAGGAACAAGTTGAAACATTCTCGGTGGGTTTTTTGTTTGTTTTGTTTTGTTTTAATAGTACTAAATAATAATGGAATTATTTTTATGTTATTGTTAGATCTGATTTTGTTTGAAAAGTTTAACACATTGGTCTTGACTTGCAGTAAGTATATTCTTAAGCACTGGATGAGTAGCTTAGACAAATATTTTTCAAATGATGAGTTAGTTTTGGTTTGCTATTTACTGTTGCTTGTTTTACCCATGTAAATTTGGACATTCTTTTTAATCTCACAAGCTAAGTGAATTGATAATGCAAGGGGAAATGCATGTCTATGTCTGTAAATTCCAGTATGATGTGGATTAATAATTCATCCATCAATTAGTGAACATTTTCTTTAACATCTAACAGCTGTCTGAATACTCCTGAATTAGACATAATAGCATGAATCTTAGTGAGCTGAACACAGCATTCTCCTTTTAATCCAGACAGACATTGATTACCCAACTGCATTGTGCCTTCATTGCTGTGTGGAGGTATAAAGGTTTCAAAAGGAAAAACCTCAAAAACCGCCCACCTAAACCAAAACATAAACTGATAGTCTCTATGTTGTAGTTTTCCCAAACATATACGCCCTTTGATGTGGAGTTATATTGTTCAACATGAAGCACTGTCATGTCCTCGCTGCGTTGCCTGGCAATTCTGACCAGGTGGGGTTGGCTCAGGGCGAGGGGGCAGGTGAGGTGGCCCTACTCGTTGGGGCAGTGACTGGTGCAGCCCCTCTGCCTGCCAGGGAGCACCCAGACTGCACTCAGCTCACTGCTGCTGACTTGTCACCCGGGATGCTCAGTCATCCTCCCCACCTCCAAAGTTTTGCAGTAGCCTGGGCTCTGTTTCAAATATCTGAAGTACAACAATTATTGTAGCCCTAAAAATCACAATGTATTTCAGAACTGTGTTTCCAGTATGTGTCCTCTGTGTCTTAACATATTGAATTCAAAGAAATGTGTGTATGTTTCTCACCTTGTCTAAGATGATTGAAGGCAGCTGAAGTATGCCTAGGTTTAGATCATGTCATGTCAGCCCCACTACCAGGTACCTTGGTGCTGCAAGTCCCACACTTCAGTGCGATTCCCTTGTGCAAGGCAGGCTCTGAAAACAGAAAGGTTTTCCATAACTGTTCTCCTTCTCAAGGGAACTGCTGTCTTCATTTTGAAATATTTCCTTTTCTACTGAGAAGTTTTTATGCTGACTGTAAACAGTTTCCTGTTTGTTTCTGGAGCTGAAGATGTGTTCTTGGGCTCCCCTTTGAGCAGGTGATAGTGCCTTGGCCAGGCACATCATCGGTGTCTTTCAGTCTTTCATTTTGATTGCACTCTCTGCATTCTGTTTGGCAGCCTATGAGAAAGCTCATAAAGCACTGCCTGTGCAATAGTACTGAGCAATGGCTTTCTGGTTTTTAATTAGTTTAAGTTTTTTTCTCACTGGTGGCTAGAGGGGAAGCTACCTGGAATGTGTTCTGTCATGCACTGCAATATTAAATCTTCTATTATGTGAGTTAGGTACTTTCCATAGTTAAGGAGACTGTTTTGGATTGTAGTAGGTGCTCCTCATATTAGAGATAGTAGTAATAAAGAGACCATAGAAAGGAAGGTAGAAACACTTAAGTCCAGAAGAGGAAAATGATCTACCTAAACTGAAGTGCAGCTTTTTCATGTTAATATTTAGGGATTTGATTACAGGGCTGTGTTTTGGAGGGCTTTAACTCAGTGTTTCAATTCCTTCAAGAAAGAAAGTTGACTCAGTTGTAAAATCTTCTCTGATGTGACACCTTAAAAATAAAGAAATACCAGCATCCTTACCCAAGCACTGGGCTGATGCAGAATGTCTTATTTTTCTACCAAGAAGTAAGTCTTGAGGAAATGGTGTTTTCTTAAATGTCACAATGCCAAGCTTTTAAGAGTTTTAAATGTCATCCCAGAGGAGCACTTTCTCTCTATAAAACTGAATGGAAAAAAATGCTAGTTTTAAGTAAGAGCTTCAGTTCTTTAGTGTCTCTTTGCCCTTGCTGCATCTAAAGAATGTGTTTTGGAGTAGAGAAGCGTGTACAAGATTTTAAAATGCCCACTTTTCTTTCAGTATTTTTGGGTATCTCTTGGGTTTTTTTTAATTGCTTAATGATTTTTTTTGCTTCATTTGTTCTGGTTATAAAGTTTGATTTTCATATAGCATCCTTAATCTGTATTTATGGACTCAAGTGTTAGTTAAATTCAATGAAATACAAGTGAAATTCAATGGAAGATTAGCTTTGCTCCAGTTTTTCTGTGGGTCATGAGGGTTCTTTGTCTTCTGTTAGTCAGGAGCTTGATGTTTGCTTTTGGGGCTTTTTAAAATTTGTTTGGTTTTTGTTTGTTTGCGTTTTTTTTACAGGAAGAGCTATAGAAGACCACGAATTAGTGATTGAAGTCCAATCAAACTGGGTCATGGAAGAGGAAACCAAACTGTATTTTAGAAAAAATTATGCCAAGTATGAGTTTTTTAAAAATCCACTGGTAAGTCCTAACATTGTATGTGTGAAGTGGTGAAATTGCTGTTGTACAAAATAGTCTTTTCTGTTACACACAGTTATGCAGAGAGTAAAGTTGTTAGTATAACCTGAGTCAAAAGAAATAATTGAGAGGGAATATATGGAATATGGGAATATATTGTAGTCCATGTAACTGTTGACTGGTCCCTTTATTGCAATTGTAAAACATCCATGTTCAGTTTTTTATTTTTTGTGGGTGATGAGGGCAGAATGGGTTTAACTTTATTGGAGTTTGCACACAGATCTGTGACAGAACAAAATTTTTGCAACTGAGTGAACTTTCCATCAAGTGACAACAAAATATAAAATGAAGCATAAAATGAAAATGAGGAGGGGCACCTGTAGCAAAGATGATTTTATTGTTGAAGTGAAAATTGAACATTATGGTGCAGTGCTACCCAATGGCAGCTTCTCCCAGCTGCAGCTAAATGACTACTGACACAAAAGGCCATGAGCAGCCATAACCTATTAGGGGTAAGTGAAAGTGAAGCCAAAGTTAGTGTAGATAAGGAATGGAAAGAGAGCAGAGACAACTCATAACTCAGGGATGTTGCCAAAGGTTAATGCTGCTGATTCAGGCATTGCCTGATGACAGAGGCCATGGAAGCAGCCCTGGCTCAGCAGGAGAAACTCACTATCTGGTTGCTCAATTGCATGGTGTGTTTAGACCAGTCCTAATGCTGTCTCTTATAAAGCCAACTTGTTTCAGGCGTCAAAGGGAGAAGTAGCCGAAATGTGTAATGGCTGAAAAGGTAAAAAGTGGAAGGGAACTCAAACTGTCTGCCTGTGAAAATAATAAAAACGTAAATATAAGGATACCAGAAAATATAAGATATCTGAGAAGTTTTTTGTTTGATTCACTTGTGTGTCTCTGGACAAATTATGTATTTCCCAGATACAGAGGTATCACTTCACCAGTGAAAAATTTCTAAGCTTGAGACAGTCTGCAATTAGTAAAGAGACTTTCACAGAGTAGGTAAGGTTGGAAGGGACCAGGGTCATCTGGTCCAACCTCTCTGCCCAAGCAGAGTCATCCCAAGCACATGGCACAGGGCTGTGTCCAGACAGTTCTTGAATATCTCCAGTGAGATATTCAACTCCACAACCTATCTTGGCAACCTGTTCCAGTGCCCGGCAACCTGTTCCAGTGCCCGATCACCCTTACAATAAAAATATTTTTCCCCTTATGCAGTTGGGACTTCCTGTGCAGCTGTTCCTGCCTGTAGCCTCCAAAGACTGAGTTTCCATACTGGGTAACCAGTGAGTAGAACCTGCTGTGGAGCGTGGCAGGCACGCAGCTATAACTAGCTTCAGCAGCTGTAGCTCATCCGAGTTCTTACTGTTCCTGCTGAGCGATTCTTCTGGGTGCTGTAGTCCCAGGTAGCGCAAGAAAGATTTATCAGAATGCATTGATATGAATTAAGCCCACCAGTAGTTATTAAAAATGGAAATTGGTGGACATTGGATGGCCAATGAATATTAGCTTCAAACTTCTCCAGGCCTTGAGAAAACAGTATTTGTGATGGTCAAACCCTTGTCTGGTTCATATCTGCGTGACTATGTTGAACTCCCCAGCTGCAGGTCTGTCCCACAAATTATCCCTTGAGCTTTCCTTGATAAAGAAATTGGCATTTTAAATGTGGGCTTTTTAATCCCACCGTGTTGATGTAGTCAGATTTTTGTGTTAATTCATATCATACAAAATGGAAAATTAAAAAAAAACTTAGAGGACTTGTTCTGCATTAATGCAAGGTATTCCAAAATATTTTCCTGGGTCTCTAGTATAATGCAAACAATAGGAAACAGTATGCTTTTCAGCATGTTGGTGCATATCCTCCCTATTTTGTAGCATCTTGAATCCTCAGGCATGTCTTGTAAGTCAACAGCAATAGAAATTACTACTAGAAAAACAGCACTAAGACCCAAATGTTGGAATATGCTTTGCACTGGTGTCTGAAATTCTCTTCCAGAGACCATTGATGTTTTCTCAAAATTCTAAGCTTCTCAGTAGATGATATATAGGATGTCACAAATTTTGAGAGGTATTAAGGTAAGCTTAAATTATTGCATCAGGGAATCTGCAGTGTCTTGCTGTGCATTAAGAACTTAAATTGCAGATCCAAATGAGATAAAAAGTTTTATATTTATTTTACATAACTTTCATGCAGATTTTTATTGTTACAGAGCTTTTTTCCAGATCATATGATATCTTTTCCAAGTGAGACTAATGCAGCACTAAGCCACTCTGGCATATTACAGGTACGTAACCCCTGAATGAAGATAAGCCATTCTAAATCAGAATTTCCCATTGTCTGTGTTGTGTGAGTATGGCTCTTTATTGCTGTTGGATCTGTTGCTAAGTTTTGAATACCTCAAAACACAGTTAATAACTTTTCTTCTTAGGAGACATGAAATGATATGTCACTTCCAGGCATTTACTATACATCCACACTTGGAAACTTGGACATCCTTTTAGAATCAAGAAGCGCCAAAACAGACAAAATGCAGTTAAAACATTCAATATCTTTATTGAGTATTTTAGGTAAAAGACCCTTTTTTTTAAAAAGGTGGAGAGTTGCAGTACTCAGCATATACTTGGCAGCAGGCTATGGTAGAATACTGGGGTATTGTAGTGTGATACAGATGGATATGAAAAAGAGCTAAATGGTTAAACTTAAGGAGTAGAAAATTTAGACTGACTAGTATGATTTGTTAGCTTGAAGGTTACTGTACCCTTCAAAAAAAATGATGGTAGGTCACTCAGTGTTAGTCATGTTTTAAGCAGACACAAGATTCTAATTTACAGTGAGAATAATGAAACGATAATACAGAATGACCATATCAGGGATCATCGTCTTACTTTCAAAGAGGGGGAAAAATGAGTAATAAAGGTGGAAACATACACATCACTCTTGTTTGCTTGTCACTAGAAAAATTAAATAATAGAAGAAGAACTTTCACTGGTCTTAACAACACTATACATAAGTTTTGTGAATAAAGAATAATTGGAAAAGCAACATAGTAACACAGAATATTTAAGGTAGAAGTAAAAGAAACATAGAATTTACAATTAAAAAAAAATCTGTACAATAAAGTTTACCTTAGCATCCACTAGTAAAAGAAAAACATTTTCTAGAACTAATTCTCAAAGGATTCCTCTGTATTAAATAGTTATATCTTTATAAATGTGTATGTTGATCAAGAGGTTAAGATTATCCATAATATAGTACAAAATGTTGCAGATTAATTTTGACACACACTAGATTCTGAAAGTCATTTTTACAAACCTAAATTTTGTTACTTCCAAAGTGCTGCATGTCTAATGAGAACTGGTCCACTTTTGCTACCTAAATAACAAATAGACTTTGCAGTCTAATGTAAACATTTAAATTAGAAAATCCTGTCCCCTATATTAACAGAACTTTATATTTTTTTCTCTCACGTATAGTTTGGTAGTTTGAAAAAATATTAATACATTTATAGTGCAACTGTTTGCATAATACTCTTGTACAGAACTTCCTTAAGCCCATGTTGTGATATCTAGAAGATGTGCAGAGCTTATAGGTAAGATTAAGAATCATTCTAAATATGTCTAGTTACTTCCCATTTTAATAGCTTCAAAAGTATGTTGCAAACTCTCCTCTGTTCTCTTTTATGTTGTATTGTATGTTTAATTGTATTTCATCAAACAAAACCAGGCACAAACTAGAGAATACCTTGGTGGATTGTGCAGCCTTTGTGCACATTTCAACGGAAGCTGTTGGGTAAACTGTTTACAGTGAATCACTATTTCCTTGGAAACTTTCATTAAGACAAGTTAATGGGCTTGCATTGTTATTTGTGATGTGCTTAGTCAAATACCAAGAGAGACATTAGTTTTAACGACTCAATGCTTACAAGTGATTAAGAAATCACTTCTGATACTTTTACAGCTTTTTGTGGATTGAGCTGTAAGCAAGTAAAGTGTTTTTTGAGAATGTTTTTCTTGACTTCCATTGAAAATGAAAGAGTATTTTGGCTGCTGACTTTAAATCAGAGCATCTCTGTAGAACAGAGCCACAGAAACAAAAAAGAAATTCACCTGTCTTATCCATTTAGCATGTGCTACATACTAGGTCTGGGATATACTGAATGTCTCTGTATACCAAAGGGAGAGGTTTAATCGCTGTCATGAAGATCTGTAGCCTAAAAAAGATGTGTGTCACTGTTTTGATTAGAGCATAGCTGCTCTGAGACACAACACTATGTACATGTCTAGTGCTAGGCAGTATGGATCAGTTGGAACTTGCTTTAGGTTATTTTTGCAAATTAGATGCTTTAAAATATGTAAAAAATGAATGTAGTATGAAGATTCTGCAATTATTATTAGGAGTCAAGCTTTAATGTCTTTATTCTCTCTGCCATAGCAAGTCCCTCTTTTCCTTACTAGTTTCTCACCTGACTCTGCCGTTTCAGTCTTCAGGCTGAAATAGCCATTCACTGAATTTCAGTCTCTTGTCAATCTCCTAACCCTAACCCAACCCAACCCTAACCCTGGGTGTTGTTTTAATCTCTCCATTGCCTTTCTCCATCTTCCACTCCATGTTTTGTTGGCCTTTCTCTCAGTCTAAACCTCTCAGGCTGATTGAAGTCTATAGGAGACAATACTGAGAATCAGAGTCAGTTCTTCCTAGAATTACGTGGTGCCCCCCAAATTTTTTAGCAGATTCAGGGTAAAAAACAGCTCATTTCCAGTAGTATCAGTCTGGGTTGTGGCCAGGTGTCATCACATCTTTTGATGAAATCAGTCGTCAAATTCAAACTTGATCACAAAGTCCTAGGATAATGATGTCTTCTTTAACTCTCCAAAATACTGTGTAAATGTTCAAGAAGCATCCACCTTACCACATATTGTTGTTTCTGCTACTGCAGCTATTTTGTCAATGAGTATATTGAAGATGCAGACATATAAATTGTGTCTTATAAATTGTGTCTTATAAATTGTCTTTATTGCATTCAGTGACACATACAATTTCTCCATTTTTTATTATTATATTCATGTGAGACTGCAATGTTTTCCCTGTTACATTGTTTTTTCACTTTCTGTTTTATTTGATATTTTGTTTATTTGTTTAGGGTTTGTTTGCAGCAAAGGACATTTATTTGATTTGGTTTATGTTCAGATTGGTTTTAAATTAGTTGATTGTACAGCTAATCAAATGGTAATTGAGTCCTTCGTGCTCTCATATATTAGTATCTAAAAGACATGGTGGCATTTGACACCACTTTACATATTGTGTTATATATTTCACTGTGTGAGGAGGAGGGTACAAGGGGTGCAAGTTTATTTCTGCATGCTGGGTGACCAGTAATCCCTGTCTGCAGCATACCATCATTAAACTCTCCCCTTTTCTTGCAGTACGGAGGACTTTTCTTAGTTTTGTCCTATTACGATTACCTCTTACCTGGATAAACAGAGATCCATTCCCTCCTACTAATAAACTCACACGTACCTCCATTGAAAAAAACCAAAACAACAAACCAAAACAGCAACAAAAAAACCTGACCAAAACCAATCAGCAACAAAAGAACCCTAGGGAAGTTATCTTTTCTACTATCCTTCTTTTTGGCATTTATTACAGACATTCAGTTCTCACTCTGAAATATTTTTACTGCTCATCTTTCTGACAGTTAATGGTTTTGACTACAGCTTGTTCATGTTCTATTTTCTCACACAGTCCTCAGCTGTCTTGGAAAGGGAAAGATGGATTTAGGACTGACTTTTTCCTAGTGTTATTGCTGCTTTATTTTAATTGATAGCTTGGGTACAACAGTGACTGTTGAAGCTGAGCATTGTATTGCTCCTCCACTTTGGTCTGCTGAGTAAGAAAAGTGTTTTTCATGACAGCATTTCTGGTTTGAAGCTCTTATGGCAGGAATCCTGGGGAAGACACTTTTGCAGGCAGGAAGCCAACCACTCCTTTCAGCTTCAGCAGAGATATTAAAGCCTAAAAAGATGCTCTTCTGTTTTTTTGCATACACTGACTCGTTTAGATTATCCTAAAGCTTCCATTTGACTTTGTTTATGGGTGTTCTACTTTTTCAATTCAGCCTCTATATTCCCCACCAGTTATCCTGTTAATATGTGGCAAATGGGAAGATTAACAGGCTGGAACGCCTACCAAGACCTACCCGTCTGCTTCAATGTGGCTAAAATAGCTTAAACTACATTTGCAGACAGCTGTGTGCCAGCAGCACATGTAGATAGATGTACCTAGTTTTGCTGTAATTTAACTATTCAGGTGAATAGCAGTGAAGCAGTTCCTAATGCATTCCTGGCTGTGGGCTCGGGCACTCCCCTGGCCATGGTACTGCAGTCACACCAGCTCAGCTCGGTCTGCAGGTGGTACAATCTCCCTGCATCTCACTGCAGGGTAGGAGAGCAATGGAAGTCAAAGACAGCTGGTGTATCTTGGTTGGACTGCATTACCTAGTGGCCAGAGAACTTGGTGTACTTCCAAAATCATGTTCACTTTTTTATTCTGCTGCAGTCTGGTACTGTCCAGCCTGTCTCTTGCCTTGTAATCTGTTGCTTCATTCCTCAAATCAGATTTTCTGGAAATGGCAGTGGACAGGAAGAAGATTCAGCACTGAAAGCTTCAGATGTCAACCAGACAATCCTTTGTTCCCTGCCTCTCTCTAAGCCTAGACAATATTTATGATACCACAGGCCAGCCTGGGGCAGGAAACCTTGGTAATACGATAGATTCCTTTGCATATGTATGGAATTGAAGAATTCTGGGTTAATATGTTTAGAGTCATAGTTTTATTGGATGAAGAGTGGTAAAAATGAATGCACTACATGGAATTAGAATGAAGTTAACATGGTTGCTAGCTTTTAGTGGATACTTTTGCAGACTGAGTAGAACTGTGTACTGAGCCTCAGCAAGGTTTACAGCTGTGTTGAACTCTGACAGTGTCCTGTTGAAATGGCTGAAGAGAAGCCACTGAGTCTTTTGAGTAGAGGCAGGACCTGTCTTGGGAGCTGGCCCAGTCTCTGGTTTTGGTTCAACTAAAGCTCCTGCTTAAGTACCACTTCAGGTGCTGAGACCTTTATTCTCTCCTTTTGAAAATGCAAATGTCTTCCTGACCTGTATGGATTTGTGATACAGAGTTTGTGATGTGCTTGTTGAATTAATTTTAATTCCGATAAGTTCTCTTCTCTGGTTTGTAACATGGGGTTGGGGGAGGAATGTATTTTTTATTTCTGTTGGTAGCATTGATTAGCAGTTTTATATAAATAGGGTCTGAGGCATGGGATCAGTACTTCTTACACTGGTTTTGTTGCTGAAGTTAACATATTGCAGAAGTAATGCTCTCATTTCAAACCATATGTTCCATATAAATATGTAACTTGCTTAGCATACCTTGGAGTTGTGTAACATTCTACATGCCTTAAATCAGAGGTACTGTTCATGGGATTATATAGAATTATAACTGAATTACTGTGGTGTGATAATGTGTTTAGGGGTTTATACCCCTTAGTGCTGTCTGAGTATGTTAATGAAACAGAAAGTTGGTTTCAGATGAAAAGAAAAATGTATGTCTGATATTTTCTTTCAGATGTTCCTAAGCTCCAGCACATATCCTGAAATTCATGGTTATTTGCATGCAAAGGAGCAGGGAAAAAAATCATGGAAAAAATTGTACTTTCTTTTGAGAAGATCTGGCCTTTATTTTTCCACTAAAGGTACATCTAAGGTAAGGGAGGAAAAAAGCAAGAGAGAGCCAGAACTATGAAGTCAGAGCAAATATGTATGTATTTATAGTTTATTGTAAGAATAAAAAAAATTTTATAACCAAATAACTCAACTTATAGTGATAGAAAAGGAAAAAAATCTGTTTAATATAAATGAAATTTAGAGAGAGATTGAGACACAAAATTGGGAAAGTGTTGTCTTAGAAACTGTAGTTTCTTTTTGCCTGATAACTTGGCTTCATGCTGGTTAATACTTTTGCAATCAGTTTACAAAGTACCCTTTTAAAATGAATTTTCAAATACTAGTTAAAATTCTGAAGTATAAGTAGATGCTCTGAACAGTGCATAAAGTACTTCATTATCTAAACTAAGAAATTTTACAGTATGACTTTGGGAGTTCTCAAAATCTGTCACTGGACAGTTTTTTGTTTTACTAATTAAAATTTTTGATGGTAGTACTTTAAACCTTATATTAAATATTGGAGTTGAGACACCATTTACCTAAACTGCATAAAACAATGTTTTGTCTTGTTCAGAATTTTCTGTAATTAACTGCCAGAGTATTCATTGAACTGTTTTTGTATCCTTCAGCACATTTCTTTTGTTTGCTTCCTTAACATAATTAACCTTAGCTGGTGGAGTTAATGGCTAGAAATAGTACTGCTCAGTTGTTATTACAGTATGTTGTTTTTCAGGTTATGAAACTATCTTTTATTTTGATTTTTGAAATGCATACTACATTCAAAGCTTGACTCCTACTTTTAATATTATTATAGCTTGAATTTAGTGGACATTTGCCTACAAATTATATCACATAGTTTGTTTTTTTCCCCTCTCTGGAAGAATAAACTCTCTAAATAGTTTGATTTTTTTCTCTGCACTATAAAATTAATGTTTAGTTGCCTCTCTCTAGATTTCAGGATGTCACAGTTAAAACTGCAGAATGTAAGACTGTATTTTGGAACAGGATAACTACTTACTCTCCCGAGTTTCTTGTCAGGAGAGGCTGGCTAAAAGTAGTCTAACTGTATTACATTGTTTTTCTTTTTAGGAGCCAAGGCATCTGCAGTTTTTCTGTGAATTCAGCAATAGTGATATGTACATGTCTTTAACAGGCAAAAAGCTTTCTGGAGCACCAACAAACTATGGATTCTGCTTTAAGGTACAAGCTTATTATTCTGATACATATTAAAGCAAGCCACAGTTTTTAGGTAAGCTTGAATTTCTTAAGGTTTTTGAAAACAATATTCAGATGTCTATTATAAAATAGGAGAATTAGTGGCTTTTATTTCAACAGGTATTATCTTCAAGATATGCATTAATGCTAAAAAAAAATGTGCTGTGGCCTTCTAGCCTAACAAATCAGGAGGAACCAGAGACCTGAAACAGCTCTGTGCAGATGATGAACAAAGTAGGACCTGTTGGATGACAGCAATTAGGTTGCTTAAGGTAATTTTTCTGTGTGGAGTTAACTTCTTGCTGCAGTAGAGGAGTAACATAATTTTAGGTTCTCATGCAATAACATTATCAATTTGGTACTCTGAAAACTTATTTTTTTTCATGCCCGTAAACAGAGACACCAAATTGTAGAGGATGGAGTGATGCCTCAGTCCTGCAAAATATTTAACATTAAACATATGCTTCTATGTAACTGTATTGAATTCAGCGAGATTGCTGAGTAATGTTGAAGAAAGCAACAAGAAGGGAACTTTAATGTTTGTAAAATGTGTCTATTTTTGACAAAATAGGAATAGGTGTGTTGGTGTATTGAATGGGTAGTATTTAATGCAGAGTGTACATTTATAAAGGCAGCAGCAGCAATAATGATGTGCATTTCCTTATCCTTGCGGCATTTGATGCTGGTTTTTAAAATGGTATAGAAAAGCATGTGCTGTCTTTTACATCTGGAAAAAATAAGCTTACTTGGCTTAAGTTTGTATTTTAAAATGCTAACCATTTTATTTTCTGCTTTTAGTATGGGATGCAGCTGTATCAGAATTACATGCAACCATATCAAGGTAGAAGTGGCTGCAGCCCTTTGAATATAACACCTATGGTATGTCCCACAGTAGCTCCATGAATAAATACATTTCTGTCATCATGCTCTTTTTAAGAAGTATCTTGTGTCACTTATACTACTGACCTGGTCCTTCAAAACCTTGCATATGCAAATGCTTGCTGAAATCTTTAGGGCTGTTGAGGTTGACTAGAGAGCTAATTAGTTAATTTACTTACTTAATAAAAATCAGGTAGTTCAGACCAATTAAAAGGCTTTTTCGCTTTGTCAAATATTCTGCTGTCAAAGAGAATGGAAACAAGATTTTGAAAACGAAGCAGCAGAACTATAAATGCATTAAAAGGGAAGTACAGTGTTTAAGGTTACATGTGCTGTAAATGGTGAATAAGTAAGTTGTAAAAAAATCCAGTATACTTCCTTTAATTTTTTTTTTCAAAATATAAAATATTAAGTACTTGGGATGAATTTCAGCAGGTGTAATACCAACTGAACTTCAGAGGAAGACCACTATTTGGCAGAACTGGATTTTGGAGAAAAAACAGCCTATACTGTATCCATCTCCTCACTCAGATAGTTGGGATTGTCTTTTAGTATCTTATGTTATCCCAGTTCTTTTTGAGTCATTTGATCTCAAACGTTTTCATGGATGATTTATATCCCTTTTCTGGTTTTTGTTGGCTAAATTGGATAAAAATTACTTGTTGCCACGACCCGTGACAGTGATTTTATGGTGGATTTTTTTTTAGTCTTCATTGTAGTTCTTCCTGGTAAAATGCCTGAAACCCTCATTTGCTATTACAGGCATTCACAAAATTAGTTTTCAGTGATATTGCTAATAAGCATGGCTTCAAAGCTGCACTTAATACGCAGTCTTTACTTTCTGTTCCATGAAGCTGCTGCTTTTCCCATGGACCTGGAGCCATTACTGATTCTCTCCCCTTACGCTGCTCTGCGCGTTTATCTCCCATAGCTTCTAACACAGGCAGGATCTGTAACCACTGGTAACAATGGCACTGGTTTTCTACTTGTGTATAATTCACAAATTAAACAGCAAATTGGATAAACTTGGGTATTAAGTGCACACGCTAATGAATGTACTTCTGAAGGGAGCCATGTTTCATGTTCCTCAATAACTCTCAGCCATGTCAGCTACAAAGAATTCCCTCCGCTCTGCTAGAGGCAAACATTTTCTCTTATTTTGCCCTTGTATTTTTACCTTTGCAAGGTTCCTTACAGGTTACAGTTACTTGGACAGACCTTAGCCTACAGTGTCAGGAATTACAGTAAACTACAGAATTGCTCTCTTCCAGTTAGAGTCATAGTCATGCTTGTAACCAAGCAAGAACAAAGCAGAGCTGCTCTGGTTTGGGACTTGGAAGTTTTCCTAACCTTAGAGAAATCTGGGCCTCTTGTGGACAGATGTTACTTTAACTTATAGAGTGCTAGAATGTTCTTCTAGTTATTAGATATTCCAGTGCCTGCCAACATTTGAGCTGTTAAAATCCATATAAAACTTGATTTTGTAAACCTTGGTTTCTGAGAAGCATTTTGGTGACTTTTAGAACTGTTTTGTCAAACTTCAATGTTTTTATTTTGTTGTTACAAATTTGATCTTCACTGAGAGAAAAAACACAAGCTTTTTTCATAACAGATGCTGCAGTTATTGTGCTGAGTTAGAAAGGATGTATTAAAATAGAAGTTGTACTCCATAGAAATTGCTGTTTTCAATGCTTAAATTTGATAAAATCTGAGAAAAAGTTGATGTAGCAAATATGTAAATAAATTACATATTTTGAATCTTTTTTTGATTTGATCATTATGTATAAGAATTTTGTATTTTTTCTTCTTTTTCTGTTACTTGGACATCTTAATAACAGTTTCCTGACTTGTTTTGACATGCAAGGGCTAGTTATAGTTAAAAATATAAATAGAGTTTATGGTAAAGTGATGTATTTATCATCCATTGCAGTAATGCAAAAAGATGGTCTGTCCTGCCGGACTGTAAAATTGAACTTTGCAGCAGCATACTGGAATTACAAATGCTCCCTAGGGTAAAATGAGTTTGGCTCTGATGGGAAACACTGCTGATACTTGAAACATCACTTATAAAACATAGTGTTTTCTCAGAAGCTCACTTTTAAATGATGGGTCTTGTAAAAAATGAACAAACTATTTTTCTTTGTTGCAGAGAAGCATTTCAGAAAATTCTTTAGTAGCAATGGATTTCTCAGGACACAGAAGCAGAATTATAGAAAATCCAACAGAAGCCCTTTCAGTTGCAGTTGAAGAAGGATTAGCATGGCGGGTATAAACACCTTTGCTTTACCAGAATAGTATTTTCTGGATGACTTTTTTTTTTTTAAATAAAAAAAGCAAAAAAGCTTTGAAATCAAATCATGTTTTTCCTTCTCTCTCATACAGAGGAGAGGGTGTCTCCGCCTCAACTCACATGGTAGTCCTATTGCCATGTCTAACATGGGTACGTGTGAGTTAAATCATTGCCAGAGAAATACAATAACTGGTTTTTTCAATAAAGGGAAAATGTTTTTCACAGATCTTTATTTCTACAGCCATACACAGATCTCAGTCGTGGTTTCATCATAAAATCTCTAGAGAAGAGGCTCAGAGACTAATTTTGCAGCATGGACTTGTAGACGGGTAAGTTAATTCTTTACATCACTTTTCTGAGACATGTTCCTAGTGAACAACTCCTATTTTCATGTGCTTTTTATTGGAGAGGAGGTGAAAGAAGGGAGAGTTTGCACTTACCTAATAGGAATAAAAATTCTTTTGTATAGGGCTATCTGGGGATCTGTTAGTTTCTATTTTATATCATTTGGAAGCAATAAAGTGATGATCTAAGACTTTGATTCTGTCACTGACCGATTACTTATGTCCACTCAGAGCCAAGCACTTGAGCTCTGTATTTGCACAGTATTCTCTGGGAACTGTCAACTTTGGCACCAATGTCTTTTGTATCTCTTAGTGATGAAAGAAGGAAAGAAAGCCTGAAAACATTATTCTGAGATAAACTGTGCTGGGACAGACACTGAAAAAAAGTATGCTTTTTCTCATGAAATGACTAAAACTATTATTGTCTTTTAATAATAAACAATAAACATTAGGATAAGGCTCTTGTTTTTCTATCATTTAAATATTAATTTTAAAAAATGGCAAAGCAAGTAGGTATTTTAAGTTCAAATCCTCCTGGTTTTCATTCCTGTATTTTTATTCTTAGTCCTGTATTAAATGTAAACTTGGACCTCCTTCACTCAGTGAGTAATTCCATAAAACTTTCAGTTTCTCTGAGTCTGTTTCCAGTTAGGTACCTGGAACATCAGATTGCTGGTTAAATTCCTTCACTTTTAGATTACGTCTGTTGTAGTACTGTTTTCTACATCTATAGAAAGGCCTCCAGGGAAAAAAAAATAGTGTGAAGGGAAAGAAAGGGGCACAAATCCAGTGCTACTTGGTGCAAAGATTGTTTATTGGTCTTCTACTCTTGTATTTTTAATTATTTTTTAATTTCAGGGGTTGTGTTTTTAAGCCTGGCTAATTACCCTGGAACTGATTCTGTACTCTGCATTTATTTTTACATTGATTACACAAGAGGGACAGGACATGGGGATGCATACAGCGTATATTTCTGACGGGATGTCATTCTAGGCCTGATGAATCTTTCCAGTGTGTTTGTGACATAGGAAATGAAACCCAGTAGATTTGGCGAGTAAAGAGCAATGGTGTTTGAAATGAGAAATTGAATACCTTGCTAGCATTAGTTTAGTATGGTGTTGTTTGTGCTGTATGCTTGGGTCTCTTCCTAGTTATGCATTGTGGGTTTGGGGAGGATGATATCCTTGTGTGGACTGTCTAGAATTGGCAGTGTGAGCTCTCATATGCTGTCAGATACATATATGCAGGAATTACAATGAAGTAATGAATACATGATATCAGGTGACTAATGCTGTGCTTTTTGATGGGCTGAGAGAATGAGTTATTACCAGAAATACAGCCACTTTTAATGTGAAAAATAAGTCTTTGTGTTCTGGGATTGGAGGCAGGGAGATTAATCCATATTGAGCCTTTTAAAGTGTTCCCAAGCTAGGAGTTCTCATGGCATGGATGAAAGAGGTAGTAGGGCCTGTGTAATACTGTATATACCAATGAATATGTTGTTCATGATGGTTTATAGAATGTAAGGGGACTATTACATAAAGGATCTACAGGAGTCTCAGTAGTCTCAGTAACAGAATTAAGAACAGCAACAATCTTAAGGCATGCTATAAAGGAATAAAGTTTTTGGATCTACTGTTCTGGTGTAAAACCAAGTTTCTTAAAGAAGTTTTTGTAGCAATATTGTAGATTTTATACTTTACCCCCTTAATGATGTTTGAAGACTTTTCAGTGATAAATGGTTAACAGAATTGCAAACTGATCAGCATCTAGTTGATGAATGGGATAAGAGCATTACTAAAAGGCCCATGAGAAAATGCAATGGGTCATTCAGAGAAGTTTATGAGGGAGCAGTTGACTGGAATCATCCAGCATGTCTAAAAAGCTCCTTCCAGCCAGCATTTCTAAGATTCTGTCAACTACAACCCTTTGTTCATAATAAAGTTTTTTAAAGTTCTTTAACAACAGAAGTAAGTCTATTGTGATAAGGTTAGAAAAGAGTAAAGATTTTTTTATCTGAAGGAGAAGAAATATTGTTTCTCTTTGCTGTTAAGGAAAAACAGTTAGAAAATATGCTTTAAAAGAACTGATGAATGGGAATGTAATTCCTAATCAGTGTGTTTGCTTTGTGTATCATTTAATGTGGATCCCAGTATTTGGATGTAGAGACCTCATTTTGGATATCTGCAAAGTGTCACTCTTACAAAGTGTCATTTTTCTGAATAAAATAAACTGCCGGTATTTAAAGACCAACATATGAAATATTTAGGTTAACACAAAGGATCTGTTGTAACTGTGTTCTGAACAATTTCATGTCCCGGAGAGGATGAGAGGCCACTAGGTGGTGAGAGCGAGCTGGTTCACAGAGCTGGCAGATCTGAGTCGTGCTCGCTGCATGCTGAGTTGGCATTTATCCCTCCCGAATAACTGAATTACTGTCAGAGCTCCAAATTAGCCTGGATCAGGATTTTGTTAGAAATTTTAATGATTATGGACTCCAGATTTCTTAATTCCATAGATTTTCTTCCTTTGTAAAAATAGAACTCTCACAAACATTGGGAATGAAATTAGTACATTGGAACCATGCTGGTAGTCAGTGAAAATCCACTTGAAAGCTTTGGTTGCTTTCTTTTCCTGAAATTCTTTATTTTCATATATTGTAGCTGGGCTCTCATTTCTAGTGTGTGGTGGGGCAAAAGTAGGTGGTCACTAATGCTCACTTGATTACACCTGCAAGTCCATCTTGCGCATTTCTCTTATGCCCTGAAAGAGGAGTGTGCTTGCTGATGGCTGCCCCTCTACTTCCCCTCTTTGGTCCATGGGTTAGCTACCCTTGTTCCAGACCTGCCCAGTACAAGCAGTCCAGACTCTCTCTGCTTACAAAGCAGAGTTGTATCAGGTACTTCCCTCGGTCCACCAAACTGTGCTCTGCTGATATTCCAAACCAGGGGATTCAGTGAAAGCTGTCTCATACTGCTGATCATCCTTTGCCTGTACCAGATTATTCTACCACAATTATGGCAAAATTGTGTTTGTCCATGTCCTGGTTGGAATAATTTATCAGTGAACTAATTGCAGTGGCACTGTTGGCCATTGAGAGTGTTGTGATTTTAATAATGATTCCAGTAAGCAAGCAGGATGTAGCTGTGTCTCTGTGGGAATTTTGCTGCTGTGCAGAAGTGAGTGTGCCTTGATGAGTATTGGCCAGATGAGAAAAACATTCTGGTATGTCTCTCATTACCTTTTCCGTAAAATTCCTGTTTAGCTACCTTTTCAGTTCTCCCTACAATGCTTGTAATTTAGATAACTCTCAGAGTCCAAAGAAAAATTTTGTTCAAAGCACAAACTTTGAGGGTGCTTTTCTGTCTGAAGAGATGCATTGTAATTCTATGCAGTGTAAAAACTAACACCTACAGTGTCATTTATTCTGAGAATGCATGTTTTTCACATAATAGACAAGGTGAAGAAGAATTTAAGAGAAAGCATTCCCAGCGACACATTTGCAAAGAAATACTGATTAAAAGCTAACTTATGTAATTGATATTATTTTTGCTTCTCACTAATACTTACTGTAATGAATTTTGAACAGTATTAAATGCATGTTTACAAAAGGATTTCAAGTGATCTTACTGTGAAAATTTTCAATCTCTTTTAGGGTATTCCTGGTACGTGATAGCCAAAGTAACCCCAAAACGTTTGTATTGTCATTGAGTCATGGATTAAAAATAAAACATTTCCAAATTGTACCAGTAAGTAATTCTTTTCAGTTTATATATGCAGTTGTAAGACCAAACAATTGAATAATTGTGATAGAATATTGATGGATTTCTTTTCTCTTTCGCTGTTATATGGAAGATGTAAACATCATACCTGTATCACTAAATATAATTTGTATTCTTTAGCAGACTTGAGCATTTTTGAGCTTTGGTTTTGGTTTGTTCTAAAGCTTGACCAGTAGTATGAAATCCAAAAAAGTTCCTTGAAAAAATAGACAACTCTATTTCAACAGGAATACAAGCAACCCTGGTGGCATGAAAATCATGTATTAATAGAGGTCACGTCGTCTTTTCATTTTTCAGTATGTGCACAATATTTTAGTCATCTTTTTTGGACTGCCTATGATGTATGTCTGTATTTCACTGACTCATCTGTTCAGGATAGTTTCAATATTTGTAGTCAAACATATTTTGTTGACCTCTGTTCTTGATTCATGTTATTATAGTATATTCATGTCCAGGTCTTCTTCAGGGCAACAATTTTATCTATCTGTCTATCTATAAAAAAAATTTATATCCTTATTTAATCCATCTACTTTATAAGCAAGATGAAATTTCCCAAACTGAAATCATATTTATCAGTTTTCATTGCACATATTATCCAGTTCTCCTGCCAGAATTGCCAGCCTTCCCCATTGTTCCCATTCTCTCATGAGGTGGTTTATGCAGGTTTCTTTACATGCTGCTTCTGCTGAGATGAGAAACAGTTGAGCATTATTTTTTGGCCACAGCTGCTTGACATAACTGAGCAGACCCATAGCTTTTTCATGTCACCTCACAAGAACCTTTCTTCCAGACCACACAATACTCTAGCCTCCATGTTTCTTCCTGCTGAAATTTCTATGGGATTCTGATGTTTTCAGTAGAAATTAGGGTAGTGGCACATTTTTTTTGTTTCTGATCTGTTGATCCTCTATGATCATTCACCAGGTTTCTGTATGCCTTACCTAGGGCTTGTAGTTCATATCCTCCCTTAAAAAAAGTTCCTGTAGAATAAAAAAACTGAAGCATTATTTGGAAGGAGGAATGGAGTGAATCAGTGTTAGTTAAAACTAAGAATTGTCCAGGATTTGTTGTATTTAGGTAAGGACAATGGAGAAGTCCTTCATCCAAAAGTGATAGCTTTACCCTGGATTCCATGTGAGCGTCAACATATGATCTGTGATAATAATCCCAGATGAAAGATCTCTGTGCTTCTATTGACTGTAGTCACTTCTGCTATTTACTTTGGGATAACTGTTGTTTGGTTTAGAAAACCTCCTGAACTCCATACAAATAGTATATGATTCTGCTTTGTTGGGATGTCATTTATCTCTCGAATTTGAGACTGCTTTTCCTTTCCCTATCAGGAAACAGACCCTCTCTTCCCTAAGAACAGATGTAGCAGGAAGCTGCAGTTATCTTCAGTTTTTTCCAAAATGGATGATTCTCTTCTTCCTTTCAAAAAACTATGCCTAAACCTTGCTGTCCTGTTGTGGGATCTTTGGAGGAACCAGGAATTCTTTGTTTTGATACAATTGTCTACTTACTTGGGTCACATTTTCCATACTGTTGGTTGAGAAAACCTATACTCCTACGCTAGTAACCAGAAAAAAATAAATGTGTAATAAGAACAGCTTAATCCAGAGAGAGTATGTGAGTATGGAACCTGTTTGTCCCCCAAACATAGGCATATTTCAATTCCTTCAGTGGCATTCAGTACTCTCCTGCCATTCTCCATACCCTGACTAACACATGCTCTGTTTTTGCTAGAACAGTACTCTTTAAGGAGTTCAGAAACTTATTCCTTGAGGGGAGAAAGGTTTTGGTTCCGGTTGGTGCTGATCTAAATGAAGTGATTATTTTCTAAGAAACAAGTATTTTTGTATTACCGCAATAAACTCATAGTTTATTACTTGTAGATCGGGGTTACCTCTTTGAATTTCAAATTCCACTCTTCTAAACTCTTCCCTGTTTTAAATCATTGAGAAGACAAATTTTCCTACTAAATGTAAATAAATAAATAGCATTTAAAGGGTCTTTTTACCAGGTAAAAACGTTTCAGTTTCTAAATCAATTATTTTTTTCTTGTATTTTAGGACGTTTCAGATTATACTGCATTTAAAAAATGTCTCCTTTTAGATGGGGCATGCAGCTTGCCTAGTTCAAGCTTCACCCCTGTTAACAGGTACCTCACGTTAACATTGCTAACTTCTGCAGCAGGTATTGCAGGTGGGTGACAGGGAATTGTGTTTAAAACGTTCAAGAGAGAGTTTGTTAGTTTAAGGATGTTTTCCAGCCTTTATATTCTGAGCTGATACAAGGTATCTAGCTTTTGTGTTGTACCTACGAAAAAAGCAGGATTGATACACAGTTCTGGGACTGTCTTTTTTTCAGTAAATGTTCTCTCATAAGAGCCTTCTTAGCTTGTAGAAGGTGTTACGTTTCTGGGCCATATAACTTTGATATGAGCTTTTACTTTGCAAATTTTGATAGCTTTAGAACTAGCAATCTGTCTGGTATTCTTTTCAAGCTCAGGAATTGGAGGAGATAAATAGACCTTTGAATTGTTACCTCTTCCTTGTTTACAGTGTGTTAGTAGGAAAATTGCATGCATAAGAAAAGTCCAATGATAATCCCTTTTCAGGTTCTTGGCTGGAGCACAGGAATTTACACATGCGCACATTGGTAATTCCTTAAGTAGCAACATTTGACCTGGTTTGACCAAATGTGAGAATAAAGAAATTACAAACTACTTCCAGACATCATAGAAAGGGGTAGAATAACAGGAGTCATAAGCAGTTCAGTAGCTGCTTCAGAGAAGAACTCTTAATTACAGGTAACAGAGCTAATTATATCTTCTCCCTTCCCCTGTACTCAAGTAGGGTAGTTGCATCTTTCCCTAGCACACCATCTGCTACTCTGTGCTAGCCCTACTTCAGGATCTTCTGTTCACTACTCTGTCAATCTCGTAGAGTATCTTCTTTTCCTTTCCTTTTTAAAAATAGTTTTAAAAATAGGGGTTTTTTTACCTTCTATTTGCATTAATATTAGTTAGTCACTTTTCCACTAAAGCTTCATGCTATTAGATATATCAGCAGTAGGGGAAATAAATCAAGAAATTGTATAGTCAGTAGTGCAATCCAAATTTTGCAAGAGCTAACATTCAGTAATTTAGAATAGGGAAATACTGATTGTAAGTTTTTAAGCACCTACAAGTCAAAAGGAATCTTTCTAGGTATCTTTTGAAGCTTCCTCTTTCCTTCCTGTATCTGTGCTAATACATCATTTGGAGCTGAAGCTATTTTTTCTCTTTCAACAAAAATGACACTACTAAATCAAGCCATGTTACTTTTGTGATGGGTAGTGTTTTATGTAGCTGATACCATCCAGCACATCCCAATGCACCAGTATATCACACATTACAAATTAAGGGATAGAAAATCATGGAATGTGAATGGACCAAAAGCTGAAATCTGTAAGTGGGAACTCAGTTGTTTCATGTCACTCTGTGAAAACTCAGGGTTCATATTAACTCCAGTTATCATTCCAAAGCAAAAGGGTAAGGTAGTATTGTTATTGCAGAAAGAATACTTATTTAACTGCTCTTCCTTTTTAGGTGTGTACTTGAGGTTAAAGAATGCATTATCTTTCGGTTGTTTATTTTTGATGTTGGTTTGAATGATCACTGTATTTTTTGTTCTCTCAGTAGTTATAAGAATATTGAATATATTATGAATATATCGGTCTGTAAGAACACTTCTCAAACAAGTATTCCAATCAGGAAGAAATACCATAGCAAAAGAGGATTTTATTGAATCTTGTTTTTCTGTTTTTACAGTTGGAAGATGATGGGAAGCTATTCTATACCCTTGATGATGGTCATACCAGATTTACTGATCTCATCCAGCTAGTGGAATTCTACCAACTTAATAAAGGAGTTCTGCCTTGCAAGTTAAAACACTATTGCGCACGAATTGCTCTTTAACCAAAGCATCTGTTGTTTCATCAGAGAGAAAGGAAGATACTAGAATACTTTTCCCCCTAAAGGCAATTTGTGTTTCAAAGGGGGGAAAAAGCATTACATTGTAAAGATTCTATGTTTAAGCTGCAAAAAAAATTTATATTCTCTATAGATAAGAACTTTGCTTTGTGATTGTCACAGCAGAATTAACTTCATGGTTTTAAAAAAACATTCTTTCCTATATAATTCTTTAGTGTTGTCTTGGACTTTGGGTTTTTTTTCAACTGAAAACAGTTTTGAAAAATATTGTCTATCTCCAACATAAATACAACTGAAGGAAGATCTTTGTTCTAGGGTTTCAGACTACCTTTTTGTCTCTATTTATGTCTCTCATAATTTCTGTTCATCACATAATAGCATTTACTGTGGTGAAGTTAAGAAGTTGAACTGCACATTTTATTTGTAAATAAAATGAATAAATATTTTGCACTCTATTTTTGAATGCTACTTTGAGGATTATGATATCCAAAAAGTGAAAAATCATTAAAACCACTTAAAACTGCTCAGTTGTATTGAGTTGTGCTGTTATTGTTGTAATATTTTAAAGGATATTTTTCTCTAATGACTAACAAATTCCTAAAGCGTACATCTTTGTACAGAGCTGCAGTGTCACTTGGCTGTGAAATGTATAAACATGCATAAATTATTATGTAGTGCATAACATGGTTTAGTGCATACCTATAGTCTCTGAAACAGAGAGGGAGAGACCTGTTGCCCTTAAAAAATAAAGGTAATTTGCAAATTAACAATATTTACAATACTTGCCAATAAAAGTAAGTCCAGTGGACTTGATTCTTTCTACTGAAAACCTTGTGAAAGTGTAATAGCAGTCAGTTTATAGCTTATTTTATTATTTATCACAAAATAAAAATGTCAATATAGCTGCTAGTCAACCAGTCTTTACAGATTACCAAGTATTGAATATTCCAGCTCAAAGGAACTGTGACAGTAGACCAAGTCAAATTTGGGA
This sequence comes from Campylorhamphus procurvoides, assembly GCA_013396655.1. Lineage (NCBI taxonomy): Eukaryota > Metazoa > Chordata > Aves > Passeriformes > Dendrocolaptidae > Campylorhamphus > Campylorhamphus procurvoides. The sequence continues at coordinate 1,980,373 of WBMV01007822.1, forward strand.
CCATAGCATTAAAAATACTTTTGGTACTTGTGTTTTGAAAGGGAGAGGATACTGCTGCATCCTCGAAACTCAAATAGAAGGGTGTCTGGACTGAAAGGAGCATCCCTGTCCTGATGCTTTGCTGTCTGAGAGGTTTGGTCTTGTTTCGAGGGTTCAGGACATTGTCCTGCATATCTTTGTGTGAGGTAAAGGCTGGTGTAAAAGGTGGTGTTTGGAGATGGGCTGTCACACTGAACCCAGCCCCCCTTCGTATGTGTGCTTGGGTTCTCTGACTGTCAGACCTTCCAGCTGTTCTGCTGCAGGAGTTGGTGGGCAGAGAAGGTAAAGGAGGCCTGGGCAAGGGACGGAGGAAGTTGGACCCGAGGCACAGCAGTGGCTATACGTGTCAGCTGACAAGGCCACGTACATGCAAGCATTAGAACAGCACGGTAACTGTCGCCTGTGCTTTTGTTATTGTGCGTCTGTGGAAGGCAAGCATAATATCATAATACTGTGATACTTAATTTACCGACTTGATCCACACATCACTGACCTTTTCCTCTGGTATGCATATGCAGTTTTTAAAGCTCATTAAAAAAGCAACTTTTCCTAATGTGTACCAAAGATGCAACATATGTGGTGCCTAAGCTCATTACAGTAGGAATGCCTTGTAAAGCTCTTTACAGTCTAATAAATTTTAACTCTTAAACTTCACACATAATTTCAAATTAAACTTAACAAAAAAATATCATTTCAATTAAAGCCTCTTCAGATTCAGTTTACTAATGTGATTTCTTTTCAGGTAGTTTTACTTTGGATATTGGTATGGAATAAAGAGGAACATTCTGGGCGTCCCTGTTTTTTGTAATCATCCTGGACAAATGAATTGTCTGCTGTAAACCATTTCTACTTGGATATGTGAAACCTTTGCTGTAATTTTTATTTGTATTTATGTATGTGTGCTTGGTAGAGAAGCTAACTGCTCGATGAGTGAGTACCTGTCACCTTTGGACCTATCAGAAAAGAAAAGAGAATATAGGGATTATGTCACATCGTGCAGAGGCATCAACCATCAAGAAGCTTTGCATGCTTTTCCAGTTTCTGTTTCATAAGTAAAATTGAAAGGAAAAAACCCTAGACTAAACCAAAATAAAATAAAAAAAATCTCACCAACCCGAACCCAAGTAAAATGAAATATTGCTTAATGAGCGTGGGATATGGACACTTGAAAGTTTTTAACTGTCAAAATTTCTTACACTGCAAAAGTGTTGCTTCCTGCATTTTGACAGTTCTCTTAATTAAAATCTAAACTTAAATGTTGCTGAGAATACATTATCTCTTTTATATGAACGCGCATACCTTTCCTGAACTCTGTGGTTATTTGCGACTATACCAGAAAAAATAAGTAAAACTAATAAAATCTACTTTGGTGTTTAAATGACTTCACAGGCTTCCTCCTTGTTTAAATGTTACTGAAGAAAGAAGTGTGAAGGAGGTAGTCTTCATGTGTAAAAACAAAAAAAACAAACACCACCCCTCAATGGCCCCAGTATTCTGATATCCCAGACTACTTCCAAATGTCCTAAATGGAACAGGTGGTTCATAGCTGCCTTGCAGGATCCTTGCTAGCAACCAAGCAGAAAAAAACAGCAAGGAATTTTTGTGAGATCACCCAGGATATGTCTGACCATAAAGTTCTTTGAGGGTGTAGGCAATGCTATTTAAACAGAATTTCAGTGTGTTAACTGTCACTTCTAATTAGGAATACTACACTTTGTTGCCCATCTTCGCAAAGAAAATTGGCTAATCTGGAGTTGTTAACAGCTCAGGGAGAAACCAGTACTATTTTGGGCAAACCAGTCTATCTGTCTCCAACATTTGCTTCTCTACAAAATGTGGACAATGTTGTATCTACCTCATAGAGTGCTGAGGACAGATTTAAAAGAAAAAAAAAAGGTTACAAGAGAAATTCGTATTATCTGCAGAAGGGGTTGTTTTTGTTTTTTTTTTTTAATACTTAAGGAAGTGATATGTTTTTACCTTTACTTGATGGATAGTGCAGTGCCAGGAAGAAAGAACTGAACTTGCCATGCAGAGGTGCCAGCAGCAGCGTAAGTGCTGGAGTCCAGCTTGTTCTCTGGGGTAATTAGTCCTGCAGGGGTATGCTCTGTGAGATGTGAACTAGTTCAGAGATTGTGCTAAAGCTCAGCATTGTATTTGTTGGCATGCCCTTTGTGCCTTGGTTTCCAATCTTAAAATCTTCTTGGCTCAAAGGAGATTAAAAGTTAATTCACTGCTTTCATAACGCATATACATATACACGGCCAGAATTAAGGTTGCACGGACAGCATTAAATGACATTTTTAAACTTCTGAGTGTTTTTACTTAACAATCTTATTAAATCACTTAATAAATTTTTTGAAATGTAGTAAGGCTTCAAGTCATCCAACTAAATGTTTTGAAGGAGATCTTTAACCCATTAAATAAAAGAGGATTATGTATGTAACTAAATACAAGTGGGATCTTTCAAGGATAATTGAATTTCTGTCAAATGTTGTCTGTTACATTCTGGTTTAAGAATTGTTGCATTTTGTGCTTCCCTTGGGGGTAGAATTATTCTGTAGTGTAAGGGGGCTTTTCAGTTAAAATCAGCTTATTTCAAGAGAATGGTCTTTTTTCTGTTGTTACATTGGTTAAAAGCTACGCATCTTCATCTAAACCGAAGTTACTCAGTTACCCATTAGTTTTAACTGGTTAAACCTATTTATTAGATGTAGCCTGCTAATCAATCTAGCATTTGTCTGTAAGAAATCTTAAACATAACTTTTGTTACCTTTATTAATTTGGTTTAGAAAAATATAAAGCAATTTACAGCTTATATCAGCATTTGTTTGGTTAGCAAAATAATTATTCTTATTATTTTTCTGATATTTCAAACTACTATTCTAGTACTTGCACTGTAATGCAATTCCATTTCTAATTTCAACTTTGTAGCTGAAACTTTCACTGGAATCATCGAAGATGGGACATACCCCATTACTTGAATATACTTGTAAGCTTTCAGAGGTTAAACACTTATGGTCTATGCATAATCAATGTGTATGGTAGTGCAATTAATGTTAACTTTAATGAAATGCATGAATATTTAAAACTTAATGAATCTGGCTTTACAGCCTGGCTCACATATGTGAACAGTATTGACTGTTGGCCTCTGGATGTCAGCAGTGTATCACGAAATTCCTGTAATCAGCTGCTGTTTTCATGATTCCTCCCAGAAATATCTGTGACTTGTGGTCTCTGCACACCTCCAGAACACCCAGTGCTTTTTCCTCTTATAAATTATTCACTGACTCTGTACCAATTAGTTCTACCAGTTGCTAGGTTTGTTATCAAGTTAAGCTTCAAGACAAGAACCTGAACTCAATGAGTGATTAAAAATTTATTAGCAGAGATGATTAAATATGCAGATAGTCTGTGAAGCTTGTTCTTGAAACCATTATATTACCTTTTTAATACTAATGATTTGTATAATTAATTTTATAAAAGCCTGAAAGTCTTTTAAAAAAATCAGAGTAGGACATAAAAGGGAAGAGATTAAATGCCGACGAGGCAGTGAACCTGAGCATTAAAACAGCTCATTCACATGTATAGGCAATAAAGTGATTTCCTTACAGGAATGGTTTGTGGTTTTTCTTCCCCTCTGCTAAGTTGATTATTTTATTAATCCTCTAAGCAATTTGGGAAAACTCTTATCAACTATTGAGTTGTATTTTCAAAATAGACATTCATGTGATTAACACTGATCATACAGATGGTTCCCCTAAACTTTATGTTAAAACCGTATCAAGATGCACTTTCTACAAGATTGAAGCACATGCTGGATTTTAGACATGTGAGGAACCTTCGAGCTTCCATGGCAAGGAAGGTGCAGGTGCATTAATGCCACAGGGGGCTGCCAAGGAGCGTGGCCAATGCTGGGTGAAGCTTGTAAAACAGGGCTTGTCCCCCACCCTGATTTTTGAGGTGCTGTGTGTGGGTGATCAGGGCCCACACCGTCACAGCTGTGCTGGGGCTGATTTGGGGATGTGGGCAACTGGAACCCTGCAGAGCATGGGGTGAGTGGGAGCAGCCTGGTGCTGTTGAACACGCGGGGCTGGCTCGGGAGGAGATGGACCTGTTCTCCTTCCTGTGAGAAAGAAAACAAATTACTTTATTGCCCCTTAAGGGCTGGACTGGAAAGTGAGTCCTGGGGCAGGTTGCTCTCCTCAGGCACCGTATTCTGTAGCAGGGAGAGCCAAAGCCCTGTTCTCTCCCTGTCCCTCCAGCTCAGCCTGGTGCAGTGCCACCAAAGACCGTGACCAATGGCCTCAGGCACCCTGTGGGAATGAGCTGCTGTGCATGAGGCTTGAAGGAAGGTGAGGGTTTGCCCCAGCTTCTCCTGGGGGCCCTGGATGAGGGGGATACCAGTGCCCCAGGAGATGCTGTGGTGCCTTTTGCCCCCCAGAAGTGAAGGAGTGGCCCCTCAGGTGAGGCTGATGAGCCCCACCAGCTGGAAACTGCCAGAGTTAATGAGTTGCCCTTAATAAATAGGTGCGGTCTATATTTGACCGGTAAGTGTGTGCTGGGAACGAGCACCTTGTGCATTGAGGCTGGCATAAATAGTGAGTGAAATTTGTTTCTAAGACTGGGGCTTTGAGGTGGGGAGGGGAAAGAATGAGTGGAGGTTGTTGTGGACGTACTGTGTTGCCCTTTTTTCCCCCCCTCTTTTGTTTATAAATTACTGTGCCTTTATTTTTAAGTGCTGAGCTCCACTTACCAGTATTTAGGCTTCAGTTTCATGAAGTGCAGTGTATGTTTCTAGCCCAGGCTGTAGTAGGCAACAGAACTGCAGTACAGCCTTTAGAAGAGTGAGACTCAACAATAGTGTTTGTATTGCAATCACCCTTATCTTGCACAGTTGGGAGCTCACTGTGGATGATAAATTTTTAAAATGATTGTTCTTTGGGTAAAATAGAACATATGCCTCTTTAATTTTGAGAAATTAAGACTGTGACCTGGCAACTTACTTAGCAGAGCACAGTCTCTGGAAACCTTTTTCTAGAGCTCTTGGAGATGCGTTGACTCAGATGTTCAGCTTGCCTTGCTTTTTTTCTTTCTCTGAGCTAAATCAGAACACCATTTTTGACAAAGATACTTCAGGTTCCCTGTATACTATACCAGCCACTTACTAAGGGAAAGAGCAGAGAAAAGAGCATTAACTATGGTAAGCATGTTGGTAGGAAAAATTGAGAGCACGTTAAATGAGGTGTTCCCTACTCTTCTCATTCTGGCTGAAGCTGAACAAAGGAGTCTGTAGTCTTGCTTTTCTGATATGGCATAGAATGACATGCTGCTAAGAGGGATCATAAGTTTAGGCTGTTTTTTTTAATGTCAGTGAAAACTGTCTAAAATGAAGAAAAATCCTTAAACTCAGGAAGATGAAACATATGACTTCAAATCTTTTTACAATGCAAGAGAATGCAGGGAGGAGGAAAACATACAAAACTTTTGCAAGTTGTTTTTTTGGTTGCTGCTGTTTGTTCATTTTGTTTATTTATGGTTTGTTGTGGGTTTTAACAAATAAAAAGCTCTTTTTTTTTTGAATTGTGCAGAACTCTGCAATTGCCAAATTTGCAGCCTGTGCTAAATGTTTAAGTTCTGAGAAATAACTCATGGAAAAATATCTTCTGATGATGGATGTGAGGTCAACTATGCAAACTAAAATACTTTCTCCCCAGTTACATGGTATAGGGCTGTGGTGCTCAGACCATATGCATAGCTAGTTATTTTTAGGCATTTAAGGAGAATGTAAAGGAGGTGATATGTGTAGGAGGGTGGAAGGGTACAGATAAAATTTTAAAAGATGTTAACACTTGGAACAACAATAGATATACTGTTGGAGTGACTTTTCCTAACCTGTACATATCACGTCTGAAGGGGTTTGCTTCTGTACCGAACAATTAATGAAGTCCTCATTTCTGAAATTATGTGTGTATTTCTGTGTGTGCTGTGCATAATGGTATGGATTGCGGTATGCTTAAGATAATGTGTGTAAGTGTTGGCAGGATCAGAGTCAAAGATGTCAAAAATAACTTGGAGGGCTTGTGGAAATTCACAAAGTGTAATAAGGTGATACTTCAATCGGTACTGAAGTGGAAATTGTAGCTGATATTATATTTAATGATGGACTGTGGTCACTGGGTTCACTGTGACTGAACAATATCCATCTCTATTTTTGAGGTAAACGAAGAGCAGTATGTGAAGCTGGGCTAAAAACTAAGAGTGGTTTTCTCTGGTACATTGATATTGCTATTTACACTTATTATCCTGTGTTGTGTGTATAAGGAAAAAAAACCAAAAACAAACCCCCAACCAAACCTCTCCTGCATCAACCCCAAGCCCTCCTTAAAGAAAGAATTTGCAGTAGGAATCTATATTTGAAGCAACCTTGGCCTTGTGAAAGTGTAAGATGTATGATACTTTTGAATTTTCTCATTCCTCAGCCCTGTGGATTAGGGAATGATCTAACTGTTTCTGTGTCTTTGCTAGAAATAAAACTAACATGCTAATTCAGAGTATCAGCAGTACAGGTGGTGCTTAAAAGGCCTCCCCATGGCAAAGAAGTACAACTGAGTTGTATTACCCCTTTGCTTAAGATAATGGAAGTTTGCAAGATATGATTTCTAGGTTGTTCCGTAATGAAGTGACATGCTTATTTGTCTGCAGAAATGTGTGTTCCACTTCTGTTCCTGCTTTCACTTGAAATAAGGCCATATCACTCAGCATGGATTTAGAAACATAGGGAAGAATGAATATGCTTTTACCATCATGTTCATCCAAGGAGTTGCAAGCATGTTAACTATTGCTATTCTTCTAGGTTTTCAACTTTTGTTTCCAACTGTATATAATTCTTTCTAGATTATGTTTTTAATACTTGTAGAAGTTAGTATTTCAAGTATTTGTTTTCATTTATTTTACTAGAAATTTTTCTATAGAATAGAGGCTTGTAGTTCTTTGAACAAGTTTTTGATGTAATCTGGAGGCAGCATTGGTTCTGTATCTACTGTATCTATCTAGTAGTGAAAGCATGACACTTAATGGATTCATGTACATGTATTGTTCAGGATGCTTTCAAAGTTGTCACAGTAGGAGAAATATGTATTTGATGTTAGGAAGAGTTCTCACAAATGTGGTGATGGAGAAATCCTGCTGTATTAAGTTATACAAACAAAAAAAAAACCAGGTTTGAGGTAACTGACCATTTTTTTTTTTAATGGAGTGGATTGCCTTTAAAGTATATCAGACTGGTTGTGGGTAGCTCACAAGAAGAAAAATTAAAAAAAATAGAGATCTCTGGAAGAAGAGAACAGCCATGATGAGGAAACCAGCTCCAAGGAAAAGCTGGGGAACTATGGCAGTTTTGCCATGGGATCTGTGGCAGTTTGAACCCTGAAAAGCCCTGAAAGGTGGCAAGGTAAATGGCAAGCTGAAATAACATGCATTAGAAAAGAACAACTACTTCAGCCGTCTGGAGCCAGGGAGGTGTCTGACCCATAATTAGGAGACATTCTTGCAGGGATGTGTATGAATTTGAAAATTCTCACCAACTCTTGTCAGTCACTTGTGGAATCCCATGGAGCAATTCTGATCTAGTATTTTTATTCTGATCTGATATTTTTACTGGATAAATCTCAACTCATAGCTTGGGCAGCCTGACGTGATGGGGAGGGGTTTGTTCTGAGGGGAGTGCGTGTGCTACTTGAATCTAAAGTTCTTATGCTCTGCTTAATAGAAGCAACATAAACAGCATGAACTGGAAGGAGATGGAAAGATGGTGAGCCAAAGAACTGAGGTGTACACATTGTATGGCTGCAATTATGAGGCTTGAGCAAAGATGGAGACAGTAGTCTTCTATTTAGTAATATGGCATCATTTGCTGATGGCATGAAGTGGTAATTAAAATGCAGTTGTCTTGTGATGCTTTTCTGGCTTAGGTTTCTTCTGCTGAAGAAATAGATCTACACTTGTTAAGCATTACCTTCAACAATTGTTAGTTGGAAGTTTCATTGGAAGCTGACTTTGAAGTGTTGAAGTAGTTGAATGCGCTGTGAAGTTTAGAGGTAAACTTTGCTGTGATATCTCCACTGAAAAATAGTGTAGAAACTTAAAAAAAAAAAGGCAAAAAGGTGGAAACCACATATGTAAGCATGTTAAGTTTTTATTAAAAGAAATCATTCCAGGAGTCCTCATTAAACCAGGATGATATTCTAAAAGTGAATATACATGTTGACAGCTACACCCATAAATTTGAAAACTGCAAACATGTTCAGCATAAAAGCCATTTTTGAAAAAAGCTGTTGCTCTGCCCTTGTACTAATTTAAGAATTATTCATTCATTCTGATTTTTATAGTTTCTTTTCACATATATAACTGGGACAGTTTAAAAAGTACTTTACAGAATCTTTCGTGATGTCACAAACTTCATAATGCAGATGGCCGTTTTTAAAAATGTATACGCATTACATAAATGCTCAAAGTATAAGCTCAATAATTCCATTTTTTCATTTTAAACAAATGAAGTGACCTGTCCATAAATTGTACCTCTGTACATTATCCTTGCAAGGAACCTCTGTTTCCTGGGAGTCATGATGCATGTTTAAGTCTCTTGGCTCTAGCACTAGCTTTGGTGAAGAGGTTCTCTTGTTCTAGTCACACTCTACCTGGGCATATAACAAAGTCTTCACAGACAGCATAAGATCATCTCAGACAACCTCTTCTTTCAGTACCTTTCTGTCAGAGAACACTTAAAGTACGCACATATTTAAGTTGGTTTCAGTAAAGCAGGGACTTCATATCAAAAAAGTTTGGACAAGTGTAACTGGTACAGAGAGAGACTTGAATAATCCTCCTGTGGATGCAGAGATTGAGGCTGAAGATACAATCAGTCCTGACCTCAGGTTTGTTTTCTCACTGGAAAGGAGAAAGAATGATTCATTTGGTCTACTCTGCATGGTTGGAGCCAAAAAGATATTTAGAAGCTAGAATGGTTTTAAATGAGAACAAGTAATGAGAAATCCCACCGCAAAGAGCACAAGAATATGTCAGAAAGTCATCAGGTGACAGAGAGGAGTTGATCAAGGGACAAAACCATGGGTTGAAATGGTTTTTGAGCATTAAGAAACAGGAAGTGTGATTTTTTTTTTTTTTAATTTGAAGTGTTGTGGTCCTTTTTTTGTATAAATCGGTATTGTTGTGGTTACTGTCCATATCCAAAATGTGTGTGTACAGTCTAATTACTTGCATTTTGTCATATTGAGCAAATAGCTCCTAGGTTTTACATGATGATACCTTATTTGCTTGGGAAGGGAATGCAATTCATGACTCAAAATATATGTAACCTCATATCCTCTGAAAAATGGCCAGCACTGTGTTGTTTTCCCTACTATTTGAACTAAAATACTTTTCGGAGAAAATATATTCCTCTGACTTCCTATCTGGAGAGTGATGTAATAAGGAACAGGAGAGAAAAATAACTGGTTTCAAAAATAATTTGATGACGTTTGAAATAAATCAGTGCCTTGCCACTATGAACAGTGTTTTTGAGAAAGATTTTGATACGTTGACCGACGTCTGTCATAGTATAGGGATTCAAAGCTGGTGATAGGTAGGTAGTATGCTGACTTTGAAGATAAAGGAAAGACTGAGGTAGAACTATGAGTTGAATCCTCAAGGATTCACACTAATATATTAATACACTTGTTAGGACTTCAGTTAAGATTTTGTCTTAACAGCCAAAAAATAGTTTTGCTACAGAAAGGTTATCAGGTATGTTACACTGCAGAAAATAAATCTGCCCAGAGTAGAGGAAGTTGTAAAAGCTATGGAGTTCCTGTACAGCACTGACACAGAATCATTCTAATGAAATTAATTGCTGACATAGTTTTGCTGGTTTTTGCCTCTTCCAATCTTAGTGAATGAAAGTTTCCTCAAATAGGCTTTTTATTAGTGAATATTAGTGGAAACCATCTGGTAAAGGAGAATCTGTTTGTGCAAAGTACTTTATCTCTGATTAGTTTCAAACAGATTTTCATCTCTCATTATACTGTATGTTATTTGTGGGTAGAGAAATAAGAGTAAATTGATTATCTAAATAAAGTGTGTCAGCAACAGTTCTCAGTCAGTCCCAAGGTATTACTTTCCTGTGTATTGAATTAGACTCCTGCCTTAGTTTATGATTTGTAACGTGTTCTGGTATGGGAAACAACCTTCGATATGAGTGTATAAAAATAAGTTGAGCGTTTTTGGGTGTTGAATAATAAAAAAACAGAGCCAAAAAGTATGGACCCAAATTACAGAGCATTCAAAGGAGTGTCACAAGGATGGTGAAGGGCCTCAAGAGGAAGCCGTATGAGGAGCAGCTGAGGGCACTTGGTCTGTCCAGCCTGGAGAAGAGGAGACTGAGGGGAGATCTCATTGAAGTTAAAACTTCCTTGTGAAGGGAGAGGAGGCGCAGGGACTGATCACTTCTCTCTTATGACCAGTGACGGGACTCGAGAAAATGGCATGAAGCTGAGTTGGGGGAGGTTTAGGTTGGATATTAGGAAAAAGGTTTTTTTTCCCTGAAGGGTGGTTGTGATGCCTAAAATCCTGGAAAATAGGCACTCAGACAAACATCAATTGGAGAAAGATAGACAATACCTTTATTCGGGAGATCGGAGACTCCGTGTCTCCGCTGGGCCCCACCAAACGCGTGCAGGTCAACGACGAGGATCCCCCCACATCCGAGAATCCCCAGAAGATCGAAGACTCAGCCCTCAGTAGGGTTACCATTTTTATACCCTTTTACACAATTAGCATATGAAATATCCATAACCAATCATTATTTCCAATTTCCCCGGTGGTCCACCCCTCAGGGTCCTGGGCCATGCCCCCCTGGACCCCCTCCAATGGTTTCTGGGCTCTTCTTTTGTTTTGACTTCAAGTTATCTTGCAGGTGTCTCTGAAAAACACCATGGCCTTCAAAGAGCCCCAGAATATGTGAGAAAGTCCCTTTAGTAACTCTAAACACCCCAATATCTGAAAGCCTGAAAAACATCGTGGCCTTCAAAGAGCTCAGGAATGCTGAGAAAATCCTCTCAGCAGCTCCAAACATCCCTTAATATGTGAGCAAGAAACCTATACCTCTAAAATCCCAAAAATCCACAAAATTCACCCCAAACCTTAGGCATCAGTTGGACACTGGAACAGGCTCTCTGGGGAAGTGGTCACAGCACCAAGCCTGACAGAGTTCAAGAAGTATTTGGGGAATACTCTCAGGCATGTGGTGTGACTCTTGGGGTGTCCTCTGCAGGGCCAGGAGTTGGACTCAATGATAGGCCCTTCCAACTCAGCTATTCTGTGATTTTATGCATGGGAGATGTTTTATGTACTAGAAATCCAAGAAAAAGTGAGGCTTCAAAACGTAGTGGCTTTTGCACGTTGTCTACAGCTAACACTTCTAAAATCATATAATGATTACACCATGTACTTCCAATAGGAAATCTTGATTATAACTGTCCAAGTTTTTGAGCTTGGGATAAAGCCAATAACAGATCTAGACAAGGGCAAGTAACAGGTTAGGAAAAAACAGTTGTGGCAGAGAAAGGACTAGAGTGATGCTGTATGAGGATAAACAGCGCTGGCACTGAAGATGAGAAATAAAGCAATGTAGCCTACAGCCAGTAACACATTAGTCTGACATAAACACTTCTACATTGCCTGGTGTTTGTGCTGGTAAAAACATCTTTAGAAGGAAGAAGAATAAATGCTCATTGTGTCAAGCTGATGAATGTAGAATAAATATAGTGGCTAAAATTTTTTACTTGTGTGAAAAACACAAGTAAATCTTGCTTGTCTGAGCAAGATTAGTTTTCTGCAAAGGTAATAGAGAGCAAGACTACATGAAACTGTGGAACAGAGTACCAAAGTGTCTTCCACTTCAAAACCGAGATATCTGCCAATTCACTCATTGCTGATCCTGGTGATAGATGGAAAAGAATCATGCTGCTGTGGTACACTGGGGTCAGAGAAGGAAGAGTGCTTTCAGTTGTTTGCTTTTTACTGAACATTAGCAATAAACTGTTTTTAAGAAGGCAGACTCAAAAATATTTCCATGAACTTGTTCAAATATTAGACTGCTGGTGCGTAGCAGGAAATATTCTGGAGTATAACCTATGTACTGTGTACATACTTACAGAACATAGCAGTGTACCAAAAATATTCATGTGATATTAGTCCATTTAATGGCATTAGCTGTGACTATTTTTGTGTCCAGAGTTTTTATTTTTTTTAATGCAAAACATGTCATGTCTTTGAGTAAGCATTCTCGTTCTTCTTTAGTGCCAGGTACAGGAGTTATCAATGAAATAAGTAAACAGTGGTATTTTTATATGGCCTAACAGATTTTTAAGTGATGCATTATACCTAGACTAATACCTTTTCATTTAATGGTTGGAGGTTTTTTTTGTGCAACGCAGTCTGCTCTTGTATTGGAGAAGAAAATAGATGGCTTTTGTCAACTGAGCAAATGTGACCATATGGCAGCATATCCTAGCATATCCTTCCAGATTCTGGCATGGCAATAATAGCAGTAAGAATTCTATGTTATAAAATAGCTTCTATATCTACCCCTTTTTCTTAAGGATAGTTTTACAAAACATAAACCTCGTAGTATTGATTTCACAGTCTAGTCAAAACTACCTAGATGTCTACACTTTCTTGTTAAGGCTCCTTTTCCAATCAGCTTACTTCCGTTTTCTGATTCCTCAATACTTGGGCTTATAACTAGAACTACGGGCCCATGCAAATTAGTTGGAGGCCGTTATTTCCTTTGGATCAAGGACTAATTTTGATGTATCCCCTCTCTTGTGAAACCTTCTGCCCCAGATTCTTGCACCTGGAAAACTGCTAATGATTGTCAGAGGTGGAAATGCAAGCTGACTGGTTCTGTGTGAGAGCTGGAGAAAAAATGGAGCACTGAAAAAATGAAACCACTTGAAAAGAGAAGTACCCTTTCTCTCTAGGAACAGCTACTTTGAGAATAAGGGTTTTTCCTCCCCTCATCCAAAATTTCTGGGTAGGATAGAGAAATGCTCATTATGATTTTTGGTAGTGTCTCCAAATTAACTTAAGTCAAATGAACTCAATATTTTCTTCCTACCCATGGTCAATTTAAAGTGCTGTAGAAGGAATAGGATACAAGAGCTACCTATATGAAAGAACCCTCCCTTTTTGCCTCCTTTGGCAGTCTGTCAGCAGAGCCCTTCTTACAGTGGGCTGCATCTTGTCTCTTCTTAATTAGTTACTACTGGACCATGAGCTTTTGGCAGTTGTTTGGTCCCATTAATACTCTTGACTTTCACTCTGCCTCAGACAAACAGCTGAACTTCTCATTATGTGGAGGAAGTTCTTTGTGGCTTCTTAAATGTGCTGCTTGATATGTTTGCTAGATTTTTATAAATGACGAGTAGTGAGCAGGTGATGCATCATCACCTTTACTTCAGCAACTGTTACTTTATAGACTGAAACTTTCCTTTGCTGCAAAAGAGACTAGTTGAAGAGTTGAACTGTCTCGCTTTTGAATGTTTTCTATGTTCCTGTTGGTTCTTTAATGAGGTTATCAGAGCTGCATTTAAAGTGAAACGTCTGTATGTATTTGGATTTACAAAGTTGTGTAATATTTTTTGTGTGGTTTTTTTCTTCAGTTTTTAACACTCTCTTTTTATCTGCCCTCTGAGCATTGAACTGTTGTATTCATAGTAGTAGTATCTAAATTCTGACCAATCACTGGATATGCATGCCTCAGGGTTATTCTTTCCCATTACTTTGAATTTAGTGACACTTCTTTATTGTCTCCATTTTAAAAAAAACTTAGTTACTGCAGAAGTAGCATGTCACTATACACAAGAGAGATGATGTCATCCTGTCTGATGTGTTGTCCAGTGTTACCTTGGTGTTGTCTGATATAACTTGAATATTTTAGAAGAAATAAATTGGGGATTTCAGTATTCTGAAAAAGCCCAGTGAAGGAGCAAAGATAAGATGCTGATGCACAACAAGGAAAAAGGATATTAAAGAGGATTTTTTGGAGACAACTGGCTGATCTGGCTTTCTAAGTCAGGAAAGGTACTGATCCTGAAAAGAAGGGCTGACAAATCTAGCACTCTAATGAAGAAAGCGATGATGAGTGATGTGAACGAAACAGTATGAACTCTGTCTGGAAGGAAAGTGGGGCAAGAGATAGCTTGATTACAGAAAAGTTTGACAGTAGAAACTTTTTTTCCTAATTTTGTTCATGGAATCATTTGTGTACACTTTTACAAATGACCAGTAAATTAAACTTCTGAAAATTGCCATTTGTAACTATTCCAAACTGCCAGTTTGAATGGTCTGTGAAGATATCTTTCCATCCACTCCACTTCCCCTGCCACTTTCAGTTAAGATTGGATCCTGATGGATAGCATCATTTTGTCACATTGTGGCACTTTATAAATAACATAATGCAGTGATGTACAGTGCACTGACAATTGCAGTTTTAGTAGCTATTGGGAAAGCTAAAAATGAACATTTTCCATAATCTAGATCGTTTACTTTGGCAGCTGGGCTTTCTGCACATCTCCAATATGTATTCCCATAAGATATTAAAAAAGATGTATATGTTTTTATTATATTGTATATACACTTTGGTAGGTGTAAAATAAGTTTACATTTTAAATGCATTTGTGCTGCTATCAGAGAAAAGCAAAACAAAATAAATTGATGCCAGGGGAAATGTCAGGCATGCAACACAGATTTCTTAAATAAACATTACTGTGTGGCATTAGCTAATGTTATTACTTTGTTTCCCTAGTGGCTCTTTTTTTGATTATCTGCATTTCTAAAGACTGTGCACATTTTGTACACACTAAGAATAGAGCACAAGGATTCTATTTACATGAAGAGCCTTGAAAAAAAAAACACGAATATGATGGCATTTTTTTTATTTACGGCTCTGCTAAGAACATAGTTACATATTTGTTGTGGAAGAGGTGATGTGAAGAAATTTAAGTATTGAACTTTTTGATACTATATGGGAACTGTATGTAAGAAAGCTTACGAAGCAAAATAGAATTTCAGCAATGTAAATGAGAGTAAGAAGTATATCATGCTTTTCTTGAATATCTTTCAGATTACAAACCAAAATATGAATCTTAATTTAGAATTTGCTTAAACCACTGGACAATGGAGAGCATGGATAGGCTTGTGACTGTGGAGAGTGATTTCTTAATTTCCACTTGGTCTTTTACACATAAATGCTTCTTATTTGTAGAAAGGGTTGCTGAAGCTAATATGCAGATAGATAATGTTCATACATAGTGTAAGTTTGGGAAATTTTATGAAGAGTTCTGTGGATGGGAAATCCCTCCCTCTGTGGCCAATTCACATCCAACACCAGAGACTGGAGTACCTACAGTGCCACTGCATGACTTATTCAAACAAGCTGGATTTATTAGCAACAATTTATAGTAATACCAGCTAGGGGTTTGCCTGTTTATATACTTTCTGTTGCAACATTAGATTGCATAATGTATGTATATTTATCTGAAGGAGATAAAGCTCATTTTGAGGGTTTGCATAGTCAGCATATTTCAAGCAAATCTGATGTAGAAAAGTGACTGAGGCAAGAAAGAATATCAAGGCTGAATGTTCTTGCCATCTGTTCAGTTTATTTCATATACCATGCTGCTGGTCTTTATCCAAGTCCAAATAGTCTCGTATCCATACTACAGCTGACATCAGCTGGCCTGTCTTTTGGCTGTTGTTATAGGAGAGGGAAGGCTAGAGTATTTAGAGGGGAAAGTTTGCACTAACATTACCTTTCTCAGGAAGACAGCTTCATTTGAACACAAAACAGTAGTCTGCACTCACGTATAGTTGTCAGTGCTTGTTTAATGCTGTATTTCCTCCCTTGTGCATGGCTTGGAGGTATACCAAGTTTGCTGATGACACTAACTTGGGAAGAACTGTTGATTCCCTTGAAGGCAGAGAGGTACTGTAGAGAGATCTTGACAAATGAGAGAGCTAGGCAATCATCAACTGTATGAAGTTTAACAAGGGCAAGTGCTGGATTCTGCACCTGAGATGGGGCAACCCTGGATGTACATTACAGGGTGGGGAATGAGAGGCTGGAGAGCAGCCCCACAAAATGGGATGTGCTGATCCTCATTAACAGCAAGAGGAATATGAGGCAACAATATTCTCTGGCAGCCAAAAGGGCCATTGCGTCCTGGGGTGCATCAAGCACAGCTTCACCAGCTGGTTGAGGGAGGTGATTGCCCCACTCTGTGTTGGTGTGGCCTCACCTCAAGTCCTGTTGCAGTTTTAGGTTCCACAATGTAAGATAGATATAAAGCTATTAGAGTGTCCAAAGGAGGCCTAAGAAGATGGCGAAGGGTTTGTTGGGGAGTCTGTATGAGGAGCGGCTGAGGCCACTTGGTCTGTTTGGCCTGGACAGGGAATACTTCATTGCAGTCTACAGCTTCCTCAGGAGGGGAAGTGCAGGTGACCAGTGACAGGACCAAGGGAATGGCCTAAAAGTATGTCTGGGGAAGGTTTAGGTTGAAAAGGTTTTTGGTTGGAAAAGGCTCTTCACCCAGAGGATGATTAGTCACTGGAAGAGGCTTTCCAGGGAAGTGGTCATTGAAGCCTTATAGAATTCAAGTGTTTGCATGATGCTCTTGAATGCATAATGTGATTCTTGGCCATATCCTGTGCAGAACTGGAAGCTGGGCTTGATGATTCTTGTGAGTCCCTTCCAAATCAGGATATTCTATGACTTTGCAACCTACATTCTATTTCAGTATAATGAGTTGATTTTGATTATAAAGTAGGAAACAAGATAAAAGTTGTATGTAAGGAAAAACACTGACTTCACTCTTGGCCAATCCATCAGGTATAGCCTACAATACAAATTTTCGGTTGATTTAATAGAGCAACTTGTGGAAGTGGCAAAAAGAAATAACTTATAAGGACATTACTATTAATCTCGGTTGATGAACAAGAATGTAGAATGAGAGTTTCAGGGATTTTTTGAATTGTGTTTTTGATGTATGTGTGGTCTGACTTTCAATTTTATCTGTCAGACTCAGTCTTCTGGCTGCTGCTGCTCTCTTGTTCTGAGAAGAGGGCTCGCAAGGCACTAGTCTCTCACTGACTCCTGTTTTGAACTTTCTGATCATTGCATGACTTCTTTCCCTAATGTAATGATATCCTTATTGGGTGAAAGCAGAGAATGGTCTTTCAGGTTTCCTTTGTAGTGCCTGCTACACCTGAGGGATTTCCTGCTGCCAAGGAAATGGTGTGGCTTGGGTCTGACTTTTCCAGATCCTGGTATGTTCAGGACAAATGTTTTCTGAGGACTTTTGCCAAAATATGACAATGACCACTTTAGTATGTGCATATTAAATATAATCAATAGCCTTGTAGCTTTACCAGAACCGGTATTTCTGTGCAGTTAGGACAGCTCACTTTCCCAAATTTCATGTTTATTTCAAGAAAATGTATTCTCCAAGATTGAAATGAATTCTTTTCTTTATTGTTCTTCTTTGAATTTAAACCGTAGCAACAAATTATCACTCTGGAGAAAAATGTAATTTCAGAAAAGTTATGTTCTGGCAAAAATGATTTTGCGGTGGAGTTTGAGACATATTTAACTGCAAATATTCTGTGTCTTTATTAAACGTGACATATTCTGTGTGTATATACTAGAAATCTGCTGAAGAGAAACCCTCTTTTCTTGGGGCATGTGGCATGCCTGGGTGGGCAGCTGTGTCAGAGGTTCACGGGACATCATACTGAACATGTATTGTGTTATTTTAAAATGAAAGCTTCAAAACATTCCTGAGCCTGATCCAGCTGAAGATGACAGTTGGTATACAACTTGTTAATTTAGGAGATGGATCAGCTCCTAAATTATTCTTCCTTTGTTGCATAGAACTGGAAGAGAAGAAATTCAACAAGTTTTGCTGTAGGTATAAACCTAATTGCCACCACTCTTATTGCTAGGCTGGTTTTCAACTCTTTTTCAAAATGAACTGTAAAAATAACCCTTCTTTTTTGTTATTGTTAACCCTATTAATGGATTCTATCACCTAGTGGTAGGACTTTAATCCCATCACCCACCCTTTTTGTAATTTTCCTGAAATCTATCATTTGCAGCATGTGGCAATGGAGACTCTTAAATAGTCACATGTATTTATCCTTAAGAAGCAGGTTTTGCTGGGGTTCATGCTTGAGTCCGTTTTTCTTATCTTTCTCAAATGGCCAAAGTTAACTGATTTGAAAGGGCCTCATTTTAAATTACATTCATTCAGTGAAAACAGAAATTAACACTTAGAGACATCTATATGCTAATGATTGTAGCTCAGGGAATACCCTTCTAACCTTTTCAAACGGAGTTGGTAAAAAGCCATTTCACTTGAAAGCAACTTAGTAAAAATGGTAGATTAATTAAATACAATAAAATTTCCCTAAAATCTTTATCCCATTTATCACTTATCATTATTTTTCCTTTTCACATATGGTACCTTAAATCCAAACTGAATGCTCCAGGATGCATTTATTAAAACTGTTTTTCTAGTGACATCTATTAGATGCTGAAAAACAGAGGTTAATAATGTCATGAGTTTTAGGGATGGCATGCAAACCGAGGTGAAAAAGAGCTTCATCAATCACAGTACATAAAATACTAAGTGTATGAATTTTGGAAAAAGGGTCAAAAATGTGTACGGGAAGGATTTCCTGTAGCCTTTCCAGATGCTAAGCAATGAACTGAATGGAAGATCCCAAGCTTTCAGACCCTTTAAGGGCTGTGTATCCGCATCCATTAGTGAGTTTACTCTAAATGCAAAATATTACGTTGCTGCTTATAGGCATATTTATTATAGGTGCACTTTTTGTTTGTTCTTGACTCTGTTTGTAGGAGGTTAGAATTCCTGAAGAGCATAAATAGACTATTGCGAATATTAAGCTCCTTGTGCATGTTGGTGTTCTACCTCGCAGTACCCGTGTTACTGCCTTATGTGTAACATTTCTTAGAAAAGGTCACTGCTGCATATAGAGGGCTTGCAGGTCCTTGAATCCAATTCCTATTTGGAAGAAAAGGAGAAGCTCATGGAAACAGTCTTTATTGTTCTTAAACTGACTACTGTTCATGTTGTGCTTGTTCTTAGACAAAAAATTTGTGAGAAAAAAATCTAAAAAGATAATGCCTGATGCTTCTTTGAAGCTACCAGTCTGATTAGTCTTGTAGATCCTGATATGAAGTCAAACTAGGGTCAAATCAAGTATTAAGCCCTGGAGTAAGATGTGTCTGCCTTAGGCGAGAAGCAATTTGCAACTCCTACTTAGAATTTTTACTGCTATTAAATTTAGACTATTGAAACAAAATGTGGCAATTATTGCACTTAAAATTCCAGTGCAGGAGAGACTGGGGGGAGGTCACAGATCTGTACTTGGTTTACTGATGAAAATCTGTAAAAGTGATGTGCAGATCCAAAAGAATCATAAGCTTTAGTAGTACTTACTTAAGCAGGTGTTATGGAACAACTTTCTTTGCACCAAGCAGAAGGGAAGCCTGGAAACATTCCCAGCTGGCTGAGCAGTGTGTCTGCAAGCCCTAAGGAGGCAGGCATAAAAGACTATGTTCAGCTCTACCTCAAGAGGGAAAGAATCAAATACATGGGCAACCAGACAAGAGAAGATAGGTGGTGACAGTCCCTGAGCAGAGAGGGACACCTGTGACTTGGGGATTGGAGGGTGAGGTTTTTCTGCAGGAATTGAGGGAGAAAGCTAAAAGACCTCCTATACAGCAAAGGAAGGGAGACTGGGAATCTTTTGACTAAGAGCTGCTAACAGGTAATACATGATTAAAAAGGAGTAACTGTGCCTTGAAGACGCACTAGAAGAGTATGTGGGGTGTGAGAGAATGGCTTTTGCAGGCTTTATTAGCAGCTCAACTGTACCCTAGGTTTTTTTAGTGTTATCAGAAAAGTAATGATCTACACTGCTGTGTTTTTGTCCCCTTGGGCTGCAAAAAGACAGTTCTTAAGCAGCTGTTGCTTAATGCCACAAAAAGCTAACATGACCTGGGATCAGAGCAGTTATGAACAACAGGATCTTTGTTTTTCACTGTTCTGAGTAGGAGCTGTTCTCTCTGCTCTTATGACTTCAGTTTTCCCCTGGGTTTTAATCAAATTTTGTCTCTTTTTAAAAATCTTCGAAAAGGGGAAGGCATCTCGTATTGCACACACACAAGAAGGCAGCTTCTTGTGTGTGTGCAATAAGGCACATATTTACAATGCTAAATTTTCTTTCAGCCTGTTGTTCCTCCACCCCACCCCAAAAAAAACAAGATAACTGTTAAAATTACAATTCTACACCTAATCAATTTTGGAAGCAGGACTTAATTCAATAGCTGCCAGGAAGAAATACTTTTCTGCACTGCTTTGGTCTGGATAAAACATGCTAGTTAAATTAATTTTCTTAGTTAAGGTGAGACTTTTTTTTTTGATAGTTGGTACTCTGGGTTCTAGGTTTGTCTAGCTAAATAAAAGCCTTGCTGTCTTGGCTGTTATATAGGGCACTCCAGAACTGTTAGAGCTGGGGAGGCAAAGCTTCATCCTTGTCCCCTTGTGCTTCTCGCGTCAGGGTGTTGAGCGCAGCAGGGAACTGTAACATACTCTGCTGCACTCTGAGACTACAGGCTTTCAGAGCTCTTGCAGAGGCAGGACTGATAAACCAAACATCTGTAATCTAAACTACTTGCTGTGTTTCTATCTAAACTATGCTTGTAGAGTTCATAATTAAGCATTAGCCACAAGTTCAGGGGTCAGAATACTTTTATAATCATTGCACTGATTTTTGTAGTGTTGGTTGATAGTCTCAGTATTCTGTGTATATTTAGGAGTGGTCCTGCTCCTTAAAATATAAGTTTGGAGTGCTAAACTGTATACAACAGTTTGGATGTTTGTGGTAAATGGTCAGAATTGTGGGGTGTTCCAGTCACAGTACTTATGAAGATGTATGGAATGGAAAAAGGTATGACAAATGGAAAATGAATAATTTTCAATGCACTGTGTTGTTAGCTAACATAACTGTTGTTTAACTACTCTTTCCTGTAGCTCTAAATGAGGGCAGCCATGTAGCTCTCCAGCTGGTACAAGAACATTTTATAAATGTCCTATGGGTGCACAGGCTATGCTTTGGTGTGCTCTCAGGCTAGAACTTGGTCCTCAGTTTGCACACCTTCTGAAATTATGTTCTGTGATTTTTATAAAGAGCTAAAAATATATTGCCTGTGTGTGTATACATCAATTTTTCTGTTAGTTTTAAGGGGGAAAAACTTCTTTCAATCTTGTGGGCTCGATGTTACAGTTAATTACTCTATAGTTGGTGGATTTATTGCTTAATTAGCAAAGCATTGATATGTGTTCTTTAATTTTTGTTTTTTTCTGGACTTACTTGTGTACATTTGATTTGTTCTGCTTACTTATTACCACTGCTTCTCCTAAAACAACTAAACTACATTTGGCTATTTGGAGACACCTTACTGCACTTGTGCTCGCTATCTTCACAATGACCACATGTTGATAGTAGCTTATGTCTCTTGCTCAAGAACAATTTAGTTAAATGGGAACTGACTGCCATCTGAGGGCCACTGATTCCTTTTTCCTGGAAAAGGAGAACAAAAGCAGAGGAATGGGAGAACATAGGATAGAGAACTTCAAGATGTTTTGATCTAAGGCCCAAGACACTCCTTTTTAGTTTAGTAATGATCTGGAGAGGGACCTGGTATCCTGAGAGTAGTCCTTGGTGGTGTTGAGTAGAGCTCCATGTACAGTGGTAGTGGGAAGCTGGAGGACTGATGGAAGTCAGGACCCTCCAGAACTGCTTTATGTCTTTTCCCCCTGTCCTAGGGCATATGAATGTGTGTGGAGCTT
This sequence comes from Campylorhamphus procurvoides, assembly GCA_013396655.1. Classification (NCBI taxonomy): domain Eukaryota; kingdom Metazoa; phylum Chordata; class Aves; order Passeriformes; family Dendrocolaptidae; genus Campylorhamphus; species Campylorhamphus procurvoides. The sequence continues at coordinate 2,002,407 of WBMV01007822.1, forward strand.
TGAGTTCCCTGATGTTGCTGGTGCAGGTGACTGACTTGAGTTCCCTGAATCCTGGAGAAGATTCTTCATGTCTGCCAGTAAACCTATCCGGTCCTGATTCATGATCGTTGATGTGCCAGACTGGGCCTCCTTCTCAGAGGTGTCAAATAGTGCTTGTCTTTGGGCTATGGTTTATGAAAGCAAAACCACATATAAATCCTTCTGGCACTATAATAGAACTGGATTTGCAGGAGTTTTAGCAAGCTAAAGCAGATCCTGCAAGTTGATCAGATATACATTTAAAGCAATGGGAAAACTTGACTGGGGGAATGTCATAGATTCTGTTTGCTGAATGCATCAGTAAACCAATTGTTTGTTTCACTGTGGTATGAAAATGCAGTTAGCTAAGAGAGTTATCTGTCTTTTGAAGGTTGTACTCCCTGCAGCAAGATCAAAACTGATTGAATTTGATACAGTTTATGTTAATGAAAATATTTTTAAATGGGTAGCTATATCATAGTTATGAATTGTCATGGTTACAACAACAGAAAGGAAAAATCTATCAGAAACCTCCTCCATAAAGATAATTGCAAAATTTCACTCACTAGTTTATTTTAGAAATACCTCTTTTGAATAAGTCTTATTTTCAGTTGGTGTTACTCTGCTTTACTGTACTTGCACAAGTTGTGGCATAAGTGTCTAAATCTAAGGCACATATGGACTAGAACATGACAGGGAGAAAAATGTTCTCTGGTGGTCTGATGCAACTATCAGCTGATGTTGTTAGCATTATAATTAACGCCATAGGTTCATTAAAAAATATTTTTCAGGCTTGTTTGAATGGTGTCGATAGGATAAGATTGTATTTTATCTCTGTGTGTCACTGGCACCATCTAGTAAAAAGGCCTCAAGGGACTCCACCGTTCCCCTTTATCGTTTTGGGACAATATTCAAATTGATACTTGGGTTGTAATGTGTGAATTTGGTACATCTTAGTAGTCAGCTATTGAAACACATACCCTTAAATCACCCCTTCCAGATGCACTACCTAAGCACTTCTGCATCTTTTTGTATATGAAACATTAGTTGCCATGTGATAGGTTCTTTCATTGCCTGAATTAATGTAGATGAGAATGAAGAATTATGATTATGTTTAACAGTACGTAATAATAGTGCAAGTGTCACTAGCAAAAGATTTCATCCACATTCAGAAGAAGCAAAAAAGATGGTGAATGGAGTTTTAGGAGTGGTGGGGTTTTCTTGGGTATTCTCTCTCATCTTTGAGATGGTAATTGGACCTGAAAGTAATATTCCTGCTTTAATTTTTTTATTTTTTTTTTGCCCTGGGAAACTTACAGAAGCATTTACAATAGAAAATCCTATATTATTTTCAAAAATGTTGCTTTAATATATAAACCCAGCTTTTTGTAGTCAATAATAGCAGACTTCAGATACTGCTTCTAAGCAAGTTTAAGAATCAGGTTTTTTTTTCCCCCTGCAACTTGGTTAAGGAAACATCCATGTTAAATTACACGTAATTTCAGCTGATTCACTTGAAAAGGAAAACAATTAGTTCTCATTGCTTCATTATATGTAAAACTATAAAACCTAAGAAGTTGCTTGCTATAAGCTAGTATTTTAGAATATTAGTGGAATAAATCAGCTTGGGCAGGGTGATATGTGTTGGAATCAAAACTGAGCCTGCAGTTAGCAAAACAAGAACAGCAAAAAGGATTTCCTGCATACATAAGTAAAGCATGTACCTTATGAAATGTAAGTGAAGAAAAATGTGAGTTTAATGGACTTCTGGAAATAATTGTTGCTGCCTCAGTTCCCTTCTGCTCTGTCTCTGCTGGTAGAGGTTTATTTGTCTTTGCACGAGGTTTTAGGTATTCTGTGTCTATAATAAGAGCACAGCAGAGCCATGTAAGGACAAGGAGAAACCCTCTCAGGAGGGAAAAAGGACACAAGGCCAGCTTTGAAGGTTTGGATCTCCCATGCTGTAGCCAGGCACAGAGCCAAACATCCAACTGATACCCAGTGTATCACGTGTAGAGGTGACAACGGGTTTGTAATCCAGCCACAACAACATTAGTTAATGACATACTGAATTAGAGCAATCTGTAATTTTAATAAGTATTTTATGGAAATAGATCCTTTGGTGAAGTTCAAGGGATTTAGTGTTTTCATACAGGAGAATGTGATGAATTACATAAAAAAACGCAAAGCACGAGGCTTGGATTTTCACATGGGCTGTACATAGCCATGTGATTGTATGGGTATTTGCACTAGCTTTCTGTGAGTGCAAATCATGGATAGTTGGTTTTTGAGGCTCTTTGGCCAAGTTGTATCTGTTTTCTTTTGGAGTATTTGCTCACTACCCTACTTCCCCACCCCACCTTCTCCCAAAACAACCCTCAGAGTTAAAATATTTACTTTGAGGCACCCGAGGAGATACTTCGTGCTGGCAGTGTTTGGTAGAGCTTGCTGACTAGCAAGCAATGTTCCTAAAGGAAAAGGCAGATTATGGCAAATGTAAATTGCCTTTTCTTCCCCCCTCTTCTTTGACTCAACTTTTAAGATCTCTGAATAACACTGGGATTACTATTTCCATAAATCTTCTGGGGCTTGTGTCCACCTAGCCCTTTCCTGCTTCCCTCCAACCCTATCCCCCAAAGTACTTGTTGTGGGACTATTTGGAGATTATCAAATATACTCCCTTCGATACCATGTCTCCTAGCCTATGTAACTGAACAGTACAAGACCAAAAGGATGCATAGTCCATTGCATATCTGCAAAATACTTCCTGATATCCATAAAAGCCTGCTCAAATGAATCAACAAATCAAATTTTTCACATCCTTCTGTTTAAACATAATCTCAGTTGAAATCATAATCTAACATGTAATCTGCTCATGTTTTGAGTGTGCAAGAACAAGTATATCTCATAAGACCTTGCACATACCTACCAGTATCCTGTATGCTCTGTACCTCACAGGATGAAGCTGAAAACAGAACTATTCAGGATTTTTGGTTTAATGTTCCCGACGCCATGATTTCTCTATCATTGGAGTACCTCTCTGACATGAATTTTCCTGTGACCAAAGGGGGTGAAAGCTGGTCCTCCTCTTTGCACTGTGAAGATATTAAATGCTTCGTATGAAGTACAGGCACAGTAAAGTAAAATGTGGAGTGGGGTTGCTAATGCTCTGGAATATCACAGGCAAAGAACTTTCACATTTTTTAAATCACAGGGAGAACTTCTTATAATTAAAGACACAGTTCTTCTAGTTCTATCCCTGTAAATAATCCTATTGACATTTCAATGTATAATTCTCTGTCCCTAACCTGACAGCGCTCACTCAGAAATAATTTAACTGTTGAATTTTGTTATCTGCCAGTGAGTCTCAAGGTGTCTGGTGTTCAAAGAAGAGATGCATAAAAATGCAAAATGGTTCACACAGGAAAGTCTGAAATAGCGAACTCATCCGTCTTTGCAATCTATTCTAATTTGTTCTGTGGTTCTGTCACTTATAGTGAAAGTACTTTTTGCAGTTTGGAGGAGGAAGAGAATCTTGGATCTATGTAAAATGTAGGTAATCTTTAGAGCTATACACATAATGGGTCACGTGGAATCATAACCCAAAACTTCAAGTTCCAGATTGTCTATGTCTAAAAACAAACCACAGGCTTTTTGAACAGTTACATATGTCTTACATCCTACTAGACAGGCAAACTGTACTAATTTTTCCTTTCTAATCAGAAATTTCTTCAAAGTCTGCTGTCTCATAGGAGCAATGAATCCTTAAAACACACTTCTCTTGTACTATGGATACAGTATCAAAAAGGAGCTCTCTATTACCATATGAAGATAGCTCTCTATTTTGTACTTTGGTAATAAACTAGCTAATAGGGACTTGTTGATCCACTGAAGTTACAAAGTTGAGTTTCTCTGGCTCTACTTTGTGATTCAAGCTATAGTTCAATGCCCCTCTTGCATAATTGTTGTAGCATTAGACGAGGGATGTGGTATAACACGCCTTTAAGCTCTAACGCAAAGACAGCAATAGTGCTTCTGTGCAAGCTGCTCAGGATACAGAAATGAAAATAAAGTACATATTGTGCAGTTAATATTTTACAGCTAATAGACTTGCTGCTCTTCATTTGTTGGTAACTGTATGGAGGAAAACATCATGTACTGGGGCATACTGTGCTAAGGATATGAGATTTCTCTCTATGGCATATTTTGAAGGTGTTGTTGATGTTGCTGACCCAAGGTTTTACTGGTGAGTGATGTGTTAATGCCTCCTGTTAACCATTCCGAGTCTGCCCTTGCGTTGTGCTGAGATGGTGCAATCTATGCGGACGTATGCATGTAGTAAGTAGCATTCCTGCACTTTGAGTTGAAGAGAACAGTCTTAGGGAAGAAATGAATGGAAGAAAACAGAATCTGGAATATCCAGGAGAATATATAAATACTGTGGGGCTTGTGGAATGTGCTCCTGACATAGTTTACAGATATTTCACACTGATATTATCATTTAGTTAAAGATCACACAATGTGATGGTAAAAGATCTACCCTAATCTACAGGACAACAAAAACATCTTTGCAATATATTTTGGAAACATTTTTGTACTTCTTAGTACTTTTAACTTTTGAGGCAGTAAATTTCTCATCTTGCTGGGGAAACTGGAGAAAATATTCCACTGGTTTCATGCAAGTGATATCTCACTTGAGATAGACTGCTATTAAATATAAAGGACGAAAAGATTAATGTCATTTGTTTGAAACTGTTACTGTGTAACAGTCTTAAACTTTAGGTGGTCTTATATCATTTTGCAAAGTGTGGAAACTGACAGCAAAAAGTCCCAGAAAGATAGTATACTTATTAATTTTAAAATTTTGTAATAAGTGTAATTATTTTTTCTTATGTACTGCCTATAGTATTAAAAATAGCTGCCTATGGCATTAACAACATTTTAGGCCCTAATTTGTTTAATCTCAATGCAAAGGCTGAAGAATTACTTTTCTTGTGCAGATCATTGGCCCTTTGGACTGTACCTGAGTTTATCTTAAAATTGGTTCTCCTTCCTCACAGTCTAGGAAGACTGAAGGTACCAGATCCATCTGCTCTCCTTCATTTAGCAGTAAGGCTTTCTTAAGGATCAAGATGGTAGTCTTCACACTCATCCCAGACATGTTTCTGTATTACTGCAGGTAGCACGTCCAGCACTGAATTCCAAAAGGCAAAAATAGCCCTGTGTTTAGGAAAAAAAAATTCAAATACATCATACATATCTGTAAGGAAAACAATATGCATTTTTCCCCCTAAAATACTCTTTGCATTCTGCCTATGATAGTTTGGACTGAAGACTTTAATTAGTTTTTGTAGGGCTTTTTATTATTTTATCTCTATTCATTATATTTTTCTCAGTCTTTGTGGATGTGGTGTATTTTCATCAAATAGTTTGCTGGCTATTTTTGTCAAACAAGAACCCTGAAACTATTGCACTGGAGTGCTGAGCCTATCTGCCCATTCTGTCAACAGGATGAAAGTGAATCTCAAGCTTTTTTAATTACAAGGATAACATGTTCGTTCATCTAATAATGAAGATGGTTAGCAATTTTAAATTTTAATAATCAATTACTGAAAGTAATTCTCCATTAAACCACAAGAGAGCCATTAAATCTCAAAAGATGGAACATGCTGTATGTAACAGTAGCAAAATTTCTATTTTTAAATATCATTAGGGAATATCTGATTTTCATTTCTCTGCTTTTCTTTTACCTTTTTCCTCATGCGGACCATCTCATTTTCGGCAGGAAGACAGCACATGATCTTATAAATAATGAAAGAAAATCCTTGCAAGGCTTGAGCCAATGTGTGAAATATGTGCTAAAAATCTAATTTGTTTCAATACAGCATATTTTGACTGACTAATAAGTGAAGTGACTAATTAATGTCTTAATACACTGAGGGCTAGGTGGCATGGTGGGCTTGGTACACTCTCCTTTCACCTCAGGAGACCTGAGTTCAGATCTTATTGTTATTGAAGGTGTTGAACAGAGTTTGGTGATTTCTCTTTTGCTGCTGGTAAAGCTGCTATCTAAACCCATAATATTAAGTACTATTGGCAGGTTCAATTATAAGCATGTTGAGAGCTGGAAAGCAGAGTTACTACAGTGCTCAGACAGCTTGGTGTGCCTCTATGAGGGTACCTATCCAGTGACAAGCGAGTTGGCAAACATAAATCAATAGCTGCTTCAGCAAAACTAAAATATCCCCAAAGTATCGAGGGAGGGAGGAAAGCAATAGGTTAGTCTTGCCTTATGTGAAAAATAGCTATTTTTCTTTTCGGAGTACTTAAAATTGAAAGCTGCAGAAGTTATTTGGAGTGGTTTATTGATAGTATTGGACTAGATATTAAAATGTATTGTGCTTTAGTAAAGCATGATGAATGTATAACTTGAGATACTTTGTATGAGGAAAGGACCCAAAATACCTGTGAAGGAAAATAAAGCTGTGAAATGAGAAGTTGATACAATGATTAACTTCAAAATGATACTCCAGCTACTCAGTCAGGCACTGCTGTTACAGAGCAAATGCACCTTTCCAGAAGACAGTAGTGTATAGTAGGACTTAAAAGGTTCAGGCTGATTCTTTGAACCCCATCCCTGAATTGTCCTGTCTCAATGTGCATGATGGCTCGTTGCTAGAGCAATATGCGTTTAAGAGGCTCTTAATGTTAGCTGGCATCAGTTCCCTGTACTGCGAAGGGAAGTTGCGAATCTCTGATAGCTTGGCTTAAATGAGAATCTGATAATAGCAGCAGAAACTTTAACAGTCTTTTCAAAGGATCTAAGATAGCTTAGGAGCCCAAGTTTTCTAGGAAATAAGGTGGAAGAAGGTCCAAGGTTTTTTGTTTGGTTGTTTTGTTTTTGTTTTTAAGCCATAGCTGTGTACCATCAACACTTGGAAAACATTGGGTTTTGCTTGTCATAAAGCCTGCTGCTGCTGCAGCCCTGATAAATTTGGTTTAGAGACTGAGGAGGAGGGAATTGTCTTAACATAGAACTCTGCATCAGACTTAGGGCTGTTATTGCATTAGATTAACCTTATTTTTAGCTTTTGTTTTTGTTGATCTAGAAAAAGTACCTACAGAAAAATGTGGTGCATTCCTATCTCTTCTTCCAGAACTTCAGGTTACAGATTTGAACCTTTAGGTAAAGTTTCCACGTATCTGAAGGCTTAAGTAAGGTAATAATGGCATGGTGTTCAGCTTTTTAGTGAGGTGGAACAAATTTTATTCCCCATCTCAAACTCTTTAATAAGACTGATAAGAAAACAACTGATACAGAGGCAGGCTTGGAGGGAAGGGACAAACAAGCTTTTGAACATAAAGCCTTTCCTAGCCTGAAATAGAAGGAAAAAACCTTCAGAATTAAATATAGGTGGAGTACAATTGCTCTGAGCTTAACTTGATTATGTTCATGAATTAGGCAATTGAAAGAAAAGGTGATTTGACCTGAGGACCAAAGGGGGAGTATTAAAAAGGAGAGGAGTGACAAGGTCACTAACCTTCATGGCACAGAGAAAGAGACAGATAATTATCATTTGTGGAACATTGAGGCAATATTTAGGAGTAGACTGTTAGTGAATAAACTGTAAGATTTCCCAAACACATTAATAGGTTTTTTCACTACAGTTGTCACTGTAGAGCTACAAATGTTAGCTCTGAACTTCTCTTACTTCTAAGACATGATTTGATGAAGAGCTGAAGAAAGAAGTTAGATATAGAATGGTTCTTCTGTGAAAAAGTATTCTGCAGCAATTAGTAATGTTTCTGCCCCTTTTATCAGTTCTCTGGTAACAGTGGTTGATAAGAATGAGGTAGCTGAACTCATGGATGGTTTTCTTAGAGGCATAAATAGTTTTAGCATAGTGTAGTTATGGCAATTAGTGGCCATCTTCTGTTTTAACTGCTCTGTGGTTGCCTGTTTCCATTAGGTAAAGGATGGCTTGTGGCATACTTGATTCCAGTGATGGCTTTTGCTTTAAAAGCAGAATCTTCCACTGTGAGTGAACTTCTCCTGAGGTGTGATCTTCTAGTATCAATTGTATCTAGTATCTTAAGAAGGTTTTAAGAAAGGCTGGTAGATGACAATTTAGCATATAGATGTTTTGGGCACTTCTTAATCTTGAGTATGTGCTTAGTACATTTTTAAATAAGCCACATATCTCCTAGAAGAGTCCCAAGAGCCTGTGAGAAGAGAGTATCTGCAATGTGTCCTTGGATTACTCAAGGTGTTCTCTAAGAGCAAGTGAGTGCCAGAGCCTCTGTGTCCTCCGGCAATTTTTGATGTCTTTGAAGACCTGGGGCTTTTGTGGAGTAGGTCTGCGATTTATTTTAGTGTTTTGGCAGCTTGGGTAGACTGTCCTTTTGATGCTGTTGTTTCAGAAGCTGTTAGAGGAATTAGATCATCTCCCCTTTCAAATTAACCAAATAAAATTTGGAGTGATAGTTCTCTACTTAGAAATGAGTCAAAGCACCTGAAGATGGCCTTGTACTTGAAAACTTCTGTCTAACGGTCATTAAAAATCTGACTCTATTTAGTTTGATTAAAGTTAAGTTTCCAAAGAGAAGGATTATCTCTTCTACTTAGAACTGTAGAACATCATGATTACAGAACCACCACTGTTAGTGAACAGACTTGTACAAATATATTTGGACCCTCAATCTTCAGAGTCTTTAGTCTTGTGTATAAACCCAGGAAAATTTTGCTTTTGGACGTCATACTGTTAGTGTGCCTGAAGAATTGTTTTTGGTTGTTTCCCCCACCACAACCTTCACTGTTTAACTCTTCTTATTTTCTTCAGAAATATTTGTCTCCCCTCTCTGGTATATTTGTATGTTTTTTTTCTTTTACATTTTTTCCTCAGACTGTATTTTTTGTCTGCACTCTTCAGAATTTGAAATCTAATGTCCTCTATCTTCTGTACAGCTTCCCTGCTGGTTCTGCTAACCTGGCTGGTGGCACAACTGCTGCTTCTTTTGATGGCCCCAACCTGTTCTACTGTGCTTTCAGTGCTTTTGTCTGTTTCCTTCTCATTGTAGAGTGGATGTAGTTTTTGAAGTACAAAGAGAAGCTTTTCACTGTAGTCCTACACGTTGGAACGGTAGGAACCCTAGAAATGGTTTATCACAGTTTCACATCAATAAGTGTTGCTCAGCCATTGGCAATGTGATCACATCTCCCCTGAATTATTGGTTGTACAAGCTGCCCTGTGCCAGGCTGCAGGAGGGAACGATTAAATGCTTGTTTAATGATGTGTGAATGGAGATGTAACTACTGGCCAAGTAAATCAGTTGCTGTCCAGTATTTCACATGAACTGTGGTGCAGAGAGTTTTCCCTGTGTCATAGATAAGCGGTTCAAACTCAGTTGAGTTGCAGCTATATTCAGTAGAGTGTAAATATATAAGGGGAAAACTCCAAACCTACAGATACAACAACATAGCCTGTTTATATCAGCTAAATAGGGACAGTTTTCTTGTTTGTTTGTTTAGGTGTGACTAGGAAATCTTCTACTATGAAGATACAAGTCTGATTTCCTTCTGTTTTGTTCAGACAGATGGGGTTGTTTTGTGCAATAACCCTGATGGCTTCATATGACCAGAAACAGAGAAATAAAGAATTTATCTTGAAGAACCTAATAACTCAGATCAAAGCAGTGCTGTAGTCTAGCCATTCTTTCTATCCAATCCTAGTTACCTATGGTAACAAATCAAGAGAACCTTATCTGAAGAAAGAAATCTCATTGGGGTGGGAAAGGGCTGATTTAGATATTCTGAGATGGATACTCTTGTTGGGGGAACAGGTTTTGTTCTTTATTTCCATATTCCCAGGATATCCAAATGTATTTATCCCTCACCATTTTCTCAGAACATGCATTAATTTGGCATCAGTCAGGCATCAGCCTGCTTACCTCCACTCCTACATAATATCTGTAAGCATGAGCTCTGCCACCTTTCCGTCCTGAGAAGATGGACAGTTTTGTGTCTTAATACAGGGAGAGGAAGGATTGATCCCAAAGGGATAGGCAGGTAGAAAACTTTCTTGTCCCTACCACTGCTAGAGTTTGAGGTCAGGAATTGCTTGACAGCTGCTTCTTGAAGTGAAGACTCCAGTGTATGTTCGGTGCTCTCTCTTGGTTAGAACAAGACTTCTCTTTCCTTACCCTGGGGGAAGTGTCCATCGGTCAGCAGGCTGGATTAGTTTGTCATTTAGATGTTGACTGGGCATTGCAATGGTGTGTTGTGCTCATCAAATGTGATTTATTGAATAAAACAACTGAAAAATCCCACAGCTTTTTGCTCCTGTCTCCAAGATAAGAGCGCTGAATATAAACATAAATTTTTGTCAGTACATTTAATTGCCTTCATGGTCCATCGCAGTATATGCTCAAGTGTTGCAGCATGTTCTGTACCTTTTTCTAGCTCCCTCTGTTTTTCCTCCCCCCCAAAATTCTGGATTTAATAAAGTGCTGGTGTTCTTGCTTCCTTTATTCAGGTGAAGGTCTAATCTGCAATGAAGGCATGGAAGATTTCTGTAATATGGAATTAAAACATCTAAAATTGTTTTTGTTTGTTTTTTTTTAGTCACTTACTGAAAAGTGCTCACTGAATTTGAGTCCAGGGATCAGATTGTGTTAAATTTTTTTGTAAGTCTTTCTTGACACTTAAATTTAACTTGAAGAATTACCCTTTTGACAGCTCAAGGCATTCTTTATTTCATGCATACTTGCATAACACACTTCAGGTCTTTCAGACAAGATGCAAATTCAAGGTCCTGACCACCCATGGTCCTTAGTCTTCACGGCCCTCTTTGCAAGAGGAAGAAAGTTAAGGCAAATAATCTGGCCAAATTCCAGTTTCAGTAATTGCATTCTTTCTTCTTGAAAATTTCCTTGCTGTTTACAATTGGAAAATCTATGTTGTATTCCCAAAATTACTGTTTGGTGATGCTGAATACCATTAAAAGTTTGATCGTAGAGCAGAGAGGTTTAAGCAGACTCAGGCAGTCACCATTGACTTACCTCTCTGTAGAGCTGTCCACCTTGTGCTGAACACATGCACACACACATATAACTAAAAGGGGTTCTCCCTTATTCATAGTTGAAGTTTGAATCTCAGCGTGTATTAACTTCTTTTGTGATGAAAGCATTTCATACCTTGGAGAATTTTTGCTATTTGTCTCATGCTCCTTTATGAAGAGTTCAAGGTACTTCTAAAAATGTTCACTACTCTTGTCTGTAATTTTTTTTTCTTTGTAGGCAGAAAAGGAAGAAAAAAATGTTCAGGAAATATTTAGGTATTTTCTACTGCTACTTTGTTTCCTCCAGTTCTTGCTCATGTGAACAACCATCAAAATGTAATCATAGAGCACCAAATGCCATTCTTGCATGATCCTTCTATTCACCAATAGTAAAATAAAAATTGTTGTTCAGTGTTTCTCACTGGTGTACTGCCTTCCAGCAGCCTGTTGCTATTTAGTATACATGTGTTTTGATAAGATGTTTTCTGGAGGCTTACTTTTGTAGGTTGGGAAAGGATAACGGAGGTGATAAAATTGCTTCATTCACTGCAGATTTGCTTTTAAGGCAGGCCTAAGTAAACAGAAGATTATATTAAAATAAAATTTGTATGTTGAATATCTTTTGAGCTATGTAGCTTATGGTAAGGCACTGGAACATTTGCACAAGGATATAACTGTATAGTGCTCATGAGCAGAGAGTGGGGGAGAAGTCTGCGTGCTGTGCTGGGATGTGCCAAGGGGAGTACAGTTCATCTGAAGAACACGATAAATGTTTTAGAACTTCTCTAACCCAGTTGGTCTAGTTTGTTTTGCTGTTTTGCTAATGAATTCCCTGTACACTGTAGCCTTATAAATAAAACCACCTTCACTATAAGCTGAAACTAGCTCTCTCTTTAAAACCTCATACTACAATAAAAATTGAATGTAATACACCAGGAATAATACCAAAGTTTGTGCCCCATGTGTGTAATCAGTGGAGCCTACTGAAATGTTTGAACATTGCATGTTTCACTGTCTTAAAAATATTTGCCATCTTAAAAATAAGAAAAAGTAAACTGTCAAATTCTACAAGCTGGTATAACGATTACTGGACATAAGCAATAAAAAATACACATGCTATTTCAGTGTGATCATGGCAAGACTTCATGTCTTACTGTGAGATTGCAGTTTTGTTAAGTGAAACTTGCAAATCACACCCCCACAAACTTGGGAAATACAGCTTTAGCATTGTTCTGTGTTCAGTAATTAAATACAAAATGCAAGGGGTTGCCTTCTTGACTTTCGAATCATACTTTTGCCACATCCAAAATGAAACACAACTGCAGGGTACTAATAAAAGTAGGCATGACTAGGCAAGGTAATTTCTTCCTGCATTAATCTTAAAATCTTTAAGAGTCATCAGAGTTTTATTTCACTGATTCTGGTTTAAATGGCCTAGTTTAACAACATTAAAACTTGCACTGTGGGGATCAATTTCAAACAAATGCTCCCTTTGCAGTTGCTCCTCTATGAAGAAAAACAATCTGCTGTTGATCTGAACAGCATTTGAAGAGACTCTCCTCTATGCTTTAATTGGGCTGGATGCTTGATGTCCCCTTGTTTTGTTAAGGAACAGTTTAATTTTAACAGCAAGTACTCAGGACAGCGTTTCCTTCTGCACTGAGACTCACTGGGCACAGAATGGATGAGTAGCTGTCAGGGAGAAGGTTGCAAGTAACCACAACCCAAGTCCTGCTGTGCAGTAGATCACTCAAAAGCAATTTTCTTTTTTTTTTTTTCCTAAGTGACAGTGGCAAGCTCAGATCCCTAAGAAATCAAACACAATTTTATTCTGATTTGCAAAGTTACCATTCATGCCCTATGGGCTCCCTTTTGCTGGGGAGTGGTGGGATAGTAAGGACCCTAATTTAATTTCCTGAATTAAGGAAAACACTGAAATGGGCTCTTCTCCATGTCCAGTCTTTGTGTTGCAGAGAAGATAACCTCATTTATGCTACAGTTAAGTAAGGCAAGGGAAGTTGGTGTCACAGAACTCTTATTCATTTCTGTAGTCCTAATTTGGATAATTGCATATCCTACTCAATGCAAAGGAGGGCAAGACAGCTCTATCGTATGACTCTGGGTGTCTTCTTATGCCTTGGTATTGGGTGATTGTCTAGGTGATGAAATTAATAGGTAAGAGGGACTTATTGGGACAGCAATTGTATTTCCATGTAAATAGTTCTAGTGAAATATTTCCAACTATTTATATGGGGTAAATATAATCACAGTCTAAACTTCCTAATTTCTTAATCAGTTATCTGATGTCTGGAAGCAATATTTGACCTAAGAAGGCAATCATAATTAAATTTGACTTTTGTTCATTAGTAGCATGTATATAATTTTATATTTGTTTGATTTTCAGTGATTTTTAGCTGACATTAGTGCAGAAGAACTCAAGTGGGTTTTTTTTTGAGAATAAAATAGCTCTTGCTGAGTCTTACATTGCTTTTTAGTCTTAACTAAGCTAATTTGACAGCTGATGATGCCTATATAGCCAGGTACCTCTGTGACAACAATATAGATGTGCCATTATCAGAGTTGTTTCTTATAAAAACATGTGGGATAAAATGTATGCAGCTCCTGTCCTTGGGAGGAGCTTCCAGTCTGGTCTGTGAGGTGGTTTGATTTTTTTTTTGACCTTCTTCTGGTTTGTATTGCATGGATTAGTCTCTCTGCTCCAAGGCTTCCAGGTGTTGTATCTTTTATCAATCTCAGGCATCCCTGCTCACCTTGTGCATTCAGCTGGCTACAGGCAAAGTCCATTTATTTTTACTAGTTTCTCATAGGTTAGTAAAGGGTCAATTTTGTGAGCAGCAAACAAGTGGCTTTATATTTCTCTTCTGAATTCCCCACCACGTTAGACATACTTGGCTTTTTCTTTCTAACTTGGGAGTAGAAGAATTATTAGAAGAAGGAAAAAAAAAGTTCTTCAGGGTCTACCAGACGCTGTTTGTAGTTGTTGTCCCCTATCAGAACTATTTATCCACCATTTGCACCAGATACTTCCAACAATAACACTACCTTCATTTGCCAAAATATGCCCATGTTGCTTCCAGCTTCTTCCTTTATTCTGACAGCAGCAAGCATTGCCTCTGCCAGCCTCTGGCAGCCTTAACAGTTGGAGCTGTTAATTTTTCAGTAACTACAGTAAGTCGTCAGTGATTATTTTCAGACAACTTTCAAATATGCATATTAGGTAATTAAATTTGCAATAAGTGTCACTCTGTTATGCTAATGTTAAACATGCAACCCTTTCCTTGTCCTTCTGTATTAAGCCTTTTCTAAACCGATATGTCAATAACTAATTTTTTCCAGCTGTTCTAGATCAACAGTTATCTTCGAAGCTGTGATGTAAAAAAAATGCACTCACCTCATTTATACTCTATGCAAAAGAAATGTAGCATCTTTGGAAGTCACTTAATTGCATCAGGTGTCATAGTCTAGCTTCTAAAATTGCTGTTCTCCATTAGTGCCACTTAGAGATATATGCTTACAGTTCTTCTGTTCTGGGCCTTTTGAATCTGTCACGATGCATGACCAACAAACCCTAAATTATTAAGAGATTATTTTGTACCCACAAAAATCTACTAATTGCAAGTAATAAAGTTGCAAAATTATAGAAATCTTTCCTTTTAACTCAGTTTTTCTCTTCAAATAGCTTCCTGAGGAGGGAATTGTTGTTATTGGGCTTGGGGTGGATCTGAGCTCACTCCTCTCAAAAGGCTGTTTCTGAAGGGGTTTTATTTTTAGGTTTCCTGGTATAGGACTCTGAGATTATTCTTAGTTTTGCTTAATTCTCAGGTCTCATCTCGCACATAAAAGACTTTAACAGTTGTTCAGAGAGAACCAGACTATATATCTCATCATTTTTAGTGGTGGACTTGACAGTGTTAGGTTGACAGTTGGACTCTTCCAACCTAAATCATAGAATACCTTGGTTTGGAAAAGACCTTAATAATTGTCTAGATCACCTAAATGAGTCTGTGATTCACCAGGATTCTAGCAAGTCCTGTCTGCTTCTGTCACTCCCCCTTAAATTGCTCAGTAGAAGCAGTAACAGTGTTAATAAAAACACTTGTTCCTTCAGTCTTTCTTACTACAGGATTTTAGAGAATGGACAAAATTCCTAGTCATGATAATCAGAGCTGAAGAAGGTGATGGTTAGAAACTTGCAGGTCTATGGAGTTAAGCTGGACCTAAATAATCTTCAGAGAGTTTTATGTGTTTTGTGCATTCCTCTTGGTCCAAAAAAGGAAGGTGAAATAACTGTTCTGTCTCTTGGCCATTGACTATATTTGAAAAGTAAGCTTTTCCTTTACCCTGTAGTTCTTAAGACAGTGCCTACTAACACAGGCTTGATAAAGCCTAATAACATGGTTTTGGCTGTGGTATTCCCTAAAGATGTGTTTCTCTGCTGTGGCAAGCTTATGGACTCAAGTAGCGATCATGGTACAAATTTCTTCTCAGCTGTCAGTGAGGGCTCCCTTAGGCACAACAAAAAAGGTGGGAGCAGCTAACTAGGCAGTTGGTAGAATGTAAGCATAAAACAGTTGTTTGCACTTGGCTGTCAATGTGATATTCCTTATTGTACATGTACAGTGTGGACACTCTAGAAGACTTTCTCTGCTGGAATATGTAATATAGGATGCTACATGTGTTTACCTATAGGAAGTGTGTATTATGACTGGAAGAGGAAGTGAGCATGTATTTCAAAACTGTTACAGTACATATGCATCAGGGAGCAGAGCTGCTGTAGTGTGTGCAGTCTCAAACCTTTCCCCTTCCTGATTGTGAGCTCTTTCCAGCACAGCTATAATGGCCAGCACTGCATTCCTGCCGGTTTCTGACTTACTTGAATAGACTCGGACATCTTTCATGTAGCCCTTTTGATGTCATCACATATAAGGTGATCCCTGTTTTTAAAACAAAGCAACTTAGAAATTAAGGTTGCAGCAGAGTCAATTTCTTTAAACAAATCAACAAACATGACTTGGGGACTGAAATGTTAAATGACTAAGCCCTGCTTTTGGAAGTCTGCAGCACGAGTTTTGACCCTACTTCCACTAGAAGAGTGGTGCCAATTATTACATGCTCTCTTGATGTCGTACTCAGGATGGGAAACAGAACATAATAGATTTTTGTGAAGAAAGGTGCTTAATACTCTAGCTTTTCGTGTAAATACAATTTTGACATAGGGATGTGAAGGCAACTATCCCAAAGGAGAAATTCTTTATGAAGATAGTTTGCATTGTTGTATGTGTTTAGTGTGTGGAAAAAGAAACTCATTTTGTTCACCTACCAGCTAAAATACAAGAATACAAAGCTCTAGAATGGCTTTCCTTTTAAAAAAAATACCACTGTTATTAGACATACACTATCTTACAACTTGAGCTTACGAAGAAAGTATAATTACCAGTGCTATAGAACTTTGTTCATTATATATAGAAAAAAACCCAAACAAGAAAAAAGCCCACAGCTTTTATTTTTCCTGTTGTTATAACTATTTTTGTCATTGCCTTACTTTGAAATATTGTGAAAATTTGCATGATGACATGAGTCCTTGTTTCCAAAGACAGCCCTGTGACATAATAGAATTAACATGATGTTAGTCAGCCACAAGGGATTCAAAGTAAGGTTTAAAGTACTTCCAAGTCCTCTGTATAGCCCACACAGTTTTGTGCTTGGACCTACAGGTATACATGCTCTTAAAGGGCACACTACAGCTGTTATGGCATGGGATGTAGAAATACCTGCCATTTAGGGGTCTCATTTGTGACTTGAGACCTCTGACTGATAGAGATTTACTGACAGCATAAACCATAAGATTTACTGCTTTCTTTTATGCAAAAACACCTATGAGGTGACCATCTAAATCAGTCAATAAGAAATCGTGGTTACAAGCAGTATTGAAGCACTACATTAATTTTTCAGACCTTGACCATATACCTCTATATGATATTTATAACCTTAAATTTTCTCTTGGTGTTTGTTCCTGGGAGCTGTTTCTTTACAAAACAGCAAAACATAATATTCCTTTCTTGAAAGGAACTTCTGTCCACCGGTATGAGGTGTTTGGTAGAAGGAGCATCAGTCTGACTGGCAGGTACCTGAACCTGTATCAAATTCAAACCCATGTCTCGTGTTATTTTTTTTAGTGAGAGGCCTCACTGTTATAATATATCTTGGTTGCTCTTGCTTTTCTTTGCAGAAAAAAATGCATTAGCCTGAAGGGAGCAAGCAGGACTCCTGGCTGGGCCATTCTGCTAGAAGTGGGAAATCTGCACTCTACTCCTTGTTCCCAGGACTGCTTGTGTTTTATCCATTAACTGCTTCAAACAAAGTACATGAAATCTCATTCATAAAAGCAGCTTTCCAATGGGCTGTATGAATCCATGGTGGTTCAGTGCTCAAGAATAAGATTCTTCTGGGCATATTTAGAAGCAGAACAAGTGTGTAAATCTCCATAGTCCAGTGAGTGTTGTGAAGAGATAACTGAAGTGCAGGCTGCAAAAATGAAACCAAAATAGCTGTAGCTACTCTGGCTGTACTAATCATCTCATCTCAAGAAAGCTGATGTGGTTAGATTGCTTCCAATATCTGAAATCCCCTGGGAGCCTTCTGGGCTATTGCCAGATTCAGTGTAGGCTGTGTCAAAATGTAGATACTTTGGGCTGATTCAGACAGTCTCAGAACATTCAATATATCTGCCTTTGGCCAGAAGATGTGCTATAGGGCATCTGCATGTGTCTGAAGCAACACTTTGAGATCAGAGGAAATAGTCTAGGATTCCTACAAAAACAGCTGTAATGGGATGCAACTGAATCCCATTCCTGGGTAAGCTTTGAACACCTATGCAATTAAGCAAACATCTAAAGGCTGGGTACTGTTGGATTTCTGAACATGAATCTGTCCTGTCCCACATGTATGTGTTCATGATTCTACTGAAACGGAAGGGAAAGTATAGGCTGGAATTGCTGGCAGATGGCTGAGCTGTCCCCTGGGGAGGAAGGAGGTATGAATTTGAACCTCGTCTGACAGCAGAGGAAATTGATACCTTGCCACAATTTAATAACACACTTGAGTGTCTGCTCAAAAGCTCCTATTGGGAGTCTCTGAGTTGCAGAGCAGATGCTCTCCATGGCACAATTTGCAGTTTTACTCTGATTGCCTAAATGGAATCCTTTTGGGTTTACTGTGAACTTGAGGGTCTCTCTGAGGGAACCCTGCTGAAGACCTCACTCCAGCCTGCAGTCTGAATACAGCCACACATGTCTGGGTTCCAGTGGAAAAAGAGAACATTGATGGCTTAGGATTAGCTCTATTGCTTACACCATGGTGCTAATAACACCAAGGTCACAGGTTTGATCTCTGTATGGGCTGTCCACTGAAGAGGATCCTCGTGGATCCCTTCCAACTCAGAATATTCTGTGACTCACAGTACGTAAGCAGATAAAATGCTTGAATTATGAGTCCTGTGGAGTCCAGCTGTGCTTCACACAAACATATTCTTGCTGTGAATATGTATACCTAGGTGATTTACAGACAGATCAGACTTTTTTTTTAACATCGTCTATGCTCAACTTACATCACAGTATCTTTGTACACAGAGGTGCATGCACTCATCCTTCTTCAATACTTTTGTGTAACAGATTCATAATATAGTTTGAGGTTGTGTTCATAGAGCAAAAAAAGTTATTTTCAACATCTTGTGTATTTTGCTCCAAACTACTGAGCGTTGAGGTCTTTGGAGGACAGTCAAATCTTTGCTGTGTGTATGGGAAGGACTTCCTATGACAAAGACTCCTGTGGTCCTGATGTTTGGTGGCATTTTGAAATAAAAAGTAATATTGTAGTTGCAATTTTTCAGTGAGAATGGGAGGTAGGAATAAAATTTCTTTGTAGGTTTATGGTAAAATTAATTTTAATGATTTAATGATAAGAAATGTAAACTTTCTATTATACTTTTGTACTGCAGTGACAATATACAAATACAGTTTTCTCAAGCTATAATCATATAACTTGCATAATGATTACCCCTTTTCTTATATATTTTTTCTTAACTCAAGGTGGGCATTATGATAAAGTAAGCTTCACCTGTCTTGTGTTTTTAGCTCCCTAGTACTGGATGAACAGCTCATTTGGGCAATAGCTATAAATACACAGTTGTAGACAAACTGTACAAATGAACTCGGAGCTGTATATATATGAGGAAGAGTGGTTTGCACAGGTTAAAGTAGAGAAAGGAACATTTTCCTGTAATATCGAAATCCAGCTTGATTGAAGATATGCACAGGCGTGCAAGCACACACAATTATTGCTTGAGCTTATGAAAATGTAGCTCTTAATATCTGTTCTAACCTCCATTAGTAATATTATAGAGCTGCAGTCTGCATCTATATTGGTTATTTAACAGTGATAGTGCATATTGTAATCGATCTGGATAAAGACGATTAGCATAAAGTATGGCAGATGTGCTTAAACCTTATGTCCCTATGTAGTCATATTGGTCAATGATGGCTTAATTTTTCTTTGAAATAAAATGTACAGCTCCTGTTTGTTGCTTGGTATAACTTTTAAATGCAAAATTCCTGTGCATCTTTAAATAAAGTGAGAGAGTTTTTATCAAATAATACAGATAATTAAGTGCTGAAACTGAAGCCCATGTCTGAGTGAAGAATTCTGCTGATTTTGTGTGTGTGATTGTTTACAGATTTCGTTCTCCATTTGCTCCCCAAGAATACACTTAAACACTCAATCAATGAATAACCTACAGCAGTTTGTTGTAGATTCAATAATGGGGACTGGTGCATTGTACCAGGATAGTCAGATATACCCATAGGGAGTGTCAGTGGTCAAAATGCTTCCATTGCCAGAAGGTAGTCTGAAAATGGTCTAGAAATTCAATACAGCATTGACCCTACATTGTATACATGATCTGCAGTCAGTTTCTCAATCTTACTTGAAGTTTAACAACAGCCATTTTCATTCTAGGATTCAGAATGTATGGATAAATGTATATACTGGATTAAAACTATTTTTCTTTTGCTAAAGCTGCAAGTTTGAGGTGTTTGTGTTTGTTTCCCCCCTTTTTGTATATCACCTTCTTGTTTTGTTTTAGCACAAACACATTTTATGGCACTGAAGTTTCTGAAACTACAGTAGTAGAAAAATTATGCACACTCCCCCCCCCTCCATTTTCAGATATCTCTAACTGATACCAAATGTTTTCAAAATGCATAATGATACCAAATTGCAGAAAATATGTATGTTGCTAGAATAACTGAAAAGCTTTAGCTCCTGATGATATGAGAAACTGACTTGGGTAATGAAATTTAATGTAGAAATTTATTTAAATATTTCAAATTGAAACAGAAAATGTGAGCAAAACTTTATAAATTGAAGACTGCTTCTTGCAAAGAACTAGAAATTATTTTTATTGTATAGGAAAAAACTAAACTTGTTTCCGTTTATACAAATTTTTATTCTTTGCTTTTTTTTTTCTCCCAAGTGAGAGTAATTATTTTCTTAATAATCATACCTGAGACCCTCCATACTGCCTGTGTTCTAATAGATCCTATGCTGCAACTTCTTGGATGGAACAAAAACTTCCTGCTAATTGACACATCACCTTGCTCCAGTCTACTGACCATTCAAGGTAAGTCAGATGGTTTTATTGTGCAGCATGTTTTTTGTTTTCTGAATTGTCAGTGAAAGTCTTGTTAAACTAAAGCAAATGTATGTTGCCTTGCCCTGTGCTTCAGACTGATGCATATTAAAGTGAGCATTGCTACTAAATAGTTAGAAAAAGCCATTGCACTTAGTGTCTTGAGTTATGCATGTGACCATAAAGTGAGATTACACCGCTTGTGATTTTTAATGTACAGTGTTACAGGCTGGTTTTCAAAAGTGAGCGGAGAGCTCTAGCGCTCGCTTCCCAAATGGAAGTCTAATTGTTCTATTAAAATATCAGCCATCAACTTTTTGGTTTAGTTCAGATTTTTAAGACCTTCTTCCCTTGAGGTTGTTTGTATAACGAAATATTTTAGCTGTATCTTATTTAAGAGATGCAAATGTTTCATAGAACCTTTCTGAAGCTTTTTCTGAAGACTAGAAGTGTTTTGTTTTGCCAGCTCTCTATGAAAGTTCAGTGCATAAAATGTTAGAAGCCTGACTTTTTTTCTGTCTCGTATATCTTTGAAAAATTGGTTTATGGCAAGTCATACATCATGTATCTAAGACATATGGGAATAGTTAAAGATTAAGGTAAATAGACAAATTGAACTGCTTTAAATCATTTTTCCTTGTTTCACTTTTATGAAAGAGTTTATGAACAAAAGTTGACATTAAGGAATCACAATAGGCTATTCTATATATTTTAGACAGTGGTAAAGACTTTAGTGTCAGAAAGTGTTGCATCACTGATGCTTATATCAATTTGATTGGTGTCCAAGTTTTAAAAATGTTACTTTGTCAAGTCATAACCTTTTCTGAGTCTTTCATTTGTCATTGTTTTGATGATTATATCTTAAGAAAAAAAAGAAAAATGTTCTGTGCATCAGGAATCATATCATAGTTCATAAGGCTTATCAATTTTTTGGGTAAAATTAGTGTTCGTCCTCTTATTTAATATGATTACTTAGATCTTTTGGTGGAAATGTTTAATTTTAAATACAAAGATTAGCAATTTAACTCTAGAAAAGTTTGTTAAAAATGCATTTTAATGAAATTCCAGGACACAGTTTGGCTTGCGAAGTCATAAATGGGAAAACTTGCTCCAGCATAGCCACCATAGTCTGGCTGTTACTGACAATAGTATTGTCGTGAGCTGGGGGCTTCCAGACCAAAGGGAAGTGTCAGCTGACAGAGCAAGGTAATTCAGCAGAGTTGAACTTGAGATAAGCAGATGAGTATTGTTGTTCTTGTCTTGAATGTTCAAATGAAATGCAGCAATTCTGTAGACATGGAGTAACTAAGAGGGAATGGATGTGTTTTGCCTATTTATGTTTAAATCATTGGGAGGAACTTAAGAAATGTGAAACAATAGGAGCGTGCACTAAAATGCTATCCATGGCTGAAAGTGTTGTTTCCTTTACTTTGTGATTTCAGCGCAATTATTTATGTTGTCATTCTGAAGGGCTGGGAGCTGGGGTGGGTGTTAAAGATGATGTTAAGATGAATTGACCATATCTAAATATTTCTGTGTACGTATAGGAAGCTTAAGGGGCAAACCAACCAAGCTACCAGTATTTTATTTTATTCAGATCCTTGGGGGCAGTTTAGCCAAGTGATCTTAATTTAAAACACAATTTCTTCCAAATGTCAACTAAATATAATAATTGTGGTGTTTTTACAGCTATTGCATTTACTCCTTCACAGGATTTCCTTGTTAGTTGTAGGGACATAATTGCTGCATATACTTTTTAGGCCTTATATTTTTACTGGTTTAATGCTAGTCTTGTACCTAATAGCTAATTTGGTTTATTTTTGCTGCATGCAGTAATATGAAATACACCAGTGGTTCCTCTGATCATGTTAGAAATTGGCGGTTTGTGTCAATCTGTCTGTATCTAAACCAAAATGTTCTGGTATATCTATTCTTTTGCAAATGGTAGTTTTATTTCCCCCAGAGATGAGGGACCAAAACATAGAAACAAAATAATATTTAGTGTTGTGAATGTTCTTTTCTGTAGCAAGATAATAATGTTGCTTTGTAGCTATTTTTAATGGGTCACTGATTGTTTTGAATTAGAGGATGTATTTGGGCTGTTTCTATGCACTAAATAAAAACTAGACACTGATTATTTAGAGTACTATAGGTATTAGTGCAGCCTTTAGTCTGCGGAGTAGGAAAGTGCTTGTTTCCTACAAATCTATTCCTATCTTCCTTGTCTATCGAATTAGCTAAAAAGAAGGTAACTGATCAAAACTCTACAATAGTAAAAGAATTCTTAGGTGAGTTATGCTTCCTAAATTAATGGAGAAATAACTCTTCACTTTTCTAGATTAAATTTGTATAATAAGCTTGATTATTGAATTACATTGCAATATTTTACCTTAAAAAGATATATTAGCACGACTTCTGCTAAGGCAACTTCTCTTTCTCTCTTAATATTGTCAGTGGCAAGTGTGCCGGTAAGCTTAGCCTGACATCCAAATGTTGCTGTTTAGCCAGGGAGCTTTAACATTTTGATCACAAGAGGGAGCTGTTGGAGCTAAAACTACTAGAAATGCTCGCTTACGCATTGCCGTTTTAATCGATACAGCTCCGTTCTAAATATTTAATGAAATACATTAACAATTATTAGTTTCCACTATCATACCCTATGACTACCATTGACATTCATTTTCTAAGAGAAGTATGAAAACAATAATTAAAGTGAATAAACCTATACATTGGCAATAACGTATTTGGGGTGTGTGTGGGAACAACAGCCAATCTTTCCTCCTCATGTTGGTGACAAGCTTAAATCTGCTTCAAAGCAAATAGTCTTGTCAAGCAGTGAAACATGACTTTTGTTATAGAAACCTTTGTTATTCATTTATGTTGTTATGTATCAAAAGTCTGTGGGTCCAACTTTTGCAGTGTCCCTGGTAGGAAATTGAGTGCACACATGAATGTCATATGGTGAAGAATGTCAGTTTATATGAAAATTGAAGAATTATCTGTTTTCCCCCTGCAGTTATGCACAAAGGCATCATTGTCAGTTGCCTTTCTTAGGCCTTCCCTGCAGGCATGATCAGACTCAAGCAGACAGCTATTTTCCTTTAATTTTCCACAGCAAGTCAGTAATGCTTATGATTATTGTGAAGTCAGGAAAAGTTTAGTTTCATCAAGTGACATGTAGTGTTGCAATTAGTTACTTAAGGACTTCTTATAAAATTTTATACTATGGTATCTGGCTTGTCAGATGCAGCTAAATATTAGCATCTTGTATTAAACAGGAGGGTAAAAACTCCTAGCAGAAAGCACAGCTGACAGCTCTCAACATGAGCTGAATGATCACTCACAATTGTAATCGATTCTGTAAGTACTGAACACAAACCCCCAGGCAATTGAGGAAAATAGGATGATGAAGGACTGCAAACTAATACGTTACACATCTTCATTGATTAGTCATTGATTAACCATTATTTTTCTGAATGACAAACAGCTAGTGGTAAAGTAACTGAAGCCGATGATTTATTTACATGTTAGACAGAAGATGACTTCTTTATTTGGCTGATTGTGAGCTAATGTGAAATTGGAAGATAGCAACAGTTTAAGAATAAAGGCAGGTTTATAATATTTTTCTTTGCAGCATTCCTAGATTCAAAATGTTTTAACTCAGGAGAAATTTGACTGGACTTGCAAGCAGCCCATAAAATTCAAATGCAGATTGTCTACGTGGTACCTGTAGTATAACTACATTTAAAGGGATCATTTTATAGACTTGGTATTTACAAGAATATTGATCAGTGTTTATTGAACTTTTAATTTAATTCTCTGTTTTGTCCAGTGCCTTATTGGCAATTAAACACAGCTGCAGAAAAGGTACAATAATGGTTTGCAATATACCCACGATCTTTATTATTCTGAAAATACCTCCAAACCCTAGCTTTGAACGCCCTATGGAATTAGGAATCACATAATTAGGAAACAGATTTGGAGAACAGTTTTTTCTTTAGTACATATCAAATATCTAATTATAATCAGCATCTACTAACAGAGTGTGAGGTAAAACTGATTGCCGTGGAAGGTGGGTGGGGTGCTGGACTAAGGTTTCTGCCAGTCCAGTGGACTTATGTTCAGGGGCCAGATGACATTTTCCCCTTCTGTATTTTTTTTAGATTGTTCTTCCCTGAAGGGGTAGCAAAATCTGTTCCTAGTGAATGCTTAAATCAGTGTAAGAAAAGAGGCCTATGATGCTGTCTGTTTGAGAGATTCCCTGGTACAGTCTACTTCAGCTATGAAAGTATTGTGAACAATGCCTATTATTTGTGATCAAGCATTAAGAACCTTCACTTTTGTCTATCATAGCATTAATTGTGATGAGCTTTTTGTAAGCTTGTGTGTATGTTTCTTTGTAGGAATTTTGTTCCAAATTAACTGTAACAATGTGTGCTCAATCTAGAGTGCTAGTTATCTGTGACGTGTATTAACTAGTTATCAGAGGGGTTCAGTGAGAGATCTGTACTTTCAGGAAATATGAATGTAGAATAACTATTTAAGAGAAATTCATCACCATTGCAAGATTTAAAGGTTAATTATCGTGTCATATAAATTAAGAAAAGAAAGATGACAATATACCATAGTACTACAGTTGAAGTGCAAATGTGCTTGATACTACCTCTAATAACTGTTCCATTATCAGATATACAATTGTGTAATTCTGTTGTCTTCTGCTCCTAATAGTTTTCAAAGTCTGTAAATTAATACATTAAAATGTCACTACACACTGGGCCAACTTCTTAAGCATCAAATTCCCTCCTCCACTTTATGGTGAAAAAATTGTTGTGTAATTTTTTGCTTCTGTATGAGAGACTCACAAGTGGATAGCAACCGATATCCAGCTGGTATCTCCTGACCATGTTTAGTACACCTCTGCTAAACTGTTAGCTTTATGTTGAAATGCTTGTCAGCTGGAACTAAGCATGATCTTATTTCAGGGTTTGCACATTTTTTACATTAAAAAAAAATAAACCCTCATGCTCTTTGTGTTCAGGTCTGTAACTTGCTTACAAAAGATTTCTGGGACAGTGATGAATTTATACTATTATTACTTTTGACTTTCTGCCAAGAGAAGTTGAACTAGTTTGCCTCTTGGCACATCCAGTTTCCCCGTAGTTTCAGGAATGGGTTGTTCTGGGCAGCAGAAGCAGTTCACCAGGCACCAAGCTGCTGTTTGCTAGGCTGTTCCATATTATGAGCCCTGAAATGATGGTACATATCCATTTGACATGTCTTAATTATAAATCTCTACCTCCTCATGGCTGATCAGTCCTGTGCGTTATTGAGGAACCTGCAGCACTCCTGCTCTCCCAACACTGCCTCGTGCTGCACGATGAGTGTTCACAGTGAATGCTGCTGATTGCTTTAATAAGTCTGAAAAATAACAAAAGGAAAACTGCTTTTGCCATAAAACCACACGGAAAAGCTTCTAGAACAAAGCATAAAAATGCTCAGTTCCATTCCTGTTATATATGCATTTTCAATACGTATTTCTGGTTTCTTTTGTAAAAGTGACTAAGAAACCCAATGAATCCTTATAGAATTTTGTGTCATACTTTGTTTGTGTTACCCATTTAAATTGCCAATTAAGGACACTATTCACATGAACAGGAGTTTGATGTGGCCTGCTATGTAATGCTGGTACATACTTCATAATTGAAGGAAAGAAAGAAGTATTTTGGATTTTAATTCTGATTCTTATGAGTCCAGATATACTATCACAAATACACATGGGGGGGGGGGAATATGCCTTGGTGTCTTCAAGCATATTTAGTATCTTTAAATTTTTAAATTAATATGTAGCTGTCAATTTTAAACTAATTTGGATGGACAGCAATAAAATGCAAACCTCACTTCAAATTAGAATTTTCAGTGAGGATTTCTAATGGAAAGTAATTGCTGACAATAGGAAATGACAAATTACTAATTACTTAGTTCAATTAGACTTTTGTGCCTTTGGTCCTAAGTGGCAAGCATACAGCAAATCTTGCACTTTTATAACAATTAATGACACTAAAACTATTTAAACTGCCAACAGATGTGAGTAAGAAGACATGAGTCGAAACTTACTTAATTTACATACTCTCCCAATTTTATATCAAGTAAATGGTGTTTAATTTTTATGTTACAATTAAATATAACTGGCATAGTGTAATTTCTGCAGGACTTCTCAGAATGGAATAGTTTTGCTGAAATGCTACTGCTAATGCTTTCTTTTTCTCTTATCACAGCACTATTTATCTTAAAGTGAGTCTAAAATATATAGGGGCAATGAATGGAATATAATTTTATTGTGAAGCTTGTGCTTCCTAAAGAGTTTTTCTAAAGTGGACTGTAGAATTGCATCAACCTGACTACTGTGATGTAAGATTTCAAATTCTGCTTCTGGTTTACAGGTGATTGCAAGGCTTCATCCAGAGTGTGGCATTCAGAAGCAGTCAAACATTCCATATATTTGATTCTCAGTCTTTATTAAAGCCCTTCTAGAATTTGTGTGTTAAATACTGTTTCTCAGTTCATGCTATGCTGACTTATACCATTTTTGAGCAAAGACTAGAATCTTTGTTCTTTCTCACATGTTGCAGTTTTGAATTGCTTTCATCTATGTTTCTACTAAATATGAAGAGTGGCAAACCATAAATTGACTGCAGTGGTTTCTATGTGGCTGCTAATATATTTGTCTTCTCTGTGAAATTTATCATAATTTCTACTCAGAACTTCTTATACTGGATGCCTAAAATTAGATGCCCAAATAAACTTTCTATGCCTTAGGAGCTGCTAGCCTCTTTTCAATCTATTCAGTGTGATTATTATGACTTCTTTAAGGTGTTTAACAGTTCTGAGAACTGAACACTTCTCTTTGAATATATGAATACCTAACATTGGAAATATTGCTCAGTAATATATTTTTAGTCAATGAAAGAAGGAAAAATATGCTCAATTGTGATGCTATTAATCTAACAAAACTCTGTTTGACTTTGCACGTTATTTTGCAAAGGCCTATTGCTGACTTCTTCCCTTAGGCAAAACAAAAAGAAAGCTAAAGGCAACACTTGAAAGAATTCATTAATCTAATAATAATTTATGATTACTTAATTTTCCAAAGGAATCCTTTTTTTTTCTTTTTTTTTGTAGCAAGATATAAGGCAGTAGAGGATTTTGTAGCAGTGCATGTTCTGTGGAAACGATGTACAGAGAGAAGATAATATGCTTAATATGGGAATAGAAATAGGAATGTACTTATAAAATTTAAATGAGAAGGCTACAAGAAAATTAAAATATGGAACCCAAATCAGGAAAGATTTATAAAAGTGCCTACATTTAGTTTCAAGAATTGTCTTGTAAAAGATGTTTAGTAAGGTATGTTGTGCAGGTGTGTAATTTTGGTTTTAAAAATAATATAGGTACTGATAATGTTACAAGAGCCTTAATGCAGCCTACTTCAAGGCAGACCAAGTTTGAGATTGAATATGGTATTTCTTCCTCAGTGTGCTTTTATCTAAGGTCTTGGCAAATTGGTCATCACTTTCCTTAGTTTTCTTACACTTTATGCAGTACTACTAACAAAATATTAAAATTCTCCTTAATTTGAAACATTGTGTCAGAAAAGCTGAACAGAATAGATGCAGAGGGTGTATGTTACACATGAGGGTTACAGCCATACAACTAAATACTTGAAGAACAGCTCTTCACCTGGATTATGTTTGTGCAGTTTTGTTGTTCGTAGAGATGCTTCAATCTCTAACACTTCGGTCTGGCAGTTTCTGTTGACCTGTCCTGTACTATTAATCCTCTAAAAAGCAAGCACCTATAGCATATGCAGTCTATGAAACTCCTGGCAAATGGATTTCTCCAAGTGAATTTCCCTAAGAGATTGTTTGTTTGTTTGTTTTTTGTTTCATGGGTTTTTTTTGTTTTGGTCATCCCCACCCTCCTCTCCCCCCCCCGCCCACTTTTAATTTATTTCTAATTCCCAACAATTAAGGTAATTACACTGTTAGTTCAGAACAGACAAAGCTTCTGAATGAATTGAATTGCCAGCAGTAGTTTTGGACAAACCTATGTTGTTTCACCACGGCTGTAGTTTTCTTTTCCTAAAAGCTCAGTGAACTTTAGAGCTAGAAATACAAGAGAGACCATACCTCATAATAGAAGAGAAAGGAAAAGCATAGGCAGGGGGTAGGAAGCCTGGGCAGGGACAGAGGACAGAAAGAGTTTCACAAATCAGAAGGGAAAAAAATTGTGGCATTGGTATTGTACTTAGAAAGAGATAATGTGGAAGAGAGGTGAGAGCAGGGACAGAAGTATACCTGTACCAAGAAGGACAGAAAAAAATAAAACCGGAGAAGTGGCCTAATTAGAAGAAAAAAGGAGAGAGACAGATGATGGTGGGGGGTGCGGGAGGAAGAAAAAGAAGGGTCAAAGGTACCAGGCAAAAAAAAATAATGAAGCTAAGGAAAATTAGTGGGACAGATATAAGGCTAAGAATATGGTGTCTTCATTCATGCCACAATGAATCATGAGAGTAGAATGTTTAGGCTGATTTAATCATCTGCAGAGTGTATAATTTCCTTTATAGCTCCATCATAATTATTGAGGCACTGGCAACAGATGAAATATGCAATTCTCGATTGTTTGGTCTATTGAGGAAAATGAGGAAGAAAAGGATGAAAGGCAGGAATACAAATCTATTTATGTTTAATTGTAGTTTGGATGAAATGTATGGATATATGTGTCCATGCGACTGAAGAGATACCTGAATCTCTAGTGATGCATTAATGTGGAAGCGAGATTGCTAATTACAGTGTTCTGTCAACTAAAAAGTACAGAGAGAGTAATAATTTACCTCAGAGGCAATGTTCTTTTACTAATAGAACATATTGGGTAAAGTTTAGTTTCTAAAATGGACTAATATCATTGTTGTAAGTATTTCCTTAGCAAAATATTAATTTTTTCCAGAATGAAAAGGTATTTTTATCAGAATTGGAAAACCCAAACACCAGCAGTCCTTTAGTGTTTAGTAAAAAAAAATATAGACCATTTGAAATTGCCATAATCTCTTAGCACCTGTGGCCCAGAATATTTCAAAATTATGTTTGTCGTTATAGAAACTCTTAGTTGTGTGGCATGATTATTCTGAAGTACTTTTCTCCAAAGTGAAAAGCAATATGAATGGATTTGTACTGGTCCCCTTTGCAGATAATTTTCTGTTATCATAGCAATGAAAGCTAACAGTACAGGATGATGCTGTAAATATTTTCTATCATATGGCAGTAACTATACTGTTAATCTAATAGTTGGCTTATTATTCTTCATCATAGAAATTGTCTTTCCATTTTGTTTTTAAGACTAATGACTCTTAACCAGAGCAATGCTGTTGAAAATTTCTGATAAAAGTAGATCTCTTAAAAAAAATATGATTTTTTATATTAAATTACAGAGGCTCTACTATTCCAGTTTTCCTGAAGAGATAAACAAAACTGCATTACCACAACCACCCCTCCCTTATTTTTTTAAAGAGGAAATCTGAAGCGCAAAAAGAAAAATTGATATAATTTAGAACTAAGACCCTGATTCAGCAAAAAAAAATCAGCTTGACTTGTGCACTGGGCAAGGCCACTGAAGTCCTGAGCAATTGTTTTTCATAGCTACAGTGCAGTGGAAGACAGATGGCTGTTTCCCTGAACTGGTCCAGCCATTTTAAATATGCTTAAATAAAACATTTGTTTAGAATTTTTCAGCGTAATAGTATTAAATAATGGTTTGTTATTAGAAAGAAATTTTTTCTAGGTTGACAGGTGTCTTATTTTTAAGAAATTAAAACTTTGTAAGGCTTTGTGCATTTGTTTAAAAAAAATGCCATGAAATTCTCTTTTCAGAAAAAAAGAGCAACTACAAGATTTGAAAATAGGGCAAAATATTGTATTTTACAACCATATTAAGGACAAAGCACTGTCATAAGTAAAAGTTAAAACTGCATGTAAACCTTAGTGGAAGGTAACTGCTCCTTTGAAAGTGTAACTATAGGAGCTATATAGGAGCTATTCCACTATTCCAGGATAGTGGAATAACAAGAGCAACAACCTATTGGAAGAAACATGGCAAGAAGACATTTTTAGAATTGGTAGATTTTAGAGGGATGTTTTTTTCTTTCCTAACAAAGGTAGAGGAGAAAGGTAATAAAGTCATTTATGTTTTTTTATTTTTATATTGATATATGGATGTGGATTTTGATAGCACTTTGTAGAGGGTCTACTGCTGTTGTAGACAAAGTATCTAAGGCCAAATGCCTTTTTAAGAAAACAGAGTATAGAATATATTAGTGCATGCAGAAGATTATAGGTAGTCTTCATGCACGTGTCTTAGCTGAATAGAGTGTAGTCAAGAGCTGAAACAGGGATACCTGATTTTTGGCACTGACCCTTGGAAATTAAGTACTTATTTGCCATTTATATTGGTAGATGTCTGGAGTGGTCGCGACTAAGATTTTGCCTCCATACTATAGTACTGGAGAGAGAAGCTAATGACTGTGCTAATGACAGAATAAGGAAACGGGTTTTGAAGTCAGTCATCCACAAAAGTTAAGGTCAAGTTTCTGCTTTACAATGCCTGTTTTGGAAAATAAAACAAAATTGAAACTCATGCTCTCTTCTTCCCAATTTTTTTCCCATTAATTATGAGGAGCCATACAGATATGAATAGAAAATTATCTCACTCATGTTAGGTCCTCAAATAGCTGTTATTGCCAGACTAAAGCAATAAAAAAAATCACTTATTGCCAAAGTCATGAACTTGTCTAATCTCATGACTTTTGTTCGTAGTGTGTTTATTTATTTAATTTTCTAAGCTTATATTACCCAGTGGGGGTTTTTCTTAGGGGGGGGCAGAGTTTGGTTGTGGTTTTTTTGGGGGGAGTTTTCCCAGTAAGCAAAAATGGCATTTAGAAGCAGGATATTTATAAAAAAAACCCAGTGTGTTTTAAGAGCTTAATGCTAGAAGCACTGGACGTGGCAATGCTGAAAGTCTCGCTTCTTGATGTGGCACATACTGTAATTCATCATAAGGAAGTAAGAGTGAGTAAAGCTTCTTAAGTCTGGGCTGTGCTTTTCTAAAGAGCAGTGCCTACTGGCATCCCAGAGAGGAGGAATCAGCTGTCAGGTTGCCTCAGAGCCTTATGGCCCTACCAGAAAAATGGATTTGTGTGGCATTAAGTTGTTCTTGCCCCCATTAGGTTGCATCAGTACTGCAGCCAAAAACTGCTTTTAAACTTCTCTTGTGTTTGATCCCCTGACTTACATTCTCTTGCTGTTGTAAATTGCTTCTTTGGGGGAAAGAGAGGGGCTGGCAAAGTCTGTATTGTAGCTCTTAGTAACAGGTATGTTCTGCTTCCTCCAGTGATGACTTGTCTTTTTTCTTTTCTTAAAAACAAGTCTCATACAGTATCATTTTTTTTCTTTTCTCCCAAAGAAACACCAATTAGTAGATTTAGAAATGGCTGATAACTTTAATTGCAGAGAGTGGATGAGCTTTTCTCTTTTAACTTTCAAAAATCTAATCTAACAGCATTGGCAGAGACGTGTAAGTTCACCTGACTGTATTTGCTGCAATTCGATGTCAGGTTCTGCTCCTCATTATGTTAGAGTAAGTCTAATGCAAGTCTTCTGACATCCATTGTCCGGGGGATTTACCATGGGAACAACAAGACAGAGCTGAGGAAGAAGTGAGCCCTTAGCTTGAGGTAGTGAGGGCATGGTGTCTGGCTCCATGTCCTGCCACTTGCCAACATCTGCTGGGCCTTGGTAGAAAGAAGCAGCTTCTGGCTTTTGATTTTCCTCATTTTCTTTCTCTTTCCTCCTTCATCTTCCCTTTCAAAAATCTCCGTATTCTCTCAGTACAAATACAACTTAAAAATAATCTTCAATTGCCTTTGATCACATGTTATTTTTCCCTGAGTGCATTCAACTGTGGTTCGCTGGGTCTTGGCTCATGTTGGTCCAGTGTGTGTCTGCATATTCCAACCTAAATTATTCTGGTATTCTATGAAAAGATTAGAAAGTAGTGGCATGACTTATATTAGGCTGCAAAGAGTAGGTTTTATTACATTCCCACAATGGGGAGTATAGTTTTGTCAAATATTTTTTCCTCTCAGAGGTGAGATAGCTTTAGGTCCCACGGTCTGTCACTGCAATCTACCTTTTGTACCAATGGAGTGTGAGTGCTGGTACACACCAAGCCTGGGGGAAAGCAGCTCTGTAACTCAGTGTGGTACAAGCAGTCTTTTCAGTTTTTCTAGTTTCTTGCTTAGTCATGAAAGGTAACTTAACACTGACTTTAGTACAATCCACAGGGTTTTGGCAGCAGTCTATTGATTTCTGTTTTATTTTTTATTTATTTCTCTGAATTCCATGTGGCTTTCGATTTAGTTGTACTGGAAAAGGACAAAATAAAATCCTGCTCTGTTATGTCAAAAACTATGCTTGGACTCAATAGGGAATGATAAGGGGTGAAAGACATTTTTCTGTGGGCCTACAGAACACTGTAGCTGTTTCAATAATTCACAAAACCACTGGTGTTTATAAACCATTGTCTTGTATCAGGATGCTGAGTGTATACAACTGCAACAAAGAGACAGTCTATCTCCTCATTTACCGACTACAGTTAGAGAGCTCCTTTTTTTAGTGATCAGTTTGTTCATTCTGTCTTATATTAATGTTAGCACTGAAAAAGAATGTGGATTTTTTTCCCCCCTCTCCTTCCTGAGCAGGCTCATTTTCTTTCAGGACTTGTTGTCCTTCCTCTGTTACTGAAACGGCTTTCAGTTTCCAGGCTACCTAGCTGAAAGACTGTTTGTGGCTATAAAAGAGCCGAACCGGGGCTCAGTACATGGATCTGAGGAGGATTACTAAGGATTCTAGGGCATTTTGCTTCTGTCCAAAATTACTTTAAGGCATTGGTGTCAGATAGCTTGGCTGTGTCTGATGGATCAAGGGGACGGAGTGAGAGTGAGAAAGAGAGGTGAAAGGGATAAGGAAAGGATTGAGGACAAAAGGAAGATCAGAAAGCAGTCTGGGTAGTGAAGGGAGAGACAGGAACAATATCTTACTTGTGAACTTCTATTTCTAACTCTTTGAATACCAAAGGCAATCGAGAGCGTTTCTTCAGTCATATTGACACAAGCTGGAGACAGGTGGTGGGCTTTAAAATTCATTAGTGATTGTGAATCACTATATATCTCCTTCATATATAATTTAAAAATTTCTGTATTTGACAGTCTTTAAAAGTAGGAAGGTGTATATTCTTACTGCGAGTCATAAATAAAAATGAATCAAGTATTTTTCACTGTGGGGCTATTTTCTTTCAATTTCATTCATTTGACAATTCCTGACAGTAGGTGTTCAAGAAACATTCAAATCCACAATAAGCAGTGTTGGAGGTCAGGACTGCAGTGTGTTTGCAGAGCTGTATGTGAAGAGAAGCATCCTGACTGTGGTGTTCGTGGTCATGGGTGCCGAACACGTTGCCTGCCGTGGGCCCCAGGATGTGGCACGCTCTGCTTGGCACTGGGCACTTGGGTTGAAGTCATCTGGGAAGCTGCTGCCAGTGCATCTGCACTGTAATGCTGATGTCCAAGTCTCACATGCTGCCTTTGATTGCCAGTTTCTATTACTGTGGCCTCTGGGACAAGGTGCATAATTCTGTGTTTTCTGCAGAAGGGGGTCTTAGAGCAATTTTTGAAAAGCACAAGCAGGAACCAAAAGGTTGTGAAGCTTCCTCCAGCTCCTCTTCTTTTGAATAAAATCAAAACCTGTGTTCTAAATGTGCATGCTCTGGTTACTAAGTATGACCAGTTTCCATATCTGACACTGCCCATCTATGGATATATAGCCAGAAGAGAGGGCAAATTTTGACCAGGCACAAAAATGTCTTTCTGTAGATTTACAAGTGCTACTTACTCTCTGGTTTACCTAGGACAAAGAATGATGGTGGTAGTCATGGTGGGTGGCAATGGAAAAGCCATAGTTATGTCTAACTATTTTTACTGCTTAGGTACCAGAGTCACTTAGAAATACCGCCAAGGTGTAGATAGAGTGAGTCAACAGGAACCAGTCTCTTAGATAAAAGTATTTACAGCACGCTGGGGAGAGGAATGTGAACGTTGAAATGGTGGGACAAATTTTGAACTCAGACATGTATGTTTTTTTCCCCCCCCTCTGTCAGTTTATAATCATATCCCTTTCCTAATCTTCTTCTACGCTAAAAAGCTAGCAGAGAAATTGATATTTTAGGAGTTTTACTTCATCCTGCAACTTTCAGTGTTTTGCCTGAAATGGATGAAGTTATTGTGCAATCCATAATTTTTGTTTGTAGAAGGTGATGATAAAACACATCAGAAGTTTTGAAGAAGAGCTTTTATTTTTAGCGAGGAAAATAATGCTGGGGGAATCAGCAAACTGTACAAAACTGTAGACTGGAATGATGTTATCTGCATTTATAAGAATGCATAAAATGATAAACAAGCGCTGGTGGAAAAATAATGAAGATATCACTAAACCTACTTTCAGAAGTAAATGGTCGTTTCCAGTGAAGGCCTGATGATCCAAATTTGGGTCACATTTGGCTCATAGCTACAGAAAATGCATATGAATTTGTCTGAATTAGATTTTGGGGAAGGGGAAAAATGCACATCAGCATCTAAAACCTTGTAAAACTCTCCTGAGACAGAGAGATGTATAAGTATAAATGACATATGTACATATAGTTGTATCTTCTGTTTGGTCGATTTACCAGGAAAGAATTGGGAACAAAGTGATAAAGCTGCACAAAGATTTTTTTATGCTTTTATTTTCTTTTTCTTGTTGTTCAATCCCCTATATTTTGTCAAACTGCAGTTTCACTGCTGAATAATATGGTAAAAAGATTCATTGTAAGGGTTACCTAACATTGGTGGTGTTGATGAATAGTTGCAATTAATACATTCCCTTAATTAGTCTGATACCCAGAAGATGCACCTGGCAGGTCATTTTAATACTACAATTGATTTATTGCTGCTAGAAATGATTTTACCAGCTATCTTCAGAGAGCACAATTAGAGAGGATTTCATTTTTTGGTGCATTTTCACTGAGGAATAAACATAAAAGTTCTATGTAATTCAGAACAAAGCAGCTATAATGTACTAATGCTTTATGGATTTTATTAATATTCAGCTAACATTAGAGTCAATTTTAGAGAATAGCAACCTATTTTCTGTATGAAGTATTCAATTTTTAGTATGAGAGTCCTTTATTTAAAAACAAAATCAAACCGTGATATTTTAAATTAGTTACTTTTATCATGTGTGGGAAATTTTATACATGGTGTAACAATAAGAATGTATTGATAAATGTGTTTGTCTTTTTTTGCTGCATGTGATGTATGTGTCGGATGCACTGAGATTTAGGAAAAACTATAAATTATTTATACGTATTATATTTTTTGAATCATGATGAAGTACCTCTAAACAAAGAAATGTTTTTCTGGGGTCACTATAACAAAGTAATTGAATCAATGTCAGCTTAGCCTGTCATGAAAGTATCAGCTTCTACTTTCACATTTCTAAATTTCCTTGTTAAAATTGATCTTGAAATTAGCTTGTTATGCCTTCCCCCCCNCAGACAGCATGGCTGCCTTTTGTTAGCCTCTCTGTGCACTAATATCACTGACTTTACTGTGGAGGCATCCAGCAGGATCCCTTTTTCATCATAGAACTAAAGGTTGTTTCTTCAGTAACAACCTGCTCATTCCCAAGTTTCTTAAAAACTACTTTTTTCATCCATTTTCTAAGTGACAAAGTGTTCCCTGATGAGCAGTGTGGTGGGGACACATACACACAGCTGTTCAGGGTTCGGACTGTATGTTGCTTGTGTGCTCAAAGTTTGGAATAAAATCATTGGGAATTTGTTCATGCAGCAAATGCAAGATTTTCCCTTTATGTTGTAGGGTAATCTAAATTCACCGAAGCTTTATTTGTCTTCCAAACAGCTTTGGCTTTCCCAGGGACTGAAGGGTCAAACCTGATATGCAGGGTGCATCTCCATAATCTTTAACGCAGGGTTAGTGTGTGTGGTCACAAACTGTTCTTTCAGCCTTGGCATCTTGAATTGAGGGGTCTGGATTTGGTAGTGAGGTTCTGTTATTTCAGATTAAAGTACTAGTAGAATAACTCTTGACCTTGCAATAAATGTATGAGAAAATACTTATAGTTCAGTAGTTATGGGTGGTGTTTAGCCTGATATGTTATTTTACATCATTCCAGAGTGCATACAAGGCACTGCGTAGAAAAGAAAGAAAACATTCCCCTTCATCTCTGAATCTTCAGATCGATTTTCGGTGTGGCCTAAAAATGGTATACAGCTCTAAAATGAAGTAGGAAATTGTTACTAAACAAGGACATTATTTATGGCACCGTTAAGACTTGGTTCCAGTCTGCCCAAAATCAAGGTCCAAGTCTGGGTTCTCTGCTTTGAGAAGATGTACCCCAGCATGATGGAAATTCTTGTTTATTATAACTGAAATATTCCGGGCACTTACATGTGCTGTTTTTCACTAGGGTTGCTAGTAATTCTGTGAAGCATGCTTGACAAAGCTTAGCAGCTTTGCAGACAACCTATCTTTAGGGCCAGGCAAATACAGTGGGTGAAATGGAGAAACTTCTTGGTAACAATGTGGGTTTGAACAGCTCATACATGAAGTAAGAGGGCAGTTTGGGGTGACAATGAAAATGTGATAGCAAGAGATTGTCTACAAGGCATGCTGTAAGTAATACCAAGGCCTTCAGCCACTGTGTCTTGGGGGACCTGTGAAAACATTCAAAGTTGTGCCTGTGTCACAGCCAGATCCCAAGGACCATCTGCAGTCTGGGTTTTTGGTGAGACGCAGGAACAGGGAAGTGCTTGACTTTCATCAGGGAGTCCAGAATAGATGAAGAAGAAGCGATCAGTGATTATGAGTGACTAAGGAGTTTCAACTAAACAGAAGGCACTTCTGTTCAGTTTAGATGACAGGGAAGCTGATGGATATTAGAAACGTGTTCTGGAAAAGTATGGTCAGAATACGGATGCGGTACCTATGCCTATGAGGCATAGGTTAAAGTTGAAAAGGAGTTGAAAAATGAGTTAGGTAATAAGTTAAAGCAGCATAGAGATAATACCTCTGGATGCTGGGATTTTTTTTTTCCCCAGCAAACAAATTCTGTTAGGGTATTTGTTTTTATTTTGGGCTTTTTCTTCTTTCCCCCCACCCCCAGCTCAGATTCTCCTTAGGTCTGATACCTAAGGTGTAGCACAAACCCCTTAGATGCCATATAGTCTGGAGGCTGTTTGTTGAAAACTCTCAACAAATATTTCTGTGGTGAAAATACTGTCCAGTCATTTAACCTTTGTGGAGGACCCAGAGGTTTTTCTACAATTAGGATCAAACCGGTTAATTGGAAATATATATATATATTTATATGTTATATAAATATAACAGTGTTTCAATATAGTTTAGCTTTAGTTTTTCAAGGCCTGAAACTATTTAGTGCAATATGTATGAAAGAGTATATAACTTATTTACATTGATTCAAAATACAAGCATTTCCATTTGCAAAGTTAGCATAATGTGTATATGCTGTGGTGTTTTGCTTTTTTTTTTTTTTAACTTTTTTTGTTTTGTTTCTCAAGGATTTTAGTGAAGATTTAAAATTATCATAGGACTCGGTGCAGTTTGTTTGCTCCCCACAAAAGCAGAAATGATTTTTATTGACCAATCTTTGATCCAAGAGATTAAAGAAAGTACTGTAAGAGCAGTGAAAAGGATAACGCTGTGGGGGTCAATAGACTTTCTGGTAGTTGGAAATGAAAGTGAAGCATTCCATTGGGAGAGGGGGTAATTTAGCATTCTTACTGGGAACTTGAGAGTTTTCCCTTTCCTTTTTTTAAAAAAAAATATTTTTTTAAGGGAGGAAAAATTATTCATCTTACTTACAAGTTTCTCCATGGCTTAATACCATGGCCACAATATGAGGTCATTTAGAGGGCACTAGATTCACCCAGCATAATTCTGCACAATGCTTTTTAGCCCAAATGGCCTGGCTGTCACATACTCGCTTCTTGATTGAAATGTTTCTGGTAGACTTTTGGAATGCAGTCTGAGGGCTTAGTGACTCAATATTTTCAACATGAATACATTTTCTCTCTCATAGAAAGTTTCTATGAACTACTGCAGAGTTAATGTGTCTTTCTGTTGTTTCTGTGAACTTTACACAAATCTGGTAAAATTGCATGAGTCAAAATGAAATGAAAGTCCTAGATTGATACAGTTTTATTTTTTATGGCATAATCATCATCATGGCCCTTCTTTATGAGGGTATGAAAATGTCTGCTGAAAAGAAAATTTTTCTTTTCGAAATAGCCATTAATATCCCTTTTTCCTGGCATGTGTTGTTTTGCCTGGGTTTTTTTCCTTCAATTTTTTTTTATTTTCTTGTCCAGGCAGTATGATTTTTGCCTTCCTTTCCACTGCAGAGAATAAGTGCAGGAATAACAGCAGCTGGTATGGCTTTGACTGGGGATGCACTGGAGTGCATTTGTTTACGGGATATTCTCAGACACATGAGGCCTGGCAGGGGTACTTGTGTCACACTTCTTCTCATCTTTGAAAAAGAAAAGTTTTCTGGTTTGAAATTTGTTGAAATTGGCCAGTTGTATTTATTTTGCTGTTTGCCAGACACAGGTTTGTAAGCTTAGAGCATTTTGACATTTTATTTAGTTTCATGCTATCAAGCAATAATTGA
Source organism: Campylorhamphus procurvoides (assembly GCA_013396655.1). Taxonomy (NCBI): domain Eukaryota; kingdom Metazoa; phylum Chordata; class Aves; order Passeriformes; family Dendrocolaptidae; genus Campylorhamphus; species Campylorhamphus procurvoides. Next base: position 2,042,042 of record WBMV01007822.1, read on the forward strand.
TTATTAACTGATTTTAAGAGGATAGTGGGCTCAAAAAGTTCAGACAACTTCTTGTGTCCTGTGAATCTACACAAGACATTGCTTACAGCACATCCAATCGTTTCACCCAAGAGACTGATTTGCGTTGTCACCAGGAATATCCATAGTTAATTTACTTGGTCACAGCTTGTGAAACTTGGCTTTTCTGCTGGTGCAATGTGAAATAAACATTGTTTTTTACTCGAAAATCAGGAAACACCTGTCTCTGCTTCTAAGAGTCTCCCAAAGCACTAATGGAAAGTTAATTGTATCAAGAACAAAGGCAGAACGCCCATGGACACAGTGGTAGTTGTGAGGCTTATTATTTATTATTTTTCTTCTTAAGAACTTACTGAAGACTAGTGACTTTGAGTATTTTGGTAGTAAATAACAATTAAAAGCTTATAATTATTTAAATTCAGGAAGCATTTGTATAAAATTACTATACTATTTACAGTCAGGTGTTGTACATTTTTTACAGTTCATTTACTAATTTTAAGTGGTTGTGGCAACATTAGCTACAGTCTTGAAATTCTGTGCTAAAACATATGTTTTTATGCACCTGGATCATGTTAGGTTTTCTAGAAAATCGTCACCAGCCCTGTTGTTATTTACTGCTTGGGCATGGCTGGGTGTGGATTTTCTGGAGTTTTGTTTGCTTTTATTTTTTTGTGTCCCTGACCTTGACTATTCAGGAAATTGTAGTACTTTGTTTCATTAATAAGCACTGATGTATCAAAGAGTGTTGCAATTAGAGCATGGTGTGAAGATCAAGCTTTCTGAAAGCTTACAATCCATATTTACTACTTTCTTTGTTAATTTTTAGGTTCTGGGCCCTAAACTTGCACCTTTCTCCTGATTTGCCTTTAGGGTAGCTTTCATGTGTTCCATCTTTTAGCTGTGGTGATGTAAAACCTGAAAAACACAGACTTGGCTGAAGTCTAAAATTTCAGAAATGAGAAGGCAAATAGAATGAATCCAAAAGTGCTGTGAAAAACCAAGTTCTTTTGCTATGGAAGGACCAGTCTTTCGGAATGCTGCTCTCTTGGGATGTTGCTCAGTGAATCTGGCACCATAGTATAATCAGGAGCAGAAAAGGCCCTGAGTGTGGCAACCAAGATTAAGGCTTTTACTGACAATGTTAGAAATAAAATAACTCAGTGCTGCATTTGGGTATAATGGACAAGATATATTAAATTTTGAGTGTCCTGAAATCACAACATTTTCATATTTTCTCTAGGAGATAAAAAGTTTTTAGAAAGGTGAGGGGTTTTTTAGTTTGATTTTTTTACTCTGAAGATCAACTGTATGTGAAAGCTTGCAAAACACATGTGTAAAATTTCTGCTGTGTTCACAATTAAATGGTATGTTTATAAGTTGACTTTTTGCTTGTGGTGTTTTTTGTCAACATTACAAATGTTTCTGAAATTCTAGTGTGATACACAGGTATTCAAGAAAGAAAGAAAAAATGAAAATCAGTAGCACAGATTATGAGTAATATTATTGGGTTTTAGTTTTGCAGATTGGTTTTGTCATGGGGTAACTTCATAGCTAATCTTATTTGTGCAAAAATAAACAAGCTTCTTTAGCCTGCTTTTTGGAACTAAGACAAATAGATCTTCCTTGTTGCAAAGTGTTGCCAAATGGTTTTTGGCTATGACAAACTGAAGGATAAACTCAGTGTTATCCAAAACTCCCTTTTTTGGTTTTCCAGTTCATGACTGATTTTAGCAGTAGAGGAGAGAGAAAAATGTTGAATTGAGCTAACCAAATATTGTCAGGAATTGTGAAAGACACAAAGTAGGTGAAGGACATCATTGAAAACAAACAAAAAACAAGAATGGAAAACACTGCATACTGGATTCTTTCTTCTGTGTTTTTGCTCCAGTGAAACATTTCAGTACTGGAGAATTGCTAGTTCTAAGTGTCGACAGCAGCTGACTTAAACTCTGTCCTGGGAATTTGCAGTCTAATTGGTTTTGGACCTTGTCTTTCAACTTGTATCTTTCCACTCAGGGATGAGTTTAGCTGCCATAATTTATTTAATTATAATTGTTTTACATTTAGTCATTAGGTTGTCACCAAAAGTAAATCCTCAAGGGAATGAGAGATATTATAAAAACGTCAAACCAAAGTGATTAGGACTTAGCTTAGAAATGTATACTGATTATTTCATTTGGCATGAAACTTTGCAGGCTGAGGTGAGGGGATTAATTTATTTTTTCCTAGTCTCTAATTTTCAGAGATATTTCTTTTGAAAACAGGCCTTATGGTTAAGTTTTCCTAACCTTTTGGCAGGTATGGAACTGTGTGTTTGGCAATTTGGTATTAACTTTATTTCAGTTAATACCAGGTTCTCTACAAGGTATGAGGAATAAAAGAAGTATCTTTGAATGATCTTCAGGGTTGTGATCGACCAAATTCTGTCAAATTAAATACATAATGTAGAAAACTTCAATATAACAAATGTATCTTGGAGTTGCCTCCGTGGAGTGGGCATGGGGTAGGGGGGAAAGGAGTGTTGCTGCTCAGAAACAGAGTCCTTTAGGGTGTCAACTTCAACCAAATTAAAAAATGTGTGCCAGCCTCAAGTTGGCACGCTTGAGTTCACTTCACTCCAGTCAATGAGGCACCTTAGCGCAGTAAGCACAATAGAGACAAAGAGATGCCTTGCAACTGACAGAGAGAGAAAAGAGTCCTTTGAGATGAAATGTTAACATAAGAAGTGAAAATGGTTTGTGGTAGTCTCAAGCTGGCTCTTTTGGGTTCACTTTCCTATAGTTACTGAACTATAGTGCTGTACCTTAACAGAGGAGTCTCAATAAAATTAGAAAGATATCCTAAAAAGGACAGAAGACGAGAGAGTAAAAGAGAGCGAGAGAGATGGAGAGTTCTTTTGATAAGGAGCTTAACAAAAGTGGAAAAAATGGTTTACGTGAATGTTAGTTTTCATGGCAGTCTCAGGCTGACACTTGGGCTCCCTTTATTACAGTCAGTAAGCTACTTTAGCAAACAAAGGAGAATGGAGAGAAGGATGGCTGGAAACAACAGAGAAAGGAAGAGAAAAAGAGACCTCTTTGACAGCATCTAACACAACATGAAATCTCTGCCTCTGTGTTTCCATTTTTGTAGCATTTTTTGTAAGGCAGAGAGAAATACAAATGGTTGAAACTTTGTGAAGATACTTCATAGATAATGAAACAAATTAAATGCTGAGATTTTAAATTTGCTTAAGCAACACAGGAGATTAATTGTGCTCAATTAAAAGATTGGATGAGGGCTGTGAATGCCCTTCTTATCTCTAAAAAGACTTTTTTTCCCCCCAGCATGTGGTTTTCAGAAATTAATAAATAGCATCCAAACCAGGAAATTCTACAATAGTGTTGAATTAATTTAAAACAAATGTATTAAATATAAAATAAATAATAATAAAAAATAATAATAAATGTATTTATGTATTAAAATGTTTGGAAAAAAGTAACTAGAATTAGAGGTGTGGGGTTTTTGATATGGTACTCAGTAGTGTTGAAAACTAAATGGATGCAGACTTGTATCATGCTTGTATCATGTGACTGCCTTTCTAAACAGGGGAAAGAAAATTTGTGTCTTTTCTCCACGTTTAATCCAGTCCTTTGTTTTTTTAGTTATTCAATTCAGTCTAATATTTCAGATTTTAGGTATTGAAGTTCTGACCTTTAGTACTCAGCCTCATTGGAAAGGAAATACATTTGATTACCTTCCACAAAATTAAGCTTTTTGAGGTGAATATGAGAGTAAAGAAGATTTCAGGTCTTTTGTACCTGTTAGGTAAATATATGAGGTAAACTAAACCATACCCATCAAAGCTGTAATTAAAAGACCCAGGAAAATTGGCATATTTTGAACATGTTCTATTCACTGCGAAATGGGCCATTAGATATCTGGCTGACAAATGTTTTCATTCTGAACCTAATGTGCACCAATCATACGTCATCTGCAAATTCTGTGGAGGCACACTTTGGAAAGGAAGGGAAGTCACAGTCACAAATTATTCTTGCCCTCCATTAGGCAAATTGTCAACTTTGTAGAATCAATAGAAGATTCTTTATAATATACAAATTGGTATGTAGCCATGAGCAAAAGCAATGGGACAGCCAAAGATGGAGCTTAATTAGAGAGTACAACTTGCTTTTAACAATATTGGATATAATGAAGATGCACTGCTAAGCAAACAACATTGACGCTTCCAGCTTCATCATAATTCTGTAATGTAAAACCCATGGCACTTCAACTCTACCACATTTTTAATCAAATTTTCTGTATGTAGAGAAAAATTATATAGTTAAATGCTAGTCTATTAAACAAGATGGTTAAGTTTATACAAGTGTTCTAAAAGTGTGCAATAAATAATAAAAAATGAACAAATTTCAGTTTTTTGTAAATTGTTCACTTGAGCCTTATGCTCTCTTTTGTATTGCATGATTGTTCATTGAAGTCATGTTATGCCTTTTCTGCACTGTAATGGACTAGTCTGAAATGTTTGAAAGCCTTTGTTAAAGGCTGGAAATAGTTGAGGATTGAGTTCTATGTGCCAGGTCATACCTAGGAATTATGAATCCGTTACCTTGTATCTAGAATCTACAAAAGATGGTGTTTTCTGTATCTGCAACCTGGCCAATATTAGACAGAATGTGGAAATCAGATGGATAAAAATAGGTGAAAAAGGCAGCCTTTCTTTCAGCAGTGAAAGTATATTCTTATGATTCACATTAATAGTGGCTCTTTGAGTTTAGAAGCTGACTGTGATGTTCACAAGGGATTACCGTATATCCACAGGACTAGGCAGCACTGTGACCAGTCTTCTCTTGTTTGTTTTGTTATAGTGCTGAAAAATGGAACCATTTAACTTGTGCTGGGTGAAGAAACAGGAGTGTGGGAACTACACAACTACTCAAAAATTAAAAGAGTAGAATCAAAAAGGAGAAAATTGGAAGGCAGTGAAACTAAAGAAGATGAGATGAAAAGAGAAGGAGAGCGAAAAGCTGGTTATCGCAAGGCAAGGGAGGATTTCTTTAGTCAAGCCTAACAGTACTGGTCCTGCATTTTGGAGTCCCATGAAATCTTCTCTGCATTTTTATTGTTACTCATTTTGTCTTGACAAATTACTCCTTCCCCAAATTTAGATGGTTTGAGAGAGTAGATATAAAGCAATTGAGTTATTAACATATGTGATATGAAAGCACCCAGTTTTAATTGGTAATGGTGACAAGAGTAAACTTTCAGCACTAAATTAAAAAATTCAAATACTCTTCTGCCTTGCTAATGTAGTGGTCACGTGTGTGAGAGAGACAGACTGACATCCATGTGCTTGGATTACAGAGACTAACGTGAACAAACATGCAGCATACTAAAATGGTCCCCTCAAGAACCAGCATTTCTATTTAGCATTATTGTGTGCCATCCAGTTTTGTAAGCTGCAGAAAGAGACACCCCAGACAGTTCATGTAAATTATGTTAATGATTACTGTTTACTCTCTGTCAAGACCACTACTGATATTACTACCTTTGCATTGTGAAATCAATTCTTCCTTTGCTTCTAGTTTCTTTGTAATGAGCCCTAAGGTAAAACCACATCAGAAAACAGCATCTCCCTCTTTGTGACAGTATATTTTGAGTGATGATTGCTTCTTGTGAAGGCTCTAGATCTTCAAACTGGATTTGCTGTCAATTTGTCCTTTTCCCAGAAAGTGATTATGCTTGTAAAAGACACAGTTTTAGTGTCTAGGTGAACTGAACCAAATTTCATGGGCTTAAGGTACGTCCTCTTGGCTTTGCTTTGCATTTTATGATCAACTTTATCTCCCAACAGGAAGTACATTGAGTTAGTGCTGATGCCTACATTAAGTAGGTGTGACACCTAGGAAACAACTTTTCTCAGAAGGAAAGATAGAGGACTATGGATAAGAGTCAGGAGCAATAGAACTAAAAGGGCTGCTTTTGTTCCACCTAATATGGGTACAATGGAGAGGGAATGTCTGTCTGGTAAGCTAGGTCTGCTGCGTGAGACTTCATTTTTGGCTAGGACGTAATCAAGCTGTCTTATGTGTCCAGTTGCTTTTCTGTGTCTGTCTCATGCTACTGTATAATGTCCAACCTGGATTAATACAGCTGGAACAGATGCTAAATGACTATATCTAAGTCACTTGTGTCCTATTTTACACTTCACTTCATGATCTGTGTGAGGCTGTGTGAACATTTGATATTCATTTTAGAGTCTCACCGTATGTCCTCACATTTATAGGCTATAAATCCATGATCAACTACTCTGTTGGTATTGGTATTGCTTCTCTCAGCTGCCTCTGTGAAAGAAAGCATTTGCAAATAACCTTTATGACTAAATGTGCTTACATGAATGACTACTGAAGAGTCTGAAACGTTTCATGTAACACTCTACCAACAGGGAGAAAAAAGAAAGTAGGGGGCTAAGGACATTGGATACTTTGTGTAATCTTCTGTGAGAGTCCGCTAAGCCCATGAACTCCTTTCACAGGGTTTGAAACAAAATCTCTAAATGTGTGTGTGTACAAAATTCTTTCATTACTGCATAACTTCCTGTAAGAAAAAGAATGATTTAAAAAACCCTTTCAGTGTTGTCTTTCTTTCAAAAGGGTCCCTTTTGTCTGTTGTAGATAGTAACAACTATATTAATTTCTACTGTGTGTTCTCTTCCCATGGGATATTTAAACACCCCAGAATTTTCTATTCTTTGTGCTGCAGCTCTTTCTTAAATCAGCTCTTATTCCCTTCCTGTTTTCTTGTGTCAAAAGTAAAAGGTTTGTTTAAACACTACATTCAGTTCTCTGTCCCCTTCCTGCTCCATTAAACCCACAATACGTCATTTCAGGTTGCTGGCAGTTCAACAGAAAAATTTTTTTTCTTCATTATTAGCAATCATTGTGGTGAAATGAGGGAGTTTACTCTGAGCAGACTTCTGTAAATAATGCTTTTGGTGGCAGTCAGTTACTCAAATTTTCAGTTGTTTTTAGGCTGCAGTTTTCTTTTGCAGTTTAATGCTGCATACCTTGTGTAGTGGTCATAGTATGGCTTGGTTACACAAGGTGAGTTTTGTACTGTGGGAGAGTAGTAAGGCACAGTATAAACATGAAGAAATTGCTTTGCGTTTTTATTCCTCAGTATGTTCCAGAAAATGGGTTTTAATACTGGCAACCTTTCTGAAGTACTGTCAGGATTAAGAGAGTGCTGAAAAATGCTATTTATGTAAATAGGGTATGCATCAAAGGCCTCCTCCTGAAGAACTACATGATTAATCTTTACTTACACGAGTAGCTGTGCTGATTCCAGTAGGTTATAGTCTTGTTGCATGGCAATATCTAGTTACATATAAACAGGTTATTCATGACTACTTTTCACATGAATTCTTTCTTCATCTTCTGTCTCTTTAAGAAATTGAATCTTCATTGACTTACAGCTGACTGTATCGGATTCATAAAATACTCTTTCACTTCTCTCTGGGCATATGCTGTATCATGAATTGTCTCCTTAGAGACAGCAGGCCACCTCATTATGGTTACAATAGACAAATTCCTAAGCATGTGGTCTGCTTTTATGGCCTTGACTTGTACATTTTTTACCTCAGAGACTTGCTACTCATGTTGACACAGATTTGTTGTGTGTGATGAAGTGATAAAATCAATGAAGAGGACACATGTGCTTCTCTAGCTTTCAGAAAGACTTTATTATTTATTGTTTATTGTTGGAACTTAAATCTACTCAATTTTCTGCAAAGGTACATTTACTTTTTGGATTTGTTTTATTCTGCCTGCAGCTCAGAAGTGACTCTTAGTGCATACTGTATGTGTTAGTTTTGTAAAAGTTCCACTGGAAAATAGAGTGAATATAAATGTATATGTCTTGGCAAGAACTATACCCAAGGGGTGGGGGAATAGCATTAAGTAAACAATTTTAGAAAAGCAAGCAACCTGAATGCCAAGCATTCCTGTGTTAGTCCTATTATCGTTCTGCCCCCTCCTTTCCCCACCGCATTGCTATTTAAAAGGATAAAGAGAGCAAAAAAAATACTTTTTATCCTTCTGTTTTAAAACTTACCAGTAATCAGAGCTTTATGATAAAATTTTTGTTGTATTTTTGTCAGTTTGGGAAAAAAAAAAGAAAAAAAGAAAGTGAAACACCTGCTTACAGTAAAAGGCAAACAAAAAAAATGTTACTATGGCAGGGGTTGAAGAATGACAATGATTTTCTGAGGAAGCTGAAAGTGGTACTCACAGTTCCAGGGAGCTGAGAACAGTACACAGAAGCTGGTTTTGTCAACGCAGAAAGTAAACTTATTGAAATAATCTAGAACAGACTGATTAGTAGAAATTATGATACAGACAAGAGCAGTATGGCCATAGAGAGTTTTGCCAACTAACCTTTAATAGAACCAAAGTTCAGCTATGTATAAGTTAAAATTTGAAAAGAACTTTTACAGAAAGTAGATTTTTAAAAATTGGCTATGACAGAAGTATTTGTAGGAAGAGAAATCCTGTGACAAGTATTTGAAGGATTAAGTATCTCAGGTTTTTGTATTAAGTGTTCTCTGAGTCGTTTCCACTAGTTTCTCTTGTCCCCTAAGAAACAAGGGGACAAGCTATTATTTAGAAGTATTTATAATCAACCTAGGTTGGCGAGAGTCTTGTTGATTGGGTAAAATAAGAATAGCTGTTAACATTTTGCAGTTATTTGCAAATATTTTTAAGCTTTGTAATGAATAAGGATGGTTTTCAGCAGTTGTAGATTGCTGGACTCTTTTCAAGTGTACCCCTTCTTTAGCAGAAAGAGTGACATTAGGCAAATTACCTGTCTTTTCTTGCTTCTCACATATAGCTCAACTTAATCCATATGACCTGTAGAGTCCATTAAAACATAATTTGATGAAACACTGAAGAGAAATGGAAAAATCAGATTAAAGGGATTTTTGAGGCTGAATCTGACGGACTACAGTGTAGATGACTGGCTGGTGTATTTAGAAGGTTTTGTTTGATAAACGTAACTCTTTATACTTCATAAGATAGTCTGTCAAAATGTAGATTGTCTGGAGGAAATAAGTTAAGGGGCTTAAACTTTGAATCAGGGAGAGAGAAGAAATGAAAAATTTGAGAAGATGATAAAAGTCAGACTTGCTGGGAGATTGACCTCTGCTTTGATTCCGGGTATTTGACCACTGGATTTTAAGGTGGTGTGATACAATGGTGTCTTGCCCCACATCTTGGTTTTATTATCTTTGGTTAGCCAGTAATGTTATAGTTGAGGGCCTTACTGAGGTTCAAATATAGACCAGTACAATGCATCATTTTGGCAAGGGCTGAATACAGTGGTGCCTCAGAAAATGAAGCTGAAGCAGCGTGCAGAAGTACAATGTAGGACATGACTATGTGAGGGAACAACATGGGTTGGTGCTCAGCAAAGTGCATTTGTCATCATCTTTGGTTGTTGTTTTTTTTTTTTAATATGTTTAAAATTAATCCTACTCTAAGTGTTCTTCTTTCCTGCCTACTCCGCACATATAATCAGGAACTTTACAGTGAAAAGGTCAAGAATAAGAGTCTCATTCAGAGGGATGGATCAGAAGTGAAACCCAGGATCTAAGTGCTTGTTCCAGAAAACAGCCCACAATCACTGAACAAGCCCAGGCTGTTCTTCGTCTCTGGTAAGATACTGCCGTTAGAAGCTTTTTCTCTGCTGTATTGAACAAATATGCAGAGATTTTCAAATAATTGAATTTAAAAATATTCATTGTCTAAGTTTCTTGACAGATTTGGCAGATAAGTCTTGGTGAAGAAAGAGTATATATAGGTTAGGAGACAAATTAATACTCTAATGAATGAATTAACACTATTCACATCATTTGTTTTTTTTTTTTTTTCATTTGCATCATCCTAGAGAATACGTAGGTCTTTACAGAGCCAAGCCTTAAAAGCTTGCTTGCTTTTAACTTACTGTAGATGGCCCTGCTGAATCCAGTGAGACTATCTGGTAGCATGTGAAGTTAGGCATGTGCATACATCATTTGCGAAGTCATGACATATTTTTAAATTAGTCACTGGAATACAGAGGCTGTGGTTCTTGATGATGACCCCCTGCGCTGTACTCCAGCAAGAGGAGAAGTTAGTTTGTCTATGAATTTCTAATAAGTTCTGTGAATAGAAATCCTGAGGTGCTCAAACCCAACGCACTATGAATTTCAGGGCTTGCAAAAAAAGGAAAAACATTTCTCAAGCAAGCCACCTCCCCCACCCCTCAGCTGTGACAAATTTGAAAAGGAATATGTGCAGGCTGTTTAGCGTGCTCTCAGACTGTAAGAGGGATGTGATTATTCTCCATACACGTGCTTAAATACCTACAGAATTATAGAATATTGTAATACAAACATCTTGTTTTCTGTTTGTCAAGCATAATGAAGATTTGGGGGGGCAGGGAACCCACAAATGCAAACCCCAAATCTGAGCACTAAAAATGATACTAATCCTATTCATAGCTTTAAGTGCCTCGGCTCTTCAGTGTTCCACAGCATTATCCAATGCATTTAGAATGATTTACTTATTAAAGTATTTTGAAACAGCATTGTTTTGGGTTTTTTCCCCATTCTCTCTAGCAACAGTTTTGTTTGAATCCTCATGTTTACTTACTGAAGTGCATTTCACTTGGAATGGAAATGCAAAACATTAGTGCAGGCTTTGTGAAATTTGCCACTTCTCTGATATGTGAAAAGTACTTGAGATAAGGACATCTTTTCAATAGTTCTGGGCAGGAGTGGGGTGGGGGGAGCCCATAAGCTCTTCAAACAAATATGGACTGCTTATTTGTCAGTGTTGTCTATACCTAACAATCTCACTGATTCTGTATGCTTTTTGTTAGAGTTTAATTCTACTGAGTTCTTCAAAGATAACATCTAATTTCCAGCTGTGCTAAAATACTTTGTGCTCTGCTGCTTTTGTTTGTCAGTAAACAAGAACAAAGAACTAACCTGTGTGAAACTAGGACAGGTATAAAATTTTAGGTTTTTGTTCATCAAAGCTTTATTGGGCTAAATCGCTGGATGTTTTCTCAGCTGGGAGTTTGGTACAATCATGTTCTGATTTTTCAATCTCTCTGTTGTATAAATTAGCCAGGCCCTAAATCACTACATTTTGTTTAAACAGTGAACGGAAATGGCATTTAAAATCTACAAAGCATTAAAAGTGCTTACAGATTACTTACATCAGTGGCTTATAACCTTTTTGATTTGTGGATCCCCAAGTACTTTTCAGCGGAGGCATGTATCTCTGCAGCAAAGGTTAACTTACTGCAGTAGGCTTCCTTTTCACAGCAATGTTGTGCGAGCCCAAAGAGTCTGCAGACCACATGTTGAAAACTATTGATCTACATTATTAATATATGACTTGTTCAGTGCTGATGTGTTCCTGCTTTTGAGATGACTCAGTAACACCATGCAATAGTTTTCAGGAAGGAACTGGGAAAAGAAAATGTAACCCCTAAAAGGGGAGGTTTAGATCAATAAAATGTTTCCACAATTCAGGAATTAGACCTTCTTCTTACCACTAATGATACAATCACCAAAAATTATTAATGGATGTCTGTTTTATATGTGGTATGCTGCAATAGTTTGGCATCATGGAATCACTGTAGCTTGATGAATTGATTCAATGCTGATTTAGAAGGATGTGGGATTTGGTTTCCTTGGTGCCTGCCAGACACTAGATTCCTTAGTGCACTAAACTGTTTTGAAGATACTACCTTTCCTAGTTGACTAAAAAGGTCATCCCAGACATGTATCACACACATTTCTACCACATGCCTTCATCAAATTCTGACACTCTAAGTTATGGACCTGATCTTGAGATAAACAAAGCAGCTTCCTATCCCTTAAATTGAAGATACAGGGTTCTGGGGATAAGATCCATTCCTTTACATTGCTCAACACCAAGCAAGTTGAAATTCAACAGCAACATAATACAGTTGTTTGTCCTAATGTCCAACTTTAAAATGTTTTTTAGTTTCTCAAGATTTCTCCTAGGCACCAGGCTGACTTCAAGTTGTAGAAGATATGAGTTGTGGTAATATTTAAAGCATGAGATGCTTCTCAAAATGGGGAGTACTTGGAACTGAGGTGTCTTGGACAAAAGGCAGATGCAGAGCCTGGTGCAGTTGTGTGCAGCTGGCGAGGTGCTTACACCTCCTAGGGTGAGTTGGCTTCACTGGTGAGCAGTTACACAGTAAGCAAGTGACTTGGGGGTCTTTGAGGATTTCATCATTGTTTTAGTAGTCAAAAAAAGTATTTTGAAACATTTCAATATAAATATCAAATACTAGAATGTGAAATGAACACTTTTCCTCCTCTGATATTCATGTGAGTGAGGAGCTAATTCTCTTAGTGTGTTTCTAAGATGACATTCAGTAATGTCAGAGATACTTTCACATGGTACTGAAGTTGTCGCTTTTCTTGAGTATATCGCTTCTTGAGCTATTCTGGTGCTCATGCTTTCTGGGCTTCCTAGTGTACCATGTTGTGACATGAAATTCTTTCAAATGTTAAGTAATCCCATTATTTTTGGTTTGGTTTTTGATTGCTTTCTATCATCTGATTTTTTTACTGATTCCAGAAGATGATAAAAATGACATGCTTTGAGGCATAATGGCAAAATGCTTATTTCTTAAACATTTTAAAGTATTATTTATACTAAAAAAAAGTTGTTTTATGAAATGAAGTTATTTGTCCCAGAAAAGACCAGATTATTTGTTTATAACAAATTGTTATAAATTGGAAAACTGTTTTTTGAAATACTGAATTTCTAGATTTTTTTAATATATCATATAAGTGTTTTTGGGCATCTTGTTGCATAAGCTGCCTGTCTGTAGGCCACACTCTCTAACAGAAGTGTCTGTATAAGCAGTTGTTCTGAAATGCTGATTCTGTTATTTGATTTGGGATTAAACAGTCTGTTGCAAGCCATCTGTTTCCCTATGCATGTGTCCTTGAGAGGTTAGATTTTTACAGATATTGCCCCATAACTTTAGCCAGTGCTTGAAAGAACAGAATTAGGTGAGACATACGCCACTGAAATTATTTGTCTTATCCTAGAGGACTGGCTGGTTTTTGACATCAGCGCCCATGTTGAAGAAAAGTTCATTCTCTCTCATTGCTGCTGATTTAGAACCCTGCTGCTTTTGGCCAAATGCCATGAGACTTAGGAGCTCATCCTTTGAGGGTGTTTGAACAGTTGATGCTCAGTGAATGCATGAAAAGCTCCATCAGCTTTCTAAGCTGCAGTTCTCCTCCTGAACCATTTCTGCATTATTTGTGTCTAACTGATACTGCTGCTATTGCCCAGGCAGCATCATTGTGGCCATGAGGGTCAGAAGATTGGTGTAGAGATTCTTTGGAGACTTAAAAAAATTGTACCTTGCTCTTGTATTGTGTTGTTTGTTGGTTTTCCTTTTCTTACTTTTTTTTTTTTTTTAATTTTTCTGGGTGCCTGTTCATGCCTCAGTATGTGGGTGCTGGATGTATGTGTGATGCACATATGACTACTGAAAGACAAGTGCTGCCCTAGTGATCTAGCCCTGTCAGATTGGTTTAGGTGTTGAAAGGAGCTCAGGCTGGAGAGCAAGTGCTTGAAGGTGCTGTTCAAGCCAGCATGTGAGGGGCTGCCTCTCTGCACTCTGTTTACACAAGTGTAATCAATGTGGTCGCTTGAACTTGGGATCCTCAGGATGTAACTTTGTCACAAGACTTGCAGGTCTGTACCAGCCCTCTAAAAGCTACCTAGAAAGCCACTCATAAATTAGCACTTTTGGATCCTGAGTCCGCTTCATTTCAGCTCAGCCTGAAACAAATTCCTGCTTTGGTATTCCACAGGCATAACAATTTCAGGGCTGGTTTCATACCATCATCTGTAAAATTTTGTTATGCCTTGCACTACAAACCAATTATCCATTAAACGTGTCAGAGTTCAATGATGTTTTGCAGCCAACATGATAGGGAATTTTGCACAGAATTATTTATTTTTGCTCTTGAATATGTTTGTTTCAAGTCTTGCTTGAGATCCTAATTTCTGAAAGTTTGGGAAGATACAGATTAACTATAAGGTACTATTGAACCAGTAATCCTATTGAACCTTGTGGGACTTTTTTTGTTTTGTTTTCTTTTTAATGTTAAAGGCTGGGTTTTTTGATTTTACTCAACAGTCTGACTGTAGAACTACTGATATTTCTATATTTCTGGCTGGAAATTTGCTAACTCAGGCACCTGGCAAATCTGCATTTGTACACGCAAACTGGATGATCGGTCAAGTTAACATTTGTAAACTACCCTGTTTATTCACACAAATGTAGTTTTTACATGTGCAAAACTGATGTGCTTGCAATTTTGTGGGTTGTATTAAGGGAAGCTTGCTATAAATGTATCCCCTAAAATTTAGTTTTTGATTAAAAATACTTACTAGGCAATCCTCCTGATAGAGTTTCCCAATTTACATTTCCAGGTGAAAAGGAGGTTTTAAAACCTTTAAAAGCAGCCATGGAAACAGAAGCTGCACAGAGCTAGGCAGTGACATAGGGCATCACATCTAAGAGGCACATTTAAGGGGAGCTTGTCAAGAGCAGAAAATGATGCTTGCTCTCTCTTACTGCAAAATACTGGACTGCTGATGTGATCCATTACTAGAAATATTAGGTTATGAGAAAAATGAAAAAAGGAAAAAAAGAGAAAAATCTACCTTTTTTGTCTTCTTTCTTCCTCTCAGAAAAGGATTTTGGGAGGTATTGAGCAACTCCTTCTCTAAGCAATAATTTCACCTCCAAATAATCCATGAAAGTATTGAAATGTTAGTGACATCCAAGAGAAATATTTTAAATAATAAGTAACAGAACACACAAAAATAGTACATTTTGAATGATGTAATCCTAGGCTTTAATAATTCCTGCATGTAGAATATCTGGGTGTGCATAAGCCTGTCTGCAGGTATTGGGATGCAGTTCAGTCAATCCAAATGAAAATTTTGAATTGTTCGCTTTCAGAAAAATATTCATTCCTATTTATGTCTGCTAAGTCTCTATTTTAGAAATTTAGAGTTTCTGTAAAAATCTGATTCTGGTATCCATATAAGTTGCTAATCCTTTACAGGGTACTATATTGCATTATGAGATGTAGAGATGGGTATGAGCTTTTCCATTTTTTGAGAGATGCACACTTTCACAGACTTCCAGTGCAAGCACTGCTTCTGACCTGCATGTGTCTGGCTTTTCTGTTAGTTAAAATTGCAAGCAAGCAATTAGTCACTTTTTTTTTTTTTTTTTTTTTTTGCTCAGGCTCTTTAGGATCTTGAATGAAATGCAATGCTATTGTCTTCAGACATAACAACAGGTTAAAATGTGCATAATTTGCCATTTAGTTGATAAATATAATCAACAATATATGATGCAGCTAAGTGGTGTAGTATACATTATAAAAGAAATAATGAAATTTAATTTTGGAGATTCTTCAGTTTTCCTAAAAATTCTGCATTTAGGCAGAGGTTGGGAACAAAAGAGACTATGTTTCTCCGCCTTCAAAACTTCCATGGTACTGTACAACAACAAAGGAATTGTTCTAAATCAGATCTGCCTGTAAGAACACGAGGGAACCTTATGTGATGGTGACAGCTTTATTCTCATTTTCTGAAGACACATTCCCAATCGAATGCCAAAATTAAAATTTATTCTATATTGTTGAGGTATTGTGCTTCAAGAATTTGGATGCTCATCTTGTAAATCCAGAAAACTACTTGGCAAATCAAAGAAACAGAAGGTTTAGTACAAACAGATCTAGTGGTTTATCTTCTGTTGTTGCTGATGAGGAACATCAAAAGCTCTTTCCCCCCCGATATTAGTACACTTAATCAAGCTTCTCTAAATGAAGCCTTCATCTAGAAGAAAGGATACATTTCCAAGCAAAACCAGTACTTCCAAGAAGAAACTTACAATAGTAAAAAAATAAAAAAGTCCTTTGAAGAGCCCTTTCATTGTGCTGTGTTTCAACAGAAAAATGATTCCTACTCATCTTGTCTATCCTCATGATTCTTTTCCTGTCATCCTGGATTTGGTGGAGTAAACTGTTTCACCTCTTATGCCTTAGAGCTCATTCTAATTTAGTTGAACTTGATTTCTAAGATTTCAGCACGTTCAGACTGGAATTTTTTCTTACTAGTTTCTCTTTTTGCCTCTTCTTCATTTTTTCATAAAGCAATTTATTCTAATTTGAGAAAGGAAGGAAGAAAGAAGAAAAAGATGTCTTGCTAAATACTAGCTAGACATAAATTCTCTAGGAGAAATTTATATTTGTGCAGCAAGTCTGCATGAGATTTGTTTTGTGTATATGCCTGACTTGGTGATCAAAAATGGAAGAGAAAGCTTTTACCTGACCCATAAGTAGGGGTTAATATCCTCCTCAGAGAACATGCAGGTTGATATTGCCTTTTAAAATTTTTGTGTACATTAAGTAATTTTAAAATGATCTACCAATACCAAACTGGTAATTGACTTTGAATAAGAAAATATAAACTCAGTTCATTCTTCCTTGAGTTTCTTTGAAAGACTGTATATAATTAAAATAAAAATAGTAATATTATTTATTATATAGATATTTTTGTTCTTTTGCTGTTCCATTTTTTATTCTTTTTCCAGTATAGTTTATACATAACACTGATAAAAATATCCCTAGCAAGTTTGCTTTTTTAGAATCTATTTACAATAATGTAGTGCACTTGCTTCCTTTCAGTTGTCTGGAGATATTTTCATCAATAACTCTTTAAAGTTTAGTCTTAATATTTTTTGTGTGTTTTCCTTTTTACACTTGATTTATTGTGTGAATGGAAGGAAATGTGACTCACCATTCTATCCTTTTGCACCTTGCTTATTTCAGTCAGTGGGGAGAGCAGAAATGATATTTCTAAATTCTTTATTCTTAAAGAGGTTATTGTGCTATTCCACTCATTAAAAGATCGCAAAGAATATTAAGTGCCTACCTTCAAAATTAAGCAGATTAGAATATGTTGAACAGATTCTTTTATAGCACAAAGAAGCATCAAAAAGATTTTCTCTGAAAAGATTCTCTACCTTGAATTTAATTTACAATTAATTCCAAGGAAAAAGAAGAAAAGCCAGTTTGAGGAAAGTAGCAAAAAATAGCAGCCTGAGACTTCTGAAATATCTTGAGGGGTGAGTAGGTGTTTTTGTATCAAGAAGCATTTGTGGCTACTGTTTCCACAGGTTCAGTAACCAGTCAGAAAGATTTTCCTTGCATTTATTGTGTGTTCCCTTCAAGCAATGCATATGACTTAGAACTGTTTCTCCAGCTCTTGCTCATCTTCTCAAAAGGAGCTACATCAGCTGAATGTTTGTCGCAATTGCTTTTCCGGGTTTTTTTTGGTGTGTTCTAGTTTCATCAGCCTTCATGGCCCTGTGCCTCTTGGCATGTAGCACAAGCACTACTGGATGACCCAATGTCTTAACTGTCAGTCACTCTGAGCTGCTTGATGAAACAGGCTTACCAGCTCATAAACTGAGAGCAATCCTGTTTACTGCCATTTCTAGATTCGTGGACTGCTTGCACCTTGTTAGTGTTCAACCAGTGCTTAAGACACTTATGCTACTATAGGTTTTTCTTGATGTTTCTTAGGTAGGGTTGGTCTGGTATGAATGCTTGTAGTGTTTCATCTGATATAATAGGATTAGACCCGAGGGTGACTGTATCAGAGCTCCTGACAGGTTTCTGCAGTATATTGTGCATGAAAAAGCTCAAATATATTTTTTTCTTCTGGATTTATATATTTACAAGCATTATTTTTATTTCAGCTGTGGCAAATGCTGTAGGCAAATCTCCTCATTTGCTGTGAAAATAAAGTAATTATTATTTGTTAATTTTTTTCCTTCCATTGCTTACTTTACTTATGGGTTGCTGTCTCTGTCAGCATTTTTATTCTGTTTGTGCTTTGCAGTTCGGTGAAGGGGTAGATGTATATTCTGAAAATAAACTTGAATCTATTAAAGTGGCTAACATATAGTGATGTCTCAGTTTTGTAAATTGAGTTCAGGCATAGGCTATCTATCTGTTTGGCAGCAGTGGAGGTGCCTTTTTGCTTGAATTTTACTGTTTAAGCTTTTAGAGTTGGTTTAGAAGGTGGAAGAGGGGTCAGGGTAGCATCAGATTCACACATTACTGTCTTTACTGAATTTATATGAATGACCTCCTTTGAAGATTGAAGAATGTGGCACAAGTATGCATAAAGCCTCTCAGACTTTGAGGAATGTGATCTTTTGTCTTTTGTGCATGATCTTCTATTTGGCTATTGATATGTTTTGCTATTCAGGGATGATTAATTTGGATACATTTGATTAAAGAAAGAAATTAAAATGCAATCACCTCTGCTTAGCTTCAGTGTACTTCTGCCAAAGAGACTCTAATATTGCTAAAATTATTCGGAAGTTAACCTTAGTTTTGTTTTATTGTGTTTTAGCCATGTCGGCTAGCCCTGGCACTGGACCAGCCTACACTGACTACTGCCTCTTTCTCATCTGTCTAGATTGCATCCTTCAGTAGGGAATGTAGAGTTTCATTCAGAGAAGCTCATCCAACAGGCACCAGCATAATTAATATATATTTTCTGCTTTTCTCTAAGAACGGTAATACATAAAGCACAATCAGCTTTACTCATGAAATTGCAGGCAGCAAGGGGGACTTAATGTAAAAGCAAGTATATCGTGTTATCTCTTTCTCATTCTGCATATCACAGCTAAAGCTATGAGAAACTAAATGCTGCACTTACAGCCTAATCCAAACACTAAATTCCAGTGGGTCTTCTGATCTTTAGTGTGTTCACAGCCATGAAAACAAAGGACCAGAGTTCTCCATTTTCTCTTTACTGGAAATCAATGGCAGATATGTGAGTAGGAAACCAAGTCAGGGCACAAAGAGCAAGTGCATTTTTTCTTTACCTAATTATCCTTTTGCCTTTATTTCTAATGATTTCCCTCCCCCCGCCCCATACAACCAAAGCAAAACATCTAACATATGGCCTTTTGTACAGTTGTGGCAGTGATAGCATTCTTCCCAATGAGTAAGTGACATATAGGAGTGCCTTTATTTGTTATAAATACTAACTACCTCTTGTTTGGTTTGGTGGGGTTTTTAATTTATTTTATTTAATTTGGAATGAAGGCTCAGAAGTTTATTGTTTGTTCTCAGAGCATTTGACCATACTACTAATGTCCTTCACAAATGCTTGCTGATGTCTTTCAATTCTCAGTTTAACCTATCGATATTTGAATAAACAATTCACATTTAAAACTATTACTAAAAAGTGTAGTCTGTATATTAAACCCACTTTCTCGTCCTATGCCATGGCAACTTATAATAATGGAATACTTGTGATATTTTATTTAAAAAATGAAATATGTTACTCCCATAGCAAATCAAATTTTGAGAAGTGACAGTGATCGTGAATTCTGTCTCAAATAGAAATCTGGATGAAAGGGAGAGATCCTGTTTAGTCCAAGATGAATTGAGCCAAAAGTTTCCATTTAGCTCTGTGGGAAAGCACCTGAATATGTAAAACCTGTTAACAGTAATGAGTGGTGTCATTTTAAAGCTTTGCAAATAGTTATGCTGCTTTCATGATATTGTTGTAAGTGGAAAAAAAATATATATAGTGCTGACCTTGGTAATGGGGAAACATAAAGAACCTATGCTTACGGAGAATTGACAAAAGACATTTCTCTGGGGTGTGTTTTATGTCTCTCCATTCTCCTTTCCTGGCTGCCACTGTCCTTGGTTGGCTTCTCCATTCAGCTGGGGAGCTCAGATGGAATTACTTCCTCAGCTGTAGTGCCCTACCAGGCAGCAGCTGCACAGTCTGAATCAGTGTTGCTTATGTCAGGGGAGAAAATCTTTGCATCAGACCTGTGAATCTGTGAAAATAAAATTTATTTTTCTCACCTCCAAGGAAAGCATAGATAATTCTGGCCATTTTTGTTTTGTTTAAAAAAAAAAGGCAAAATGAAAATAGAATAAGCACCAGAAAATAAGGGGCATTTCTTTCATTACTTTGTAAATTTCAGGGTTCTTAAGAAATGTTTGGTTTTTTTTTTTGTTTTTTTTTTTTGCTTATAAGCAAATATGAACATTGTGAAGCAGCTCTGATGCACAGCTGGCAGCTTGCAAAACATATACAATATGGGCAGTAAGATAAGGTGAAGGCTCATTAACTTAAGAAACTAATATCAGATGTCTGGAATTTAAGTAGAAAAGCACAGCAATCACTTTATTTGAACTTATGAAATATACACAAACATATGCCTATATGATATACAGTTTATGTATATCTCTGCATATGTGTGAATATGAAAATATTTTAAGCATTGCATTTTTATAAGCTCTTGCTATGGCTGTATTGAAAAATCAGTATTTGATGTTTTTCCCTACTTTCATCTTTTTTGCTTTTACGTTAAAATTAATTCTTTTTGTCTTTAGGGATATAGACAGGACTTTTTCCTTTCTTTTTCCCAATAGAAGATAACTTGATGCTTATAACAGCTTGTCAGTCTGAGAAATAAGGCTGAAAGAAAGAAAGCTCCATTTACTGTGAAAACCCCTAGTGGGATGAAAACTATAGTTCGTTTCTTTGAATAACAAAAGACACTTCCATGTCCTCCTCACTAGCAACTTTTTTTTTTGACACAAAAGGCAGAATAAGGGGGCAAGCAATACCCTAATTATAACTGCTTTCCCCCAAGAATTTTACCCTACTTTGCTTGCTCTGGCTTACCAGGACATGCTGCTTTATTTTGCTGAAGTATATAAGAGCTCTGGGTAAAGGGTTAATGTTGCCATTTAGATGCTGTGTGCAATGCTGGAGGAAGGACAGCAAATATGCAATGCAACTCTGACCTTCTCATTGTTCTATAGTGTCATTGGCTGGTTACTCCCGTGCACTTTCACAGCCTCAGCAACTTGTTCTCTGGCAAGGAGGGGTCATCAGTGACCAGTCAAACACGGAATTAAAAAAGTATTAGAAAAATTATGAGTTATTTTAGACCTCAAAATTGGTGTATTGTTCTTTTATAAAAATGTGGAAAGGATGTGGCATTCACCTGTTTCTACAAGTTTGTGTTAGAAGAAGGAGCAACGTTAACATGGCATTTATAGAGTTATGAGTAAACCTTAGTTTGCAAAAATATAAGTACTTTGTATATATAGCCATGTCTCTACTGTTGTCATTGTTGAAGATGTGTATTTTGCCATCACCTTTAATGTTATGCAATTAAATTAACATCATTAAGTTCTTCAACATTCTTGCTGCTACTGCTCCTTTTTCTGTTTTCTTTTAGTGCTCATGTCATTGTCATGAAGGGGTAGGATAAAACATACACTAAGATCATGGTTAGTAGGTGGAGAATTCTGTTCTAACACCTTTGTTGTGAGGACTGAGCAATGATCTGGAAGGTTTTACTCAATCTTCTCAAAAGGCATTATGTGCCAAGGAATGGGTGAGTGCAAAGCCCAAAATGCAATAGTTGAAATGGAAGCAACTCTACAACTTCACTTTAATAATCTGAGTATGTGCAAATGTAGGTTTGCCATTAGATATATCAATGTTCAAGTAATGTGTGATCTCTAATGGCAGAATCTGCAAACACAGAAGTTCTGTAAATTAATATTTGTATGGTTTTAGATTAAGGAAAACCTCAAAGGAGGAGAGTATGTTCCTCCTGGTCTGATACTGAGGGACTATGTCCTATTTCTGAAATGTGAATTTTTAAGTTGTCTACATACTTTATGTATAGTTTATTCTCAAATGTTGCTCTGAGGAACACTATCCTGAGCTATGTGTCTGTGACTGAACCGGAATCTAGTGGTGAATATATGAAATAAATCCCTGAGTTCTGTGGTTACTGGCTGTAACACATGCAAACAATATGCACCACAAAGGAAGAAGTTTGCATAGCACATGCTGTACCAGACTGGATCAGTAGCCTGTTCTTCAGGGAAGTAGCACTTACGTGCTATGGTCTTAAGAATAATGGCATTATTTTTCTTTGCAAACTTTACTTAGGTGGTTGATTGCCATATAAGGCTCATAGTAAACATGCTAGCATAGTGCCAACTATAGAAATCTACTGGAAGACAAATTTCAGCCTGAGGAAAGTTAAGGAGAATAGCAATGCAGGTTGCGCTAGTTGTCTTGTCATGATTTACCACTCTCAAAATCAAATTATTTTGTGTTGATATGAAAATAACACAGGGATTTTGCCAGGGTATTTTGGGTGCATGTGCTGGGTTATGAGCATGTGTGATACACTTTTGCAGTTTGTCTTTCAGCTTTGTAGATTTCATAAGACCTTCATTCTTCTGGAAATTTTCAGGTATGATTTAGCCTAGACAGCATAAAAAACTATTGCATCTTCTAAGGAAGTTAATAGCTAGAAAGCAATTAAGCTATATATCCCTTATCTCTTCAAGAGTCTGTTTCTAATATTGTTCTCAAAAAATGTTCTTCATCTGTGTCTGAAAAGCTATATTGCCACCCAGCTAGTCATTGCATAATATACAGAATCCAAATACATGGTTGAGATAATTTTGAAGCACTGAGATGACAAGAAAAAAAAAATCAGCCATTTCCATCCATTTCTCAATGTAAATTTTTGCTGTTTCCTTGATTCAGATTTAAATGTATGAAAAGAGAACTCTTCAGTCATGGTCTCAAATACGTACCCACATATTACTATTTTTGGGAAACAACATATTGATGATGGCATCTAGTTTCATATGAATCCTTCTTGTAGCAACTTGGTAATAACATCTTGTGTGACATGTGTTCTGTTTTTCAGTTTGTTTGAAGCATTTAGTAGTATGATGCACTGGTACAATATGTGCAAACCTTTATCTACTTAAGGCTCCACACTAACCTCCTTCCAGAAATCAGTGATTCCATAAGCAGCATCTAAATAGTGCTCTACTGCTGACTCTAAGACCCAAAGAAACAACAGCTTTGGGGATAGACTCAAAATATGGGTGTTCTCTCTGGTAGTTCTTACTTTCTCAATTTGCAAGTTTTATTCTAGTTTCATAAGAGTGGATATATTTCCTATCGAGTCAAAGGTGTTGTAGAATTATGGTTAATGCTGTTTATTTTTGTGTTAATAGTAATTAAAAATAACTGTATTTCTCTCAGCCTGGCAGTGTGCTTGGCATTTCACTTAGAAGGTTGAAGACATGGTTCTCTCTGTATAAGACTTTAAGCTAATATTCATTATGCAAGCGGTCAAAATTCAGTTCAGAACAAAATGTGTGTACTTTCAGTTGTAAAAGCAGTACTTAATTTATTAAGCTAACTAATGTTGTGGTAGGTAACTGCTTTCATGTTTGATTGTGGGCAATTTGGCATTCAAGATTAGGGACCGAAATCTGACCAAGTACAAAATTTTCTGGTGAATAAACTTATCTGAAAAGTTCTGTCATGCAGCCATTTAAATTGGTTAGTGGTAGCTGCTGTACGGAGACCTCTATCATGTAGCATTACAGTATTCCACAACATCGTATGGGAAAGCTGTGCCACGCCTTTTTGAAATTTTTGACAGGTTTGGAAGATAGTCATTCATGTACTCTGTTAAATGCAGTCTAGAGGGCAGCTTTCTCTCATGGGATAATCTGTCTTGCATGCAATTTATCTCACTCACGCTAACTTACTGAGTTAAAAATGAGTCTGCAATCATTGTGCATTTGTACCTCGTGTTCAAGATGTCGGTATTGTGTCCAAATTTGTTTTATTTGAGAGAGTTTAAACTATGTGTCCCCAGAAAAAGAAGTATGTATTTGAAATATTTAACCTTGGGTTTTATGCACTTACTACCTGTTTTATTTGTGATGTTGATTACTTTTAAATGTGAAGATTAGCTAATCACAAATCATACAAGTTCTCCTACTATATATAGGTGCTGGACTTTGAAATATGAACTTCAAAGAATTTGCAATTATTTTGGTTATTAACATCAGCCAGTTGTTAAGACACACCATTCATGTAAGATTGTATACTGAAATTGTAAAACCAACTAATCTGTGAAGCAAGTAGTTTATTAGTGTTTATTAGTAGTGTATCTATAGATATTTGTGCAAGAAATTTTGGCCTAAGGAATAGGAAAGATTTTTTAATTTTTTTTTTCCTGCATTGCTTAGGTTTGACACTTTTCTTTTGCTTGCCAGCTAGCAGGAATAGGTTTTTATCTGAAAATTTCCAGGAGAGTTAAGACAAGAATAGGAAAAAGGGCAGGAAAATGAAATTTTGAATAATGCAATATATGCAGAAGACATGGTCAAAATTTTGTATTATAGGGAAATCCCAGAAACAGGTAGGCATTAACTTTTATCCATTCCATGGTGGCTTTTGTTTTCTGGAGAAGACCATACCAGAAACCACTGCAAGTTCCCTATGCGTGGTATGAACAGCCTCTAAGCAAGCAAACAGTATAGGTGCTGCAGAATGTGTTTCTGATTATAAAGTATTGATTTTAATGCAAAGTAAATATTGCAGTGCTGGAGCATCATATATTTCTTTTTTGTCATCAAATCGTAGCTTTTGTTGGAATGCTTTATGCCAGAATTGCAGACAGTGTTACTGCAGTCATGACTAAAAATGCTTATTTTATAATATTAATTTAATTATTAAGTAATTTTAATATTTTAAAAATGTTCTTATTTTTTTGTACATTCTTCCAGTATGTGATCTGTAATTATATTTTGTTTTGTTGCTATTGCGTACAACTGCATAAACTGTGAAAAGTTTTAGATGGTAATAGCTAAAGTTCATAATCACAATATTTTTATTCTTAGTGAGGAAGAGGTGGGAAAATGAAGGATTTTTTCATATCTCTCAGATCTATTGGTCTATTCTCCAAATGACAGGTTCCTGACTGATCAACTATGCCACCTGCTACTAAAGCTCAGTAATATTAGTCTGTGCAATGGTTTCACTCTCATCTCACACCTCAGAGATCTTGAGCTCAACCCCAGGCATCCCCTGTGTGTTTAAATCAGCTTAACGGCTCATACAGTGTGCTGATTTCCTTGTAGGCCTCTGTTTTCTCAAAAAGTGATCACCTTTTGCCAATGCCCTCAGGATTAAACAGGGCAGTCTGGTTTTCCTTTTCTGCATTGGCTATACCTTTGTAGTCAATAAAAGACTAACTAGAAAAGAATCAGCTGATGAGAGAATCAATCTTCTGGAAGCCTCCCCACAGTTTTCTCATCATTTTTGTGCCGTCTGTCATCTCAGATTGTAAAATGGAAACCAAAACTCAGTATGTGGGAAGACTTTTAGTGCTCCTTGTTAACAAAAACAGTAAGACCAGGGGTTTTGATCTTATGAGTGTATAGGTAAACAGTAAGCTGTAAGTGTGCACTCTTGAAGTAGCTTTTCCATGTTTCTAATGGAGGTCTGCGAAAAATTATCAAAGAAGTATCACAAAGGTCTCATAACATACTGTAGTGTAGATATCCATTCTGAGTAGGTCAGGTTAAATCTGAAGTTCTTCTCTATAACAATACCAGGGTATCTTACAGAACATGTACCATTTATCATGGTAAAAAAGCCATATAAATAGAAAAGGTCTTTAAAATATAAGTGAAGCTTTTTTTCCCTTTTGCTACTCGCTAAGTTAAAAGAGTGGTCTGTCTTGATAGCTAGTATTATGCAAGAAATTAAGTTTTTTGAATAATAGCCTACTTCAAGTTGGTTTATAATGACAGATGGACCAACTTAAAAAAGAATTAGAGGTTCATCATAATCATAATTCTTTACAGTTCTAAATTTTTCATTCAAATGTATCACAGCAGTTTACAAATATTAATTCAGTGTTATAATCACCCACCCACGAAGCAGGTCAGCATCCTAGTTTTACAGAAGTTCAGTGTAGGGTACTGAAAGGTTAAGAGCTGTGAGGAATTAAGGGGTCTGTTGGTATGCACCATAAGGCTCATGCTGGGGACTCTATTTTTTCCGCATCATGCTTTAAACTTCGTTTGAAATCTGATTTGCTTTCCTGGACTAAAAATCTAGCGACAAATAACAGAGGATGTGAGTTGGGGTTATAATAGTGACTGGTTGACAGTCATGCCAAAGCACTGAGAATAAGGAGTGCTTAACTACATCACATAAAGTAGCAACGGTGACTTCATCACCATCTTCAGGAGGAAATGTCTGCTTTTGCCATCGGCAGGTGCCCTGGGTGTTGCCATAATGTTCCCTATGAAACAGAAGCTCTCAAGGTTTGCACATTCTGCAAAAAACCTGTCAAATATCACTTTCTTATGGTGAAGGCCTAAGACAGACTTTGGCCACCCTTTCACATTTGCCTGGCAGTTGGACAGTGTATCTAATGATGAAAATATATATGAAAATATATTACCCATGGTTCTTTGTTGTGCGACAATTAAAGTACAGATCTCTGCCCAATAAAGAGGGTTAATTGCAAAAATTGAGACAGATGCCTGTTGCAGCTTTTAGTTAGCTAAACCACAGCTAGCAGTTAGGAAACTGCTAAGAACAGTAGTATCAAATACACTTTGTCACCAGCTGGACATATTGCAATGCTTTTATAGAAAAAAATACAAAGGTGAAGAAATGGGGTTTTCCCTTGGGAAAGAGAATGGTTTGTGTTTTCTAGGGATGTTCATTTCATCACCTGGAACCAACACCTGAGAAATTCAGAAACCAAGCTAGAGAGGTACCTGGCTTTGTTCCTCCCTTAAAAGAGGTCTGGACTATGAAATATTTAGCAGGTATTGGCTCCCTTAAAAGCCCAGGAGACATCACTTCAGAGCAGATGAGTCTCCCCATTAAGAGAACATCTGAAAGCTTTCAAACTAACTTTTATTTATTTCAAAGCTATGGAATTATTGATGGTTGGATCTCAGCTGTGGATTCCAGAACTATCTAAGGCATCCCTTTGCTTGGGGCATGGTGCCACCAAGGTGAACATAGCTGTGACAACTTTTTGTCGCAGTCATGGATTTCTTCATTCCTTACCAACTCTAGATGGTCACTCATTGTACAGACCTGCTCTTATATTCACTTCAGGGAGCTTTGCTAGAAAAAAAAGTGGTCTAGAAGAGAGATCTTTTGAAAGACTGCCATGTTTAGGCAATTTCTTCAGGGCTCGTTTACAGGGGGAAATTTAATAGCTTTTTTCTTTTTTTTCTTTTTTTTTTTTTTGCCACTCATTTTCTTACTGTCAGTATTACTTTTAAAGACAGGAGAAACAAGAGCTGTAACAATTGCATGCATTTCAGGGGCAAGCCAACACACTATAGTTTGGGTTGCTGCAATTCTTGGTCTTGGCTTCTAAAGCAGCAGCACTTGCTGCATTGATGATGCCTGCTCTAATAACATAAACTATCAAACCCCAGGACACCTGGCAGATATTTACAATTCAGAATCTCTTATAGATGTGCTTTATCTTTTAAATTTTCAAGTACATTCTCCTTCAGCATTAGTAGAAATTTGCTTTGCAGTCATATCCACTTGCCATCTGCCAGGTGGCTGCTCCTTTTCTACCCCACCAAATCAAAGTTTCTCAAAGGATCATTATAGGTTTAACTGCTGGTAAAAGAATCTCTTCAGGGCCACTCCAGGTTCATGGCACTACAGCTATGCTCTGGAATGTTGCCTAGATCATCTCATTTTGAAGTCTCTTTGTTTATCTGGGGGTTATGTGATTTCTATACACACTATGCTGGGAAGTTTTTTGCTGTATTACTCACAAAATTTTATCCATGTGCTAAATCCAGAGTTTACCAGAGCCATGCTCTGGGAGCAAATGTAATCACATGTGCTAAATGGTTAAGTTGTCCAGCTTGTTTTATCAACCCTTTCTAGTCACAGACAAATATTTTGAAGCGACACTTCAAAACATATTGAAAGAGGTAATACATCAAAAGGGTGTATCTCATTTTGTAACTTGTTAACTGGTATGCTACCCTAAACATCAAATCCTACTCTTTTGTGCAAGTGACGTGTTCTTGAATTGAGGAAAAAAATAAGAATCTATAAAGAAGTGTCACAAAATAACTCACCAGCATTTTTACTGGAAATATTTTCATACAGGAATATGTACTGATATTTTTCTTATGGTTTAGTAAGCAAATGAGCTTTATCTACAAGATTGTAATGTTTAGATTGCCAGTACATGGATGCATCTAATATTGCAAATATTTTTATCAATTTGCCACTGATTTCGATTTCCTTTTGCAATATCTCTTAACCTCATATACATTGTATGCTTAAAATCCAGTTTTACAGAAGTAGGAATAGCTTCTATTTCCACTTGAGCAGATGAGGACTCACCAAGGTACAATGCCTTTGTCTTTTGGCCATTATTCTATAAGTTCTGTAGGACAGATAATTGTCATATAGTGGAAACATAAAATAGTCCATTCTTTAAAATAATTGAAAACTCGGGCTCTCTACGTGGTAGGTAAAATGGAAAGATATTTCTTGGAGCTGCAGTTACAATGACTGGACCAGAATACTGCAAGAAATATTGTCTTCATAGTTTTGTTTCCAGTCTGTTGAATTTGTTGGTTTCTTTGTTACCTATAAAACAAAACACAGAAACCCAGGCTCAAAAGAGTAAGACCGGGAGGTGCAAACTACCCAGGTCTGTGACCTGTGTCAGTCCAGCTTACTTTAGGAGGAGTGCCAAAATTTAGAAATGAGGAATGGAATAGGATCATCATCTACTTATCACTTCTTTTGTCTATTTGTTTGGCAGTGGTTATAATGCATGTCTCCAACTTCTGCATAAAGGTCCTGCCATCACTTAGTGTGAAAATTTCTTGTCACAGCTTTTGCCTTCTGTAATTTGGTTAGTCTTATGCAACTTGTTAAACTTGGCTTTTATCTGTGCTGTGATACACGAAGCTGATTTGTTCAGGGCAGAACTTAAGATGTAAAATACTCTCAAATAAAAACTCCTTCCAGATTTGCTTTTGATTGTCTCAAGGTATTTTCCTGTTGCAATTGCATTTTCTTTTTTGATAGTTTGCTCAGAATATGCTCTTCTCATTACCAATCCAACCTGACGTGCCATGGCATCAGAGTTCCCCACAATTCATTCCTTGGAATGCTCAGAAGTTAACATCCAATTAAATCCAGTAAAAGTCTTCCATTTCTTGAGCATGCATTTTGGGTAGGACCTAATTTAACACAGACTAGAGTATAGGTTTATATTGTCAAGCATCTTTTCTGCATGCAAAGCAGTCTTGATAAAATGAGATACCTACATAAACACAAAAAATCTCTAGGTATAGCTCAATTAATTGAAGCTAGGAGAATTGTTCTTTGGCTCCTCATGAGTCACATATTGTGGCTTTTACTAGCAGGCATTTACTACAGTGGCTATCATTTCCATAGGCTCATCAGAGAATTGTTGTCCAGGTGTGTTCACTGCAGTCTGGTGTCCATTGGCACAAAGGCACAGGATTAGGAGTGCAACAAACAAGTCATTTCTGCACTGGAGGGAAAAAATGAATAATGTGAAGAAACCTCTGAATGGATAAGGATTAGCATTTACTCTGTGTAACAGTCAGTCCAGATTGCAGAAATAATGGTGTACCTGTCAATCATTGGCTTAGCTAAAACGTTGCCTGCATCAACATCTGCCAGCATTGTCATGTGGAACCTTTCAGAACATTATGTAAAAAATAGAGATCATTGCTAAAACTGTCTTTATTTTTCTCTTGTTTGAATATTTCTCACATATAGTAAATAAAAAAGATAAACTGAGCAAATGCAGTGGAGTACGGGTGGGGGAACAGAATATAAAAGACAGGCTAGAGGGTACAGAGTCTCTACAGCAGGAAATGAATGATGGATTACAAATTTATTAAAACCATGTTACTTAGAGTTGAAACACACTGAACTGCTTCTGGTTGTAAGGTAGACAGTTTGAGTTAATGTCAGAATTGCATCACTGCAGCTGTTGGGAACAGGGTATTTTTGTGGTATGTAAGGAATGTGGGTGTTCTCCTGCACCGAGGTGCCTGCAAATGATCTGCAAACACTCTCTTCCTTAGCAGAGGTAAACTGACCTGCTAGCAGGATGAACTGTTGTGTGCTGAAGTGTGTGACGCTCCTCCTCAGCGTAGCTTCATCTACTCTAGTAAAGCGCTGTTGGAAGTTTTCACGTGTGGTGAAGCAGTGATGAAGAAAAATTTCTTGGCCAAAAATTGTATTTAAAATTTGTTGCAACGCTGCATCTTGCTAAACTTAAACAGATTTGTGACAAAGGATCAGGTTTAATTTCTTGGTTTTGTTTGGAGAAAGTGTCTTTTTTTTGGTCAGGAATAATTTCAGTTTAAGTTAAAAATTATATATTGTTTAAAAAGACGAACTAGTTACAGCAACGAAAGCAAAACCAAGCTGCATGTTTCAGATAGTTAAAACAAGGAATGCTTTAAGTAGGAAAACATGATTTGTTTTGTTGCATTTTGTGGAAAGAAGTAATTTTTATGTTTCTGCTTATTGAATCAGAAACAGTCTGGTACAGGGCAAAAAATCTTGAAAGTTCTGTTGGAGTATGAAAACAGCTTTCTTTCAACTCCTTCCCGCTATATGTTCTATTTTGGGGGTGGGTTTCTTTGGGTTTCTTTCTGATTTTATGTCATAATTTCCACTGATGGTGGAGAGACGGATTGTTGCTTCCCCTTTCCCTTCAGATTTAATACCGAGTATTAATTAAAATATGGTTAACCTTTAAAACAAACTCGTGTCAAATCTCAGAGCTAGAAAAAGCTACTTAATGTAAAAAAGCAATTTTGTTTTCCAGTTGTTTCTGAAAAGTATTTCTGTCAACAAAAGATGTGATAATTAGATGCATGTGGCAGTGATGCCTAAGGAACTGCTAAACTACAAACATTAATAATGACAGCTATTTTTCAAAATTAAAAAGTAAAAAGACCTTATCACTAAATTAGGAGTCCTGTTTTTCCAATCCATCTGTGCCTCTCAGCCCTTGCCCGTGTATGGGTCATTACAGAGTCAGGGGTGGTGCTCACAGATGTGAGAAGACTGCTCCCACATCTCTTTCCAGGTTCTTTGTTGCACTCCTTCCTTTCTCCTTCTTTGACTTACAAGATGGAAAAAGTAATGAGTAGATAAAGGTGGGAAAATAGTATTTATACTTAATGCAGTTTAAAAATTATTCTTTATTGTTTCTTTTACACTTGCTCAGTTGTTTACCAATATCTTTTTTTCCTCCCAGTATTTTGTGTCATCTCTTCTTTATCCTCACTATTTTTTGTTTCTGGGCATTGAATTAGCCTTGAATTGGTTTGTTTATTTATTTATGTATATATTGTTGCCTAGAATGAGAATAATTTTCCTGATTTTGTTCTTCTTTTCTTTCAATTCCTGTATGTCTTCCTCTGACATGAATGTAAGTTTTGACACTCTTCCTGATTTTTTTTTTTCTTTAAATCCCTTTGGCTTGGCCTAAATTCCTTCTCTTTTCAGCTCTACCTTCTCTTGTTTCCCTTTAGCCTTCACATACCAGTTTCACTCCTTTAATCTGCACAGTCCTTTTTTTCCCCTCTTTTTTTTTCCTCACCTCCTTCCTCCTCATTGCTGTGAGCGTATCGTTGCATAGGAGAGAGAGAGAGAGGCATCCCCACCAAACAGCTACTCATCACCCATGCAGCAGCCTCAGTTCATTTTGGAAGGGAAAGAGCAGAGAAGTGTAAGGAATAAGATTATGGGTTAAGGGTCCTAAAAGGACTGGGGAGAGAATATTTGGGTGGAGAAGAAAGGAAATCCAGAGTGACTATAGAGAAAGAGAAAAGAAGTGGTGATGGGGAGAAAAGGAAAAGGGTGACACTCTGGATGAATAATTTAATGAAACCTTCCAGTAGAAAGTAAGGTAGAAAAGATAGGGGCTGAAGATCCCACTGCATAATTTTGTTCCCTTCTTCTTTTGACCTAGTTGCAGTCTTCCAGTACCTGAAAGGAACCTACAAGAAATATGGGGGAGAGACTTTTTGCAAGGATGTGTAGTGATAGGACAAGGGTGAATGGCTTTTAAACTGAAAGAGAGTTGGCTAGCTCAGATATTAGGAAGAAATCTGTTACTGTAAGGGTGCTGAGGCACTGGAACAGGTTGCCCAGAAGAGCTGTGGGTGCCCCATCCCTGCTAGTGTTCAAGGGCAACTTGGATGGGGATTTGAGCACCTGGTCCAGTGAAAGGTGTTGGAATTAGATGATCTTTAAGGGCCCTTCCAACCCAAGCCTTTCTTTAACATCATTGGTAAACACTATCTTAGAGGCAGAGGGAGGAAGCATGTGCAGGGGATTCACTCAGATTTGGCATACCTTATTTTTTTTCCTTGCATTTTCTCTGTGCCGGAGGAGATCTGTTCTGCAAGGTCATTTGACTGTTCTCAGAATTGCTGAATGGAGCATTGATCTCATAATTATTCAGTGACTATAGTTACTTCTGAGGTTTTGTTGCTTTGCATCAATTTATTTAAAATGTTAAGAAGTGCATGATCAAAATATTGGAGAGTGTGGTGAAGCACTGAAATAATAGAAAATGCAGCAGTATTGTAGAGGTGTTTTTACAGTGTTCTTCAGCTATGGTTTCTCTTTCTTCAAAACTGGATACAGAACATTTTTGGAGACACAAGGGATGCACAAGAATCTTCCACTGAAAGTCAAGGGAGCTTTTGAAATTGTTTCTTATATGGATAAAACATACTCTGTGTTTTGTATTGTGATAGAAATTAAAATTTATTTATGCAGCAGAGTAGATCTTATTTATTGCATTGAGATCTAAAATTTACTTGGTCACAAAACATTTCAGGGAGTTTAAGCAATAATAAAAAGAAAATAAGAAATGTAACTTTTGCATTGTTCACATTTTGTATCATTTATATTGTAGTTCTACTTCAGTCTCTGTGAAGAGACTGAATTTCACTGTGCTACATTCTGCACAGATACTCAAGAAAAAGCAATCTTTGTCATAGACAATTTGTTATCCAAATAGGTGAGATGGACAAGAGAACGAAATGAGTACATATAAGAATAGACAGTTTTATTTTCTAAAAGTCAGTCAGTGAATGGTAAAGGAAAAGGCACATGATCTGTGTCTCCTTAAATCTGTATAATATCCAGCCCCTGGACCACATCTATTCTTCCCATGCAGTAATTTAGTGTATTTTTCCAACTGCCAGTTGTTTTTGCATCTCTGAAGCCTCAAAATTTTTACACTTGATCCATAACATTCTCCTTTTTGTGTCTGCAAAACTGGCTATTGTATTCCTAGCTTCTAAAGCTTTTTTAGAGCCCTTTGTCCATATCGTCCTGTTCTGTCTTCTGTCTCCTTCTCGCTTCCCTGACACCCACCTTATGTGTAGAAAGTGCTTGTGGCTTTGCTGTTCTCATCATTTCTGCCACCTGCAGCACCAACAGTGATTTCAGAATTCTGGTGACAGAAAAAGCAAAACCTTCTTATCTTACAACTGAATATTCAATTTATGAATTGAGAATCACTGTGATGAGCTTACTTGACTTTCTAGCCAGTGGCTAGAAAATATAGCCATATTTATCTTAGTAATGTAAAAGTTTTTTCAATAATTTCTTTTTTCTTTTTTTTTTTTTCTGGTGGTTAATAGCAATAAGTAGTCTTATAAAAAATCAAAAAACAAGTACAAGAAAGATGGGGAATGCAGTTTGGTTTTGTTTTTTTAAACTAGCAAAAATAGCCCACCAAACCCAAAAATAAATATTCCCTGCCCTGAGAAAAAGAAATAAACAAATGTTCAGTAGACTTTTGTGATAAGATTTTAAAGGGTTATGTATTAATGCACGTAAAAATTTTCAAGAACTAGTTCTTACTATTTCTTAGGAATTTATTTATGAAACAACTGGAAATTAAAACATATTGCTCAGTATGCATGCAAATATAGTTCTGGTATTACCGCTTAGCAAATGTCTGCATGCTGCATATATACAAAGTGTTTGAGCACATAATATGATATTTTGTGGGTTTGCTACTGCCCGCCGGTCCCTTGTGGACAGGATGTCAGATCTATTTATGTATTTCATTAGGTACTGCCCTGTTAGCCTAGTGCTAGCTTGGAAAGAGGATATACTCCTATGTTGCAGTTATAGAAGGAATGTTTCTACCATGTAAGCAAAAAGATGCCCTGTGCTTTTAGAAATGAAGATTTTAGAAATGAACAGTGAGCCCTGTTCTCCAAGCCACATGCCTATAACTAGCTGCTGACCATGTATGTATGTATTCAGCCACCAGCTTGTGTGCACTGGAAAGCTTTAGCTCCTGAAGAATTTCTTTGTCCTGTTTTTATTTCTGTAAAATTATTAATGTTCCCAGAAACTCATAAGCATACACAAACCTGAACCACTTCACCTACTGTCAGAGATATGACAAGCTTATTTTCAAGTGTACAGTTCTACAGCTGCTGTACAAAAGATCATATTTATAAAGCCAATCTCTTATCTGAAGGAGTAGCTTCATTATTCTACTTCATTGCCTGATAGCCCTGACTCCGAGAGCTGTGTGAATGGTAACCACAAAGCTGTTCCATTATTTAACTCTAAGCTGCTCTCCATGACTCTCTCTGGGTGGATTTCATCATTTTCCTCCATGTAGGATTTTTTTAGTTTGTTCATATTTGAAGAGAAAAATAAAGAGGTATAGAAAATAAAAAAAAAAAACAACTTGGTAAGGCCAATTTTACCAGTCTTGGAGCCCCTGCAAAGCCATTCATTTGGTGCCCTTGATTATGGTAAAGGTGAAAGTGACCACTTTCATTCTTTTTTCCTTAAAGGTGCTTTGTTTTGAGAGAGAGCAATGATAAAAGTCAACACTGGCTTTCAGGTTTGAGCTGTATGGGCTGAAATTTTGACCATTCTATGTTTTGTGAAAGTATTTGAAGTTCTTGCTTTTCATGGTGGAGCAGACTAAAATGTTTACAGTGTATTTACAGGCAATTACTATTATTTTTTTCAAAAACAGTAATAGTATGTGTTTCTGGGTGGCTTGTAGGGGAAAGGCAATTCAAATCTGGCTGAGTTTAAAATAAGACTTGAATCTAATGCAAAAGTAAATTTTCATAATGTTAAACTGATATTGAACAGGTATAGATTACAGATATTGCATTCAGGGATTTATTTTTGTGTGGTCTATACAACTGTTGATATTTGATGTCTTTTGCAAACAAAAAAAATTCAAATTTAGATTTGACATTTACAAATTAAAGCATTTTAAATACTATCCCCCATCACGGAGACTTGTAAAAAGAAGCTTCTTATATATGCAATTTTTCTTTTTTCAAGGAAAAAAAATCAGAAATAACTGTATTTTGCTTCAAGTTGTTCATTAACTTCATGAAATTGCTTCTGTAATCTGATTTCTGATACATATTAGTTGCGGATTCAAATCTCTATTTATTGGAGGAATAAAGGATTGATAACCTTCCATATTAGCAATTCATGACCAGCAGGGTTATGCCTGTCTCGTCAGCACTTCCTGAGGCAGGATGGGGACTCCATCACATGGAAACGCTGCAGGGCACCCACTTTGGCAGTTTGCACCGCAGTCACTTCCATGGTGGGTGGTGCAGTCCTTTCTGTGTGCCTCAAAGCCAGTGACAAGGCTCAGAGCCTCAGCAAATGGGAAAATCCCCTTTCCTGAAGGATGGAAAATCTTCGTTTGTAGGTTATTGCCCAACAGTTGCTAAACACTCATTACTTGAGGTGTAGTTCAGATCCAGTTTTCCTCTAACGCTAATGGAAGGTTAAAGATAACTTTCCAGCTCATGGCACCATTGCTTCCCAGATTTGGCACCCAGGCTTGTGGAGGGCAGTACTAGTCCATTTTTTATCTATAACAACAAAAATATTTATCCAGCTGTTCCACAGCCTCCTGGGATTGTAGCCCAGTGGACAGGCAGCAAGTGTCATGAGGCAAAGCTCCTTCATCTGCAGGCTCAAATCTTGCAGGAGCTACTGGGATGATGAAAAATAAAAATACAGTTTTCACCCACAAAGGGACCAGGAGTGTGGAAGAAAGCCAGAGGTTTTCACTGTGTTAGGGACATCCATTCAATCAGAAGAATGAATAAAGAACTGGGTGCTACAACAGCCATGGAGATTTTCTGGGCCAGAGTATCCTAGGGTGGATTTTAAACACAGATTTGTCATGTAATTCCCTTACATTTGTCAGCCTCTAGGCATTATTGAAATAATACTAATATGAAAGAATAATATTGATTGTGGACTGCCTTTTTTTTTTTCCATATAGTTTCTGCTGAAAACATCTGCCTTCACCTGTGAGGTTTAAATTACAGTCTTGTCTGTGAATAATTATTTTGTGTGTTGTGAATCTCTTGGGATATAAACAGATTTCCTTTGTTTGTGCACTAAGTGAAGTGAGTTAAGGTGAAAATTTCTTCTCTGAAAGTTGTTTTCTGGTGTTTGGAAAGTGCTGCTGAGACTTCAAAATACTTTATTTTTAATATAGCAAAGATTCATACACCATCTTTAAATGATAGCCCTTTTCCCACCTCACTGGACTGTGTATATGCTTAAAATTTAGCAGGTCTTTACAGGAACGTTAGGGGTGAGACCACAGAAAGTGATGCTTTAATCTATTTCAGCTGACTACCTAGCTGTCTGAGAAATCATGCCTTTTAGAGAAAACAACTTAAAAAATATCTTTTGTATTTGAACATTATTTAATTTATAATTCAAAATAGTTTTCCAGAATGCCTAGACATACGTAAGAGATTATCTTAACTTAGCCTTCATCCTCTGGAACTTGATTTTGAGGTGGTTGGGTTGTTTTCGTGTGTGTGTGGTTTTTATCTTTTTGTTATATGTTTGTTTTTTGTTTGTTTGTTTTCCTTGTTTTGTTTTTTCTTGGGTTTGTTTGTTTTTAAATGCTGACATTTGACAATGTGTCTACAACTTGCTGTGATTGGAGAAGGGAATTGAATGACTGGAATATCTTCTGTTATTACTGATCCAAAATTGAAAGGATTTAATCTGCCTTGTATCTAGACTTCAGTATCAAGAGGAATGGCTGAGAACCCTTGTCTTTCCTCAGGTAAAAGCGGCTGTGGGTGTAAAGGGCTGTCCATTGCTGCTTTTAAGCTTCAGATTTGCTTTAGGGCATATATTAAGGAGGTTTGTGATACCTTAATTTTTTTTTTTTTTGAAGGAATTAATTTCTCTAAGCTGGTGGAATATTCCTAAACTAGCATGGCTATGTTAGAGCAGGTTGTGCTGAAAGGTGCTCAAGGGCTGCCAAAGGCAGTCAGGGACCTTGTGAAAACCAGTGAGTTGTGCCATGCATTCCTTTAGACTCATCAGAAGAGTTTAGTGCTCTTGGGAGACTTTCCAGGAGAAGGGCTCACTGGCAAGCTGTGTTTGGTCTTTTGGATTATAGCAAAAGTTTAATAAAAACTTTTAATGCTCTATTAAAAACACTCCTGGTCTGGGGATGTAACATTTGGTAAGTGTGTTCTAATTGTCACAAAGGACATGATCCAGCACATGGTTAAGTCAAGGGGGCAATTTTATTGACTTCAATAGGTGTTGGATGAAGCCCAGATTTATGAGTTAACATTTATATGTATTTCAGTGAGTAAAAAACTGTGTATCTGCTTTAAAAAATAATTTTGGAAGGGCTGGTTTATTTTTTGAATAATCCTCACATTAGCTTGGAGTTCTTGCTATTACATTTATGAACATAATATTAAAGGGGCCTTAGACTGTCTGTACAATGTGATATTTGAAGCTGGCTTGAAGAATTAGTTTTGGTGTAAACAAAACAGATATATATTCTGAAAGTATTGTTTAAAAGCTGAAAACTTATCAGGTTACATGTTAAAATTCACTGGTAAAACACTGGCTTCATTAATATTATTTATATGGAAGTTAGTAAAAATCTATGAATTCAAACAGTGAACATATAGAATAAAACTGTGAAAATTTCTTTTCAATGACAGTACCAATATTAAATTACCAACATTATCTGACATTGTGTTAAATTGTATGCTGTTTCCATCTTTCCTGCTGGTACACCTCCATATCTATATATCTTTATATATATATATTTATACACACCGATACCTGTTGACTTCTATATCTGAGAGAAATCTCATCATCTCTTCTTACTCTGGAATTAGAACTGTTCACAAACGATCTCAACAGTGATTGTTTAGGCTGTAACTCCACCAGCCCAGCCCATCCCTGCCACCCTGCTCGAGGTTTTTCTGTGCTGTGAGATTTTTAAGGACTAGATGCAAAATCTCAAATACCAAGACATTTCTCATGCCTGTCTTCTGGGCTTTCTAAAATGGAAAGGAAAACTATCCACTACTGACTAGTTGTAGAAAGTGCTGTGATTGTCCTGTTAAACTGCTTTGTACAGTTGGAGAGCATAATGAGAGCTGGAAAATGGGTTTCTTTCCAAAGATGCATCCTCCTATCTTTCCTGTTGCATGTTTCTGTAAGTGCAGTGTTCTGCAGCGCATCCTGCAATATTTGCATTTGTTTTGCAACAAGGAAGGTTGTAATGAGGGACACTGTTCCAACCAATCTCCCTTTCCAGTATAATTTCTCTTCCAGAACTGGAGAATCATAGGAATCCCCCAATCAAAAGCACATTATACTACTTCATTAGAGTTTGTCACTTGAAAGGAGGCACTTTCATTTTCTGATTACTTGTTATATGTTCTCGTGAGTGATCTGAATTGTACTTTAAAATTAATTTTTTATTGGGTGCTAATGAATTATTTATTTATTTTAAAATGTAGTCATCTGCAATCAAATTTTTTCCCTTCAGTTCCTATATTTGGAATCTGCTGGTAGTTACTGGAAGCTGTTTGGGGATTGGAATACTCAGCACTATTGTATTGTGATCAATAATTAAACTTAGTGCTGACACGTATCTAGTTTATGCAGCAGCCTCTGACAATCCATCTTGCAAAATTAATCTTTTCCAATTTATTTAAGAGGAGACTTTAACAATAAAATAATTCAAATGAGTACCAATGCAGGATTATTTTTCGTCAATATTACTTTATTATAAATTGGGTCCACGTACTCATTAGTAAATTAACTGTCAAACCTGAAAACAGTTTTTTTTTTTTTTTAAAGGTAATTATTGGTACTGAAACAAGAAGGCACTTAACCTTGCTGTGCAGTCGTCCTTACCACAGTGTTTTTATTCCAGGCTATAACTACCCATCAAAGCTGCAGAGGGAAAATAATTAGAGATATTAAATGGATGGAATATTAACTATTAAAAAGCTGTGTTCTTTCACTGAGTTGCTAGGGTTGTGTGGATTCTCTGTCAATGAAGTGTGTGTTTCTTTGGAAATTGCTGTCTGTTATTTTTTTTTTAAGGATTGAAAATTGTGGCTAAATCTATGGAAAAAATGGAATGACTGAAAAATCTGAAAAAGAAAAACAAAATGACTAGTTTAAATGAAACATTGTGTGTATTTAAAAGGCAATATTCATGAAGGAAACTTTAAAGAAATAAAATACTTGAAGTTAGGAGGTTTTTGTTTGTTTTGTTGTTGTTGTGTTTGTGGGTTTTTTTTAATTTTTTAAAGAGCATATATTAATTTAACTTAAAACAATTCCCTGCTCTGAAACTGGGCATTCTCCCATTTTGCTTGTACCTCAGTTCAGCAACTTACTCTGTTTATTCCTCCTTAAGACATTTGATTATGCCCAGTTGAGCATTTGTAAAAGCTGCTCCATTCTAAGCATTTGTGCTAAACGGGGCTTAGGATTTGAGAGTGCTGTTTTCAGTGTTGATGAATGACAGCCGTTTGAATTTTTATAATTATTCCCTAAATCCATTTTGAATCTGTAGGAATCTCCACAGCCAAATAGAAGAGAACAGGTAGAGCTGCAATTTTCTTCCATTTTATTTAATTGTTTATTTTAAGTGAAGGGCATCAGAGCTTGCTGTGTGGCCTCATGAGTGCTGAACTTGTGGGTCCTGATCTGTCATTCAGGTCTGGCCAAGAGCCCCACTGCTGTGCCCGGTGCAGCTGCGGGCAGCAGCCTTCCCTTGGAGCCTTGGGGACTGCCTGGCTCCTTGGATACTCCTGCAGCTTTGGTCTCATCTATGCGCCCAGGAGATACCTCTGCTCTGCCTTGGCCACCTTTTCCCTCCTACAAATAGGAAACTCGCTTCCTCTGAATGCTCGAAATTACATTTGATGATAATCAGTCCACAAGTTCTGAGGCTTTTTTTCTCCAGGAGAGATAGCATTGTTCAGGCATTGGAATAAGTTGCCCAAGAAAGTGGTGGAATCACTATCCCTGGGAGTTGTCAGGAGGCACTTGGGAATATTGTTTAGGTGTGATTATCAAGGTGCTGGCTTGATGATTGGACTAGATGATCTTGAAGGTCTCTTCCAACCCTGATGATTCAGTGATTCTGTTGCTTGTGAGACAAAAACTCACTAATATTTGTTTACAATATCATTCCAAGTAATAAATCCTTTAATTTCCTGTGCATTTTGGAGAGTGGCCATACTGCATGGTATAATGTGAACACCAATAAAGACACATTTGCTGTGTTAAATATGTGGTAAAACAGCTAAGATATTATTCTTTTATCAGACACAATGATTCATTCATATTCATTTGAATAATAATTTATCATTCATAGTTAATATATTTTATTATGCAACTGCTTACTAGTTATAAATGAAAATAAGATAAGTTATATACAGATTGCTCATTTAAAAAAAAGCCCCAAACACTTGAGATTAAATTCATATTTCATTTTATCCATAAGTAGTGTGTGGGGTATATCTTTCATGCTTAAATAGTTTCCAGCTGAAGGTAACATTCACTTCTTAACTTGTCAGTTTTATAATTTTCCAAAAAACACCCAAGCCAACATCAACAAAACCACCTGAAAAACAAAAACCAAATAAACTCAACCTCCTCTTTAACTTGAACAGTACTTTGGAAAGAAACTATGATAATTTTTTTCCTCTGTAATAATTCCTGCCTAGGCAGATTGATGGAGCTTTAGGTGGCAAAGGAGCAAGGGTGGGCAGACTGAACTACTGTGCTGGACAAGATGACCACAGTGCACAGTACTGTGTGTGCAAGGGGGAGAACACAATGAATGTAAACAAGCATGGGGGGCCTTCAGTTGGTGTAGGGACCAAAAAACTGCAGTACATTAAAGATAAGGAGAAGGATGAATGAAAGTGGGTCACTGCACTACTATTCTTACTCCTTCTGTTCTTATACATGCAAAAAGAGGCAAGATGGTATATATGCAGATGACTATGGAGGGCAAGTGTAGAGGTCAATGTATATATTTCTGCCCTGGATTTCACAACAGGCCTAGCAATCATAGTCTGTAGAGGTAAAAATGAGTTTTTCTGCCAACCAAGTCTGAAATCAAATGAGAATCCTTGTGTTGTTTATGGCCCGTCTAGTTCTGATGTATAAAATACACAAAGGTTTGAGGTAAACCTAACAATAATTTCCAATTTTTGAAGAGAAGCTCAAAAGCCCTCTATTTGGGTTTTCTTTAAGAATATATGGTGTTTCTTGCAATTGCTAAATCACTGTCTGTTGTATAAAACTGTCTGATGTTCAGGTAACATAATTTGTCATTTTAGTGTAAATCTATTGGCTTGCACTAAATACAGCAGTCATTTTGCCCATTATGTTTTTTTTTCTTTAGTTTGAGGGTGATTTTTGTAGGATGGCTAGTTTTTTTGAAAGAGTCTGGTAATGAGTGAGTAATCATGGCATGGCTTCTCACAATGGTGTCTCATGCACGGTATTAGTCCACACATGTTATTGGCAAAGTTGACAGACACATGTCTTATAACCATTTCTGCCCTGAAACCAGCCAGGATGCAGCTTTTTACTAACAATTCATAGAAATAAAATAAAATCTGCTCTTAAAGCCATAAAAATGCCACTCTGTGACTATAAGATATCCCTTAGGAGGTCATTTTAAAGGCACAAGATGATGCACATGAGTTCTGGGAAATTATTTTTGCTTCCAGTGAAATCAATCAATGCATGAGAGGGCTCTGAGTGATAGATGGACACTTCCTTTTATTGAACTAAATAATTTCCTAATAAGGGTTGAGTAAATGCTGCTGTTAACCACAAGAAATGTGTTGATTAAGCACATGAATAAGAATGCAGTGATCTACAGCACTAAATAGTTGTTTGGAACTGGGCAGGTTTTTTTTTTTAATAACAAGCACTGTATATTGTTGTGTCCAACTGCATTTTTTTAAATATTAAAGTGTTTTTATATCTGAAACATGTCAATTAACATGGACTTACTGAGTATTCAGTAGTTTCTATTATCTACATTTTCTGTTTCAGTCAATAAAATGAAAGTATACTACTCATTAAGTAGTTGAGTGTTTACTATTTTAAGATAGTTACAATGCAGAATACTCTGAATTACAGGGCTATATATTATTTACAAGTTTATATGGCAGACTCTGTTGCAAGATTGTAAAAGTTTTTTCAGAAAGTTAAGGGGTAAGCATGAGAAATATATCTTAATTGGAATCAGCTATTTTATTTTGCATGTATATTTTTAAAACTGCCATTCATAGTTTTTTTAATAAAGAATATTTTGATTTTGAACCAAAGTATTTGAGACTGATTTTTTCTTCACCTTAGCTGTGAAGCTAATTTAAAAATATTATTAGTGGAGAATGTGATTTTAGTCAGGAAATCAAGATCTGAATTTTTGAACATGTTTCTCCAAAGGTGCACTTCTCAAATTATTACTGTGAAAGTAATTTATTTCAGCCAAACACCCTTCCCACATATTGTTAACAGGAATCTGCACTCCAACTCATTTAACAGCTTTTTAATTCAGTAGTTATTCCATTTTAATAGAGCCATTTCTTCATCATTCTGCATTCAGTGATAAATGGTGCCAGGACATATGATAAATTAAACCACAAAGAACTGTGTTAAAGTAATCTAAAGGGTTTAACTTGAAAGGAAGAAGCACCTAGTTTGCTCAGCATAGCCATCTGAGTGTTCCTATAGAGAAAAACACTTCCTCTCAAAGCTAAACTGTGAAATAAATTTGAAAGTAAAGTTTTAAACTAATGGCTTTCTGAGGTTCATCCTGTCAGCAGCTCCCAAGCTGCACAATTGCATAATGGTCTCATCAGTCTGGAAAACTGTCTCAAAAAGCTACATCATTTAAATTTGTAGTAGTTTAGATGATACCTATTTAAAAATCTTATAGTACTGAAATCTCACAACCAATACCCAGTTTCTTGAAAGGTATGCTGAGTATGTGGCTAAACCCATTCCAAAAGTTACACAAACTGTGAAGATAAGTAGCTTCTGGTATCTGAAATACAAGTACATTTGGGAGTTTTTTGGTTGATTGAATGGTTTGGACTATTTTTGTTTTGCTTTGAGATTTTTTTTTTTGTGGATATTTTTTTTGACAGATAAAAAGATTGTAACTGTCACTTTTGCAAATACAAGTGTTAGAGAATTTTAGTGCAGTAATTCAGCAATATGGACCTTTTTTAAGATGAGTCTTCTTCCATTTGCCTCAGCTCTCTTTTGCTCTCTCTGTTTTACAAAAATATACACCAGCCACCTATCTACAACTTCCTTGAAAATGAACTCATGCCTTTTGTCTTCCTCCCTTCTTAATTAAGGACTCAAATGTCTGTAAAGAATAACAGCAAAATAGTGTAGGAACTAACATATAGGCATGTTTTAAAGTAGGTCATTCATTACAATATGCATAGCATGTGTTAGCTTTCTGCTCTTGGCATTTTTGTAACTAAACCTTCTTAATTCTGTACTTGATATAGTGGAGGTAAATTCAATGGTAAAGGAGTGCTTAGATAAATGATAATGAGGTAGGAAACCCTTCTGAATAGGTTTGAATCTATCTATAGAGAACTAAGGTAACCATTAAGTAGATCCCTGATGTAGCCTGCGTGAAATGAATTTGAGACCTTAGTCCAGGTTCTAATGGATATATTTTTTCTTAAAGACCTTATTTAATCAATTTCTTGTTGGTAGTATGAAATTGAGTGTGCAAAGAGTCATGAAGCAGGTGATATATATCAAGGGGAGGGATTTAAAGTCTCAGAGTTATGGAAAGACTAACCCACTTTGTTAGTTGCATTTAGAGTTGAACATCTTTGTAAGAGATCCCTTAAAATTTTTCTGAGCATTTTAATATTTTTTTAAAAAAAATGGATGA
Organism: Campylorhamphus procurvoides; assembly: GCA_013396655.1. Classification (NCBI taxonomy): domain Eukaryota; kingdom Metazoa; phylum Chordata; class Aves; order Passeriformes; family Dendrocolaptidae; genus Campylorhamphus; species Campylorhamphus procurvoides. The sequence continues at coordinate 2,086,433 of WBMV01007822.1, forward strand.
CAAAACAGACATGGTTTAACTGTTCATGGTGTGCTTTTTTATTACTTAATAGTCAGCATATGTCTGAATAATACATTTTTAAATGCTTCTTTTAAAACAAGAGCTCTCTCCAAATGACTTGTTAGCAAACTGAGTTTTTAACCAAATTCATTTAGGAAATGAAAGTATTTTGTGATCAAGGGGGCAAACTGCTAGAAGACTGAAGAAGTGTCTTCAGCAGCCTTCTGACAGCCTTGCTGTTCAAAAAATTCTATGAGATAGTAGACAATTTTTCTGTGCTTTGAAACGTTGAGAGTGCATTTTTCATTTCAAAACTTGGTAGTGTTTGTTTTGTAGTTGGTGGTTAAGAGAAATGTAGTCACTTGTGCTCTTCAGCATTGCACTGTGCCAAACTTGCCAGTTAGTCTTTTGCTGGGGAAAAATTTAATGCTTTACTGTAGTGATAATGAAGTGTGTCCAACTGTAAGAACTCAAACGTTTAAGTTGAAGCATATGAGTTGCAAAGCTCAGGCTTAACACTCTCTGCACACACAGTTTTGTTGGTGGTCCTGAGATGTGGAATTTCACAGCAGTTGATTTCACCTGTAACAAACAAAGGTTTTACTGAAGTCAGTAGCAAGGTTTTAATTTGTGTTTGAAGGCCTGTGTGGCTTAATATGGGCAGAAAGGTCATTTATGGTCATTTTCCTTTTAAAAGGGTTATAAAAATTTTGTATTGTAGATGTTTTTCTGGCAGTGCTGCTCTGGCATTAAATAGGTCTATTTTTAAAAAAGAGCATAAAGGACTAGTGCTTTTTTTGTTAACCTGGCTTTTGGTCTAAAATTAAAATATGTTTCTGAATTGCCAGTCCTGTTTGCAAAATGCTCTCTGTGTACAGATCAAGCTCTCTGATTTTAAAATCCACCAACATTACATTCAATGCCTGTATAAAGCTGTCAGAAGTTACTGAAGTGCAATGCTGAAAATGCATTTGTATAATAGCCATTTGATTTCTGAATAATGCAGTAAAACAAAAGAAATTTCCTGACATGTGTGAGAGCAGCTGCACTCTTAGCCCTAAAGATCTGTGTGCCTCGATATCTTGCAGCAGACTCCAGTGCTGGCCATGTGAGGCTATTTAAACAAGAAGATATCGCAAACGTTAACAGGAGGGAAGTCCACATTAATGCCCAGCTGCCGTTGTGAGAGGAAACTCTATTTGCAGTGCAGGGTAAGCAGCTGGAAAGCTGCCAGTGGAAAAGGACCTGGGGGTACCCATTGACAGCCGACTGAATGTGAGCCAGTGTGTGGCCAGAAGGCCAGTGGTACCCTGGCCTGTATCAGAAATACTGTGGCCAGCAGGACCAGAGCAGTGATTGTTTCTCTGTATTCAGCACTGGTGAGGCTGCACCTTGAGTGCTGCATCCAGCTCTGGGCCTCTCACTACAAGAAAGACATTGAGGTGCTGGAGTCCAGAGAAGGGCAATGAGGCTGGTAAAGGGGCTGTAGGACAAATCCTATGAGGAGTGGGTGAGGAAACTGGGGGTGTTTAGCCTCAAGAAAAGGAGGCTTGGGGGGACCTTGCTGTTCTCTACAACTACCTGAAAGGAGGTTGTAGTCAGGCAGGTGTTAGTCTCTTCTCCCAAGTAACAAGCTATGGGACAAAACGAAATTGTCTCAAGTTGTGCTAAGCGAGGTTTAGGTTGGATGTGAAGAAAAGTTTCTTCATAGAAATGTTTGTCAAACATTGTAACAGGCTGTCCAGGAAAGTTGTTGAGTCACCACTCTTAGAGGTGCCTAAAAGAAGTGTAGATGTGGCCCCTGGGGACATGTTTTAATGGTAGACTTGGCAGTGTTAGTGGGCAATGGTGGGACTCAATGATCTCAGAGGTCTTTTCCAACCTAAATGATTCTGTGATTCTACTCAGCTTTGGCTAAAACTGAGCTGTTAGAAAGATTCACCTTTGGGAGAGAGGAAACTTAGAGAAGTTATCTAATATTTGGCTTTAGAACAGTCAGTGATGCCTCTTAGGTTTAAGTTAATTATGTGTTGTTAGGAATCTAAAGGTGCTGTTTTGTTAGCACTTTGTGAATAGATTCTCTCTGTCCTAATTCTGGTAGTTTTGGAAGGGATACCTAGGAAAATTTGGGTAAGGAAACTGGGGACTGTATTCTTAACCTCAAAATTGTTTTCCTTAAGGAATATGAATATAAGAGGTTTTTTTCTTTATTTTCAACATGTTGATCCTTGAGTTGTTCCACTTCTAAAAAGGAGTTCTCAGCCCCTAGTACCTTCCACACTGATACCTACCAGCAACAATTATATGAGGATATAGAGTGTCATTTATTCTATGGTTTATATTACATGGTGCATGGCAAAATTCTTATTGTATGCTTCATTTTTTGACTTTCATGCTCATAATTCAAGCATTTGAGCTCATTTAGTTATATTTTCCTTAAAGAGAACTAACTGCCTCAAAACTTTTACGAAGTTGAGTTACTGACAAATTGAGGGCAAAAAACCCTCATGGAGCTGCCGCAGTGCTTTAAATGGACAGTCACACCACGATATACTTTATTTTCTACTTGTCCAATATTTCTTTTTGTATACTGCTTATTACACTGTGTGGCCTTGGTAGGTTTTTTCACTAAGGGCAGCAGTGCAAGAAAACTCTACCTAAATTCCTTTAGTGTCCAATTCTCCCCCCAGTTTAAGTTCATAACCCCTTGTACTTATATTTAACACCAGCTCAGATAGCCTGCAGCATCTCTGCTTTCTGTTCCCTTCAGGATTGTGTGTACCTTAATAGAGTTTCTTCTTAATCGCCTTCACTTTTGAGAAAAGCCATAAAATTCCCCTTAGCTTTATAAGTAATCAAGTTTTTCACATCCCAGTCTTACCATGTAAAGTTGCTCTGCTTTGTTGTATGCTCAGCAACTCTATTCTTTCTTTACTGTGGTGATCACTTACTGGTCTTATCCCACTGGCTGAGCTGCTTGCTTGTTATGGGGTGCTTTCCTTGACTCACGTCTGCTGCTTAACCACTTCAGAAGTTGTTTTTGCCTCTTAACCATGGTGAATCACTGCAACATGGCCAATAACCCATACAGTGCTAGAGAAGCTGGTATATTGTATTTTGCCATATCCCTACTGGTTCTGTGAAAAGAAAATTAATTTTGGTCTCCTGTTGCTCCTGCTTCATTATTTTATGATGTTTAGGATGACTTTTGGAATTCATTTTTATCCATTCAGACTCCTGGTTTGTCCTAAGACTTTCTGACCTATATTGCTTTTCATTTTTGTATTGACTCACTTCCCCACCCCATTTTTGTGTCAGCAAAAACTGTCTCACCTTTCTTCACATTTCTTCTGCCAGGTCATCAATACAGAAAAGAGAAGAAAAAAGCTCCAGATAAACCCAAAAGTGTAAATTCTAATGCTCATGGCATCATCCCACTTATCAACTCCCTACATCCCACAAGTAACCTTTGTGTCAGATATCCAAGCTAGTTCTCTAACCACCTCTAGTGCTATATTTTCTTGACCTTTATAGGGCAGGCTTTTCTGCAATTCTGTATCAGAAGCACTCTTTAATTCCAATGTGTTTTGTCTGAAAGTTCTCTAGTCAACACTTTTGTTACTTTAACAAAAGGAAGAACTGTGTAATTTCCCCTTCTTAGTATTTGTTTCTAGAATCACTTCAGAATTTTTTCCCCACTTGTTCTTTTCTCTGTATCTGCATTTTGCTATGGAGTTGCTGTAATAGTCAGATATGATGACAGATTTCGCTTAGTCACATCCTGTACCTGCAAGATTTGGTGCTAATCTTTGCTGTTCCATGTCACAGTATCAAGACAAAGCTCTTCAATCTATGCTAATATGCCTTAAAGGCACAATTTGGAGGTTTAAAGCACTTGCATTTTAGTGCCCAACAACACTGGATGGATCTGGATCTGGATGGATCATTATTATGCATTCATTTCTGCAAGTGTCTTAAATGTTTAGTTATAATTATTATCTGACATTACATTTTCTGTCACTTTGCAGCTTTTTGTCCTCACTTTCCATATGAAGTTATTCACAGTGCTGTTTAGAGACAGAATAGTGTCTGAAGAATAAGGCTGCATATTGAGAGAAACAAGCTGATTGCGTTCTGCAGGGTTTTAATAGACAGGTATGCCAGGTACCACATGTCTGTGATTTACTGCAAGATTGCTGAGAGTTAATTATTGTACTGTCTCTGAATGGAAAAAAGGATGGATCCATTTAGCTTTTTAAATTATGCCATTCCAATAAGAAAGAATGTATTCTTGTTATTTGTATTTGCACGGTAAATATAGGAAGCACAAAATGAAAGCTTGTGGTACCAAGATTGTGTCTGTAGGAACCTTCTGTATGTTTATGCTGTACAGGACTTCCAGTGAGTTTTGTGAGCATTTCTTGACAAAAGTGGATAAATGATACCTTCTAATGTATAAAATAACCCATTGTGCACTGTCTCTGTGGAATAATTGCTCAGATTTTTCTCCTTTCCTTTAATAAATAATTAAGAATCTGACTTGCTGTTGCTGTTTGAATTTAGTTTCATGAAATCTTTATATAGAACGTTTATGACTTTTTTTCCAAACTGCTTATAGACACTCCAAGCAGAGATTTTACTTTTGCTTGTGAAATGAACAGGAGATTTTTATTGACTTTTGTATAGTTTTGATGTCCACTTCTGCTGCTCAGAGGTGACTTAAATAACCTTGTTAATTGATGCAAGGTTATTTATGCAACAGATCACTGACAGAGCAGAAAAAACAAAGTTGTGTTGAACAAGCTTTTCTTTTAAAAATAGGCCTGTTATCTACTTCTTGCATTATTGTCAAATGCAGTGGCACATTGCAAATATGACACTCAATGGACGTCATCTTTTAACAGCTTTCTTTGCTCATCAATTTTTCATAGGTAGGGTCCAGAGCATTAAAATTTGGACAGGAGAAACTCCAGGAAAAAGGACTGCATTGAGATTCTCTTGGAGGAGGCTTTCCTCTAAAATAATACATTGATATTCAAAGTATTCTTTGTTCATTTGACTAATGAGGCTTTTGTTAGTTTCATGTGCTAAAGACAGTGGCTCTTCAACTGCTTATTAAAAAGGTCTGACTGACTGACTTACACATTAATGATAGAGAGGAAAGTCTCCTTTAAAGAGATATGCCTGTGAAGCAGAGACTAGACATCAAATCCTGGTGTTAAAACATTTTCTGGAAAAAAAAAAAAAAAAAACCAAACCAAAAAAAACCTGCGTGAGGTTCTCTGGTGTGGTGATGGCTACAGGCCTTTGAAAAAAAAAGTAGTGTAAGATCTGCAAGACTGGTTTTTCTTTTTTTTTCTTTTTTCTTTTTCTCCCCCCCTCCCCCCTGTATTTGCTATCAAAGCTTTTCTAATGGTATTTCCAAAAGAGGACACAGAGAAGGATTTGGTGGAAGTGCATCTATAGGTTCTGAGTAGTAAAGCATCATATCAAGAATATTAAAACTTATTAAATTCAAATAAATGAGGAATTACGGTGTAAACTCAGTACTCCCTGCATGGTGTGAAGTGGAACAACAATATAAAAATATTGGCAACATTTCCACCCACACCCCCCTCCTTTTTTATTCCTTAAAGCAGCTTCATTCAGATGATTAATTTCCTAATGTTTCTCAAAAACTTTTAAAGCCATTTGTAGACAAAATAGGCTCCTTAAAGATATTTACAGCTACTGAAATCTATTACTCTTTACAAAGCATGTGTCTTTGAAAGCTCCAGTGGTTTTTCTGAGAAGATGTGTGATTTGAGGTCTTGTTTCATTAATGAAAATTTAACTTAAGACATAAAAATTTCAGACTAATTCGGCATCAATATATTTTATTTTTGAACTTCTACACGATTGGATATTACTGGGTTTAGTCATATTTTTTCTGCTAATTTCACAATGTGTGATGATAATTCTAACAGCAATATCTCAGTCTCATGTATGAAATGATGACCATTCTATAACAATACAAACCTCTTCTTCAGTAGTAGTCATATAACATTATATGTATCTTTTAGCTGCCATTGAATGGGGTTAAGAACTTTCAGCTGCTTGAGAACTGGAACCTTCATTTCATGAACGGGTCAACTTGCCATTTTCCTTGAGGCTGTTTTGAAAAAAACCTGCTTTTGTTTGCAATAAGCAATAAAAAGTGGCTGAGTTTAGTAATGCTGCCATTGTAAAACTGATTCATGTCTGCTACTATGATATGGATGTTACAGCATCTTTAGCCCTTTCTCAATCCTTTTTGGGCAGCACAAAATGACTTTGCAGGACCTAACAAGCCTGTCAGATTTTTTACCTCAAGGTGTTTCTTGTAACTGTTTTGGTTGTTTGGATTCACTTTTTGCTTCTATTTTCCTCTTAAGAAGTGTCTGGTCTCTGTAGCAAAGCATTCCTTACTGGGCATTGGTGCACTCCAGGTTTGTGGCTTTCATATAACAGTCTTCTATGTAGGCCATCAGCTTAGTCAAATCTTAGGTAAATTAGAGGAGCACTTGAGGGTTTTGCTACTTTATTAACAGGTAGGCGTTTTCCAGTGTTGCACTTTGAGTGGTGTCAATAGATCCCTTCCAAAGAATTCTGATAAAGTCCTTTCATTCGAGTCTCTTTAAGTGCTCCCTCTACATGGAGTCAGACTTGATAGAATGCATAGCTTACTTTTTTTTTTTAAGAATGTATTTTTACATGTTTTTGTGGGCAGATTTCAATATAAACTGTTAAATATAACCCTGAAAATGTTAAGATACAGATGGCTAAAATTAGAAGATAATTTCATATAATCTGGTGGCATAAAAAATGCTATCTAATTCCTTTGTCTCCAGAATTTTTCACTCAATCTAAAATAGGTCCCTTGTGTACCTGTGTCTCATGTCATTCCATAAGTAGAGAGATTGCACCACACGGTTCATGGATGATGGATGGCATTGTAAGATTTATCTTCAGAATAAACATATTACCATGTAACTATAAATGAAATATAAATTAAAAAAAAAGTGTTTAATCTTGAACTTGCAAGTACTGCTTCTTCTTTGGAAGTCACCTGCAAAGGGATTAGTATATTTTAAAAGGTGCTGAAGTCTCCGAGTTGGTGTAATCAGCACACTGAAAATGGCAGAGAGAGGGACAAGGTGAGCATGAGCATAAAGGAAGACAATGCACAGGGTATATTGCACCTCAAATGAGGTGTCAAGGGTAATCAGGTGTATAATTTGATGGGAATCTGTCACACATCTGTATGGTTTACCAAAAATAAAAATTCAATTTGTAATAAATAAGCTCTATTTTCTAGAATAAACTCTGAAAATCCCTGCAAGCAATATAGAACTACACAATGCATAGCAGTTTTTAAAAAAAACACAAAACCAAACAAAGAGAGAAAGTTGGATTATCCCTGCAGGAGACTTTGTTTTTTATGTAATTCTGCATGCTCTGAGACATGAGGCATCCTGCAATGCCCTCTGTAGAGCCAAATAATGTAAACAAGATTGATCTTGTCAGCCATTGTACCAGTTTGGAAACATGCTGAATATGAGATGATGTTAGTAAAGTGTTGGTGTTGTGAGGTACACAGTGTCTTTGGAGATTCTACAAGTTTAACAAGAGCCATGGGTGCCCAACAGATGGTTGGCAGCAGCTGCAGTCTGGCTGAGTATTTTTGTGTGTGAGTCCTTGATGGTCTTGTTCTTTGCCACCATCTACTTCTTTACATATTATTTGTGGCAGCAATGCAGACTGTCACTGTTCCCCTAATTTTCTGGTTTTGTAGTGCTGTAAAGAACTCTGTGCCAGAGATTTGAACTATACTGAACAAGTCCTCCAAACGCGTGTACTTTGGGTTTAAGATTGGAATGGCATTTACCTGTTAGGCAGTGAAAAAGGCCGAATCAAAGATTGAACTGCTAACTGCTCCAAGGACAGGGGCTAGCAAAGGTGCTAGCACTTCAAAGTAATTGTCATGCTCTCATTCTGACGAGTGTTTTTTGAGGTGGATATTTTGTGCGTGTTTATGTGTAATTCAAGGCTTGAGCATGGCAGAGAGAGAAGATGGCCTCAAAAGAGTTCTTTTAAGAACTGAAAAGAGCAAGATTTGTTACGTCTGGTTTTATCTTTAAGCATCAGAAAGACTTTAATTAAGATATCCCTGGGTTCCTGTGAGTTTGCTAGAGCTCACTCACCGGGAGGGTTTTCTAAGCTCTTGAAACTCATTTTTAATGATACAGCTTCCAGAGAAATAGTTGAAGAGGATCACTGAAAAATGCAGTATATGTTGTATTATCATATCATACACTGTTACTGTTGTAACCCATCATAACTGATTTACCTGAAAGATAAATATGGAAAGTCTCGCAGTCTGTCCAGAGAAATAGGAGACAAGAATATCTCCCTTTTAATTAATAGCTTGATTCCTCTGTAACCTCGTTAGATTTACCTAAATCTCTTTGTGCTAGGTTTCTTAATCTTCTGCCAATGACGACTGGAATAACTTTGTTTTAAAAGCATTCCCATTACCTTCTAATGCTGTGATCATTACAAAATGTGAATACAGGAATGAAATCCTTTGTGCCTCCGTCCCTCATCTCTAAAATGGGGGGACAATATTTCCTGCTTCACAGGCTGTTCAGAAGTGGAATTTTGAAATGTTTAAGAGGTGTTAGATTTTATGGTAATGAGAGCAATAGAAAAACTCATTAACTTGTTAATAATTAATTAGATAATTGTGAAGGTAATAGAAAATGGAAAGAACTAAGCAATGAAAAGCTCAGAATTAGTAAGAACATGTCCTATTTCTGATGATTTTCAAGCTGATTTAAAAAAATGCTGCAAATGGAGATTGTTTTTCAGGACAGAAAATAATAGAGTATAAGTACTATATCTTAAAATGACAGCAGAAAGTGTTTTATACTGGGCACTGTGTTCTGCTCATAAAGGAACACCTCATTTCAGTTAGATTTCTATAAACTATCCTGGGAGGAAGCAGGTAGGCAACAGCAATTTAAAATCAAAATACTCCCAGCTACTTTGAAGAAGTTGCATGATTTTTGAAATTATATTTAAAACAGGTTCTTTGAAATGACACCCATATAGGTAAATAGATACATTTATCTATTTATTTTTTAATAAACCCCTGTTAAGGTTTTTTGAAATACTTAGATTACTGTGTCAATGATTTACTTACATGGATATTATTAATGTTTTCTTCTTAACACAATCATATTAAATTTTAATGACATGGATTGTAATATCTAACTGGTATCTGGAAGCTTGTGGATAGCCCAAAGCTTTTATACAAATTTATATGTATAAAGCTCTCACTGATATACTTTGCCAGTAGATATTGTACCTTGAGTAGTCAGCTCTGCAAATCCCTTCTCACAAAAGATTAAAAACATCCTCCTATTACATCTAGAGACTTCTTTTTGTTATTCAAAGACATGAATATATTTAGAAAAATGTATATGATTTTTAATGCCTTAAACCAGAAAGCTACCTTGATTCCCATTAAAAATTGGAATATTTAATGCTTTTGCTGCTTCTGTGGCACTTTTTTTGATATTGTGAAGAAGAACAAAAAAGATTTCTGAGAACATATAAAACAAAAAACTGTGTTTGAAGTATTATAATAAAACAACCTTCTTCTTTTAATGCTAAGTCCCTTTTTAATGAAGATCCTCTGGCAGCTCTTGAATGTATAACTAGTTTATATCATGGGATGAAGCTGTCTGTTCTGATGATTGACATGAGCCCACATTACAATGTGATTCTGAAAATTAGTCCATGGAGGTCCTTTTCAGGTACTACTCAGACTGAGAGCTGCCCTCCAACTACAGTAGAGCCTTTTTAACCCCACTCATTGGTATTCTAATCTGGAAGTGCTGTCCTGCTTTTTAAATAACCCAGGCATTCAGGCTAGTACCCCCCTTGACACATTACTTAGCCAAAGGATTCAAATGAGATTCAAGAAACATGCAGTACAGCACAAAGGGATTGGAATATGCACAATTAATAATCACACAGTTAATTCATTTTTAATGCAAGGAGGTTTTCTGAAATTTCACATTCAAATTTGTAACACAAAGTAGTTGCTGTCTATTCCCATTATGCTGCCAAAATACTATAATGATAAAAATTTCCTTATTTTTCTCTGTCTGTATGTGATTATGGGTTGGTGGGTGCATGTATGCACTAAAAAGTAAACCTGAATAACACTGAGATTATAATGCAAACTGATAAAAGCTGGAGGGTTCAAAGCTAAAGATGACTTAAGTCAACTGTGAGCAAAAAAGTGTAAGACCCGTGGCATAAGTCAAAGGAGGGATGACATTTAGTGTACAGTGGCAAATAGCCTGCCAATTGCCGATTTGTGCCCACACCAGAATGCAGTTCCATCAGTTTGTGTTTTCTTTGCGTGTCTTGTTGTTTGTTTTCTGTCGGGTCTTGCATATATTTTTGGGCAGATCTTCTGCAGCGTCTCTTCTGAGTGATTATACAATTTCGCCTCCAGGGAAAATTCCCCACTGACAATGGAGGAAATATTATTTTAGGCACTACCAACCACAGAACTTGAAAACTAAAATGTGTATTTTCCTAAAAACTTATTTTGGAGCTTATATTTTTTCTCCATGTAGTTTTATGGACTTCTAATGTTCCTTCTGGACTGTATTGCTCAGGGCACATGAGAACAAAATACAGAAACTTTTTAGAGAATAATAGTTATGCTGAGCAAAGGCCACTGCTCAAACCCTTCTAAAAAGCTATCTGTAGATTACCATCCATTGTCCCGGGTATCTGCCAGATAAATACAGTGACTGCACTTTATTGTCAGTAGGAAGCTGACCTTTACCAACAGTTACCATGTTGAAGCATGATTCCCTACTCCTTCCTTTTGTGTGGCCCTCACTGCCCTGTGCTCAAGTTATTCAAGCCTTCTGTTAGTAAATTTTACCCCATGAAGAGTGCCGGAAAAAAAATTATGCTTAACTCCTACTTAAACCCTGTTTTAAAGACTTAAGTGGTACATAAGCTTTATATTCTCACTAGCATAGGGATCAATTTCATTCTTTATGACTATGTTTCACCAGGGTATGTTTGAAGAGACATGTAACTGTTGCTTCTGCATGTGCCTATTTTTTAAAAAAGCGCTTTAGTTATTTCCTTGCAGCAACTAAATCTACCTAATCATAAATGAGATACAAACCGTTTACTAAGACACAAGAATGTGTACAATCCAGATGTAAGAAAAACATCATCATAGGTACTTAAATTAGAATGTGAAACAGAAAATTTGCAAAGTTAGTATCTTCGATTTAAAATAGTGCATCCACACTGAGGAAAAAGAATTGCCATTTTTGTTTTAAAGCAGTCTCAAAAGTCCCCAAAGTTTTCCATGTCTGATGTAGTGGTTAGTAAAAGAAACAGAGTTAGATAAAGAACATATGAAAGGGAACTGGAGATACTGTCCTTTGAACTATATATTGGACGTCTATTACCGCAAACAGCAATTTCTGGGAGGTGGGAAAGGAGCCTGCAGCCATAATTGTTGGATTGAACAGAACATGTATATATGTATATGTGTATGTATTTTCATGAGCTGAAAACCAGATGATGACTGTTCTTCCCTAAGCTCATGAAATGGAAATGTCAGTCCCAACTGAAGGCAAGTCCTGGACCCTGTAACACTCTCATGGTATACACTTTGATTATCTCTGTCTTTGGGTTTTCTTCTAGCAGCCCTTTTGTAAAAGAGATGGAAACAGCACTGATTCAAATGCAAACCTGAAGTTACAGGACAGTTTCTAATTGTGGCTGAACGAACTATTCACTGATTCTGTTATTTGTTTGTAAATAATTTCTCTGAATTAAACCAGTAGAGCTACCTCCATTTACATTTTTAAGCACAATTTGTTTGAAATCACTCTGATACCTTGTGAAACATGGCCAGGAATGTATGTTTTCAGGGTTTTTGTTACCTGCTAGATTGTGTAAAATTTTTTTTTTTCTGAAATGACACTGATAAGTGCTCATAATTGGATACAGTCAAGTGGTTTTGGATAGGGAGATACATCTTAATATGGAAAATTAAAACATTTGTAGAAGCATAACTATTGATAGTGTCAAGACCACACTATCATAACAGTACCCAAGGATGACACAAGAATGGGATCTATTTGGACTCAACTCTCAAACATAAAATAGGTTCTGCCTAAGTACTTACTGTACACATTACTCACTAGAATTTCATGGTTAATATGCTTTTGGAGGTGGAGGGAAGGAGAACTTATTTAATTAAGAATGTATGTGCTAAATAGAAGAGCAGGAGAATAGGTGATCTTAAAACATCATGAGGTGAAGAGTACAAAGAATGTACTCTTGGGGAAGGAAGTAAAATTTTAGCAGTGAGCAGTCAAGGTCATCATGGAGTAGAGAAGTCAAGAATTTCTAGATGAAATAAATATATTTAAATCTTAAAGGTTTTCTCACTATCAGTGATCATCAAAAGGTTCCTTTTCATTAAGATATTCTTTTTACAGCCCTCTCTATTACCCTCAAACAAGAACTAATATTTCTCCTCGGAAGAACCCTTAGGCAGATAGACTTCTTGCTGATTGCTCACAACATTTTTTTTCTCTGTTTTGCTAGTGCAATAGCATTACCTTAAATTTGGTATACATTCAGTATGCTATTACAGCTTGCAAAAAAACTCAGTACAGGCTTGTATATCCAAGCTACCTGTAAGTAGTGGGTAATATTTCATTGAATGTGGGATTTTTAATATTGCACACACATGACTCTCGATATTCACTGTGACACTGAAGCAATAGTTGCACTTCCTTGTTACAATAAAATCAACCTTATGGACTGCAAATCCCATTGTGATGGCAAGAGGACACTTTGTTAAACCCTTGTTTTATTGTGTCTCTTTCCAGTCAGGATCCTATTCTTGTGTTCTTTCTGCAAAGAACTGCATCACTGACAGGGCAAATTGTTCTACCTTCTCAAAGTAAAAAAGCAATGACATACACAAAAACCGTCCCTTACAAGTAACCTTGGGAAAGTCGTACCCTGAAGGGAACAAGGCAAGTCAGGAGTGGTTGTGCAGTGCTGTGAATCTCACAGAGATGCTGATTTTTCTCGGAGGCTGCTGCAATCCGAAGCATGGTATTAAAAGGGTTGAGAAGACTTGGTGTGGACCAGGGCAGAGTGAGTTGATCAGCATGCCCAGCAGCAACACACCGTCTGGTTGATGTGAACTTTCTCATGGCACCTTGGGACCATTCTCCTGTCTGGTGTCGTTGCCTCCGCCTGGTCTCCATAAGCAACACTGAAAGCAAGTCCATGATTTGACTTGCACTGTGCTAGTCATTAAACTGCTGCTTGTCTTGCTCCCCTCTTGGGGGACTGAAGAGTAAAGTAACTTAACTAGAAGAGGGATACTTGTTTGCTGACTTTTACACTAAAATACCCTTTAGCTTGCCTAACATGGAGTTTCTTACTGTATTGATGCAATCTTCAGTATGTATGAATGCAGGAAGGGGGAAGGGTTCTAAAGAAAGTGGGGTTTGTGGTTTGTTGTATTTTTTTTTCCTTCTTTCCCCCCCCCCCCCCCCCTCATTGAGTAACCTGAGAAAATCCATAAACCTTGGCATAGCAGGATAACACTCAGGCAGACTTGTCTGATTATGCTGTAAAAACTGTCTTTGTGGATTTAAGTTATAGTTCTGTTATAAATATAACAGCTTTTCTGGTGTAAAAAATCAAGAAGGCAGATCAAGAGACCATATGGTATATAATGGAAATGAAATAGTTTTTATTTTGCTGGTGTGGATGGTAGAAGTAAAGGAATTGTGTTGGTTAAAATAGACAGTGTAACAGGAGGATGGAGTGGAAAGGGCAAGGACATCTATCTGTTTACTATAGTGTTAATTCCTTCACTTGCTGTTGAGTACCACTACCTGGGTGAAACAGTTATTTCTTCAACATGCATAAGCTGCAGCAGTAGGATGTTTCAGACCTCGGTGTGGCAGCAGCTCCTCTTCTTCCTTTAAGTTACTGAAGAATGGTACAGGGAGTTCTAAACTGTTACCCCTCTGAGAGACCATTAAGTTTACTCTGAAGGATATACAGCCCAGACTCCGTGTTAGCACCTGAGTACCATTTTTTTACCCTGGTCCTTTACTAGTGTTTGGCTACTGAAGCTGTGAGCCTGGTGTATCTGTTCAGGGTTGTTCTCCTGATGCCATTTTCTGCTGGCTGTAATGGACCTACTTGCTGTTGCTTATTTGGCAATAAGGTCCTGAGCACTTTTTGCCTGACAAGCATATGTATGATCAAAAAGGTCCCCCCTCCTCCACGCTCATTTATGTTCACACTATAAATCTGCTTCCTGGCCTTAGAGCTGATCTCATCAGGAGTAAATCCAGAGCATCACTTTCAGACAGTTATATTGAGAGTGTAACCCCAAGTGTGTATTAGCCTCTCTCTTTTGTGAAGCAAGGTTTAAACGCTACATCAACAGATTTAACTGGACAGTTATTGAAATCAGCAAGATAGTCTTATGTGAGACATCCATAAATTTTTTGGGGAATATTTTTCAAGTGTGAAGCAGCTTTCTGAGACCTAGGTTCCTGTAGCAGGAAATATTTTGGTAGATGAACTACTACAACTACCATTTGGGGGGGTTTATTTGAATTTTTTTTTCTCATGGTGAAATAATTATATCTCTATGATAGGCTGGGTTGCTTTGGAGTAGGTACAAAAAATTAAGAGATTTTAATTTTATACTTCTCTGTTAAATTATTATGTATCTTACAAGCAGAATTTGACTGGTTAAAACCCTGGTGCTGTCTTTAAACATTTTGTTGTTATTCAGTGGTACAGTTTAGCATCACAGTTTCTCCTTTCACTGGAGCAGTCTTAGAGCAATTTCAAATTGCATCTCTCTCTTATGATTGGGAAGTTGTGGAGGGGCCTTAATTCCTGAGTATTCGCATCCCTCTTGCACTTCTGTGTCTTTGGTTAAGTAGAGACAGTAACTATGAGTCCCTCAGTGACTAAAATGCCAAACCACACACGACACCCTCTTTGCACTCCCTATTAAAATTTTACAGGTCAAAAATCCAAAACCCACTTAATAAAAACTGTTCTTCATCGTAAGTGACAAGAGAGAGCAGGTCAATCTATGGAATAATGGTGTAGTAATTAGAACCTTTGTAGTTGATAAAGTGTGACTGTTAATCAATGTTTGGCTAATTAATCAATATTTTAATCATTAGACCTTTTAAATTTGTTTTAATGAGCATTTCCTCTAATTCCCTTGATCCTGTTCCTTCCAACACTTCTATTATCTTTGTTAAACAGCAAAGTAAGTGCTCATATACCCAGAGTATGCTGTGGTTTTGTAGGTTTTTTGTAGTTTAATGCAAAGATACAGGAGTATTTCTGAATGTGAGCAAATTCAGAGTCTTAATTAAAAAATATTCTTACAGTATATGTAAGAATATTGTCCATGTCCATGCTTGAGTTAAGAGCAGAGTTTGAGACAATGAGCCCTCACAACTTGATGGTGCACTCTACTGATAAATTTTGACACCATACTAGTAAAAAATTGTTCTTTCTAGGAATTTATCTGCCCCTTACTTCTATTGTTTGCGGACTGCAATGCACAGATTTTTTTTTTGTTTGTTTTGTACATGGTATATGTGATATGCAGCACTTAAGCAATGGCCATCTGAACGTGGTATTTATCATTTCAACTTTGAATATTCCTGTAAATATGAACTGTTTGTATGCCTCTCATATAGAATATTCAGAGAGTTTTCGTGCCTGGTTGGTCCTTTCAGAAATCAAGGTGGGGTACTTTTTACCATGGCAGATATCCTGAAACTGTTTCTGGAACTAATGGGTATCAGTAGTTTTTTGCCCTATTCTACATGAACGCTTTCTGGCAAGGAGACAGACTTTGCTGAACTCTGCACAGGTTGGCCTGCTACACTGACTTTGATTTCTTACTGGATTTCCAAACACTTGCTTTTATTCCCCTTTCTCCTGTTTGTTGATCTTTCCCTCATCCTTGACTAGGTGTCAGTGAGGGACTGGGAAATAACTTGTTCCAGACATGCATTCCGTGGTTACAGAGCTCAGGCTGATCCTCTGATTTAACTTAATCCAGAGGTTCTCTGAATCTTTTCTTGCAGGGAATGAGAGATTCATTTCCTCCACAAAAAGATGTCTCCAACTAATTCTAAATGCTCCAGTGCTTTGGTGGTTTTGTCATCTGCACACCTGTACAGATTTTTGGCATCTTTCCATAACGTTATCTCATGAGACTATTATTTTCTTTAACCAAAAATTTGTCAACTAATTTGATTTTTATTTATTTTTAATTAATAATGTTAGCAGTGTTTACTGAGTTTACATTCCTAGTTAGCAATGATTACATAGTGTCAAAGTAATTAATCTTATCCTATCCCACTGAGGGCTTGCGTTATTGTCTGTGATTTCTACTTCTGCTACTGAATTTTGAAAATTAGCATTTACATGTTTGAGCCATTTCTACAGTCTTTACTGCAGCAAACTTTCAGCTACATTCAAAGCACAATTATATGCTTCTGGAATACTTAAGTAGAATCCTGACATGTAGATAAAATAAAAGCTGTTTCTTCTAACAGTGATGTGATTTATAAAGAAACATCAGAAAGGCAGTTTGCATACTGCTTTCCAATGTAAGTGAAGCATCTGAGCACTCAACAGCCTGCTCCTGAGACTATATTCAGTGGGAAAACCTTTAGGGTTTAACTTCAACATTATTTTTTTTTTATGGATCAATAGTCTGACCTACTCCTGCCAGCACCAGAAGTGGAGGGCTTCATTCTCAGCAAAACATTAGAGCTTTGCTGAAGTTGGTGCAAAGCTGCAGTTGGCTGTGTCTGGGCACGGATCTTACTCCGTGTAGGTTGTTATGGCCACTGTGTTGATGATCAAACAGGTTTATTCAGGCAGCTTGAGCTGATGCAGGATTTAAAGAAAACATTTAAATAAGTAACCTCAGGTAAAGCTGGTATTTATTATAGCATGTGAATGTACCTACAAATTTCATGTCACAGCAAAGAGTTAAGAGGCTTGTTCAAAAGAGCCATACATTGATTTCTTGCAGTTGCCACGTGGTTTGGTGGGAAATGTGAGTGTGCTTGCACAGGTAGAGAAAGAAACTTGCTTTGGGACATTTTATATGGCTATTTTGCATTTTCCTCTGTTTTCTGACCTGAGTAGTATCATTGCACAGGATGCTATAACTTTTTCTCAGAATGAATCTCATTCGTGTACTATTTATGCCAATAAGCTCCTCCTCCTGTCTCATTTACTACATCAGGGAAATCTGAATTATGGAGAAGAAGCAGTCACTGAGGGAAAATACCTGTTGGACAAAAATATTATGAGGACTCCAATAAAATTAATTTCTTAACAGAAGGGTTTTTATCAAAAGTACAATTCTTATGTATTGCATTCACATAAGTTGTTAAGAAGCCATTAGTAAATTGTTATTTTTATGAAATTATTACACTCAGGAATTTTTTAATGCATTATATTTTATTAGATCATTAGTAATGAACCAAACCCAATATAATTTATTTTTATTACTACTGTAGGTTGAAGCATGATGATTTATACAGCCATATTGAAGCAGTGACTGTAATTACTCTGCTATTGTGAACTATATATTTTTCTGAAATCAGACATTTGAACCACATAAACTCTGTAAATATGGATCTTTCTAATTTTAAGGACCTAATGAACAATATGTCCCTGAAGAGGTTTCATTTTGGTACTCATGAGAGTACTATCTGGCTCTGTCTCTTTCTGATTTACTGACTGAATAGTGTGTTTTGACTGGAGTGACTTTACTTCCTGCATTTCTTATTCGCTATCATCTATATTCCAAAGAAATAAAGAAAACTAATATATGGTTTGTTTTGCTTTTCTTCCCCTGCCCCCAGTTTGTTTCATTTCAATTCTTCTAATCCTTTCTCAGAGTGAAATGAGAATATCTGTGGAAAAATGACCAATGGAAATATGTGAAAAAAGTAACTTGCAGCAAAGTAGTGCATTTTCAGATAAGCCTGAAAAAGTCTTAAGGAGGACTATAGTAAGTTTAAGGGCAGCTTAAAGAAAATATTAAATCTAGTGAAGTTATGAGGTTTTTTTTTAAATCCAACTTTTTAGAAATTTTCTAGTAGTAATTAAATTATGACTATTTGTAATTTTACTGCTTTTCTTTCAAGCTTCATTTACTCCAGTTTTCCGTACATCCTTGACCCATCAGACCTTAAACAGAGCATAATAATGTACAGGGCTCAGATTAGAGCATTGTTGAGCCAAGATTTTTCTAGAAAAAAAATTTCCTTATTGATGAATACTCTCAAAGCCTAAAAGTCAGCCTAAAGTGTGGCAAGAAACTTTTCCTATTTTCTTGGGCTGCCCTAAGACATAGAAATAATCTTGCCAATGTGAATAATGCATGGGAAAACAACAAAAAATTCCAACCCTAAACCTGCTTGTCTTCCCTGATCTTTGGGATGATGGACGTTCACTGTCTTCCAGACTCTGCTAGGATGATATCTTCTGATGCAATTACATTTCCAAGATGTGCAACATTCTTCACAAAGATATTTTTGAACAAAAACCTCAGAATATTGTCTACATTTTTTTCTGTAAAATTGAAAGTCTCTTACATATGTGATTCATTTGTTCCAAAACAGCTTAATTCTGCATTGAAATGAGGGAGAAAATAAAGCCCCATAGTTATGCTGGTTTACTGAACCTTAGGAAAGAGCAATTTTCTCTTCAAGCAAGGTTTGGAGAAATGATTTTCATAGTATACAAAGTATTTGAACATTCCCTCAGAAGACCAAAAATAACATTTTACTTCTTCCCCATAACTGATGCAGTTATTGTAATTTTGTTTTTGTTTTGTTTGAGTTTAGTTTGTTTGTTTGGAGGGGGTTTTGTTGGTTGGTTTTTTAAAGTTGTTTGTCTTCCATTGCTGTCTCAGAATATATCTGGTCAAAGGCTACCATACTAGATTCTAAAATTTAGGAAAGTTTTAACTCTCTTAATCTTATGTTTAAGTTGCTGCTGGATTCATTTCCTACTTACCCATCCTTCTCACTGATGTCCTACTTTCCATGCTGTCAGCCTTCAGGATAGAAATAGCATTAAAAAGCCATAAAGAATTGAGTGGCCTTAAGTTGATTATATCTTTTTTCAGAAATCAAATGCAAAAATGACATTATGATAAGGTTGTTGGATGTTCAATCTCTCCCCAATGTCCAGCAATGAAAAAAATATGTGTAGTGACCCCTGGGTATTTTTTCTCCTTGCTGGTTTGCAGCATCAATGACAGTAAAGAGAAAAAGAGCTGCCCTTTGTACTTTGCTGAGTATGTCAGCATTCTGCGGAGCATCGAGGCAGTGGGCTCAACAACTGTGTCTGCTTGCCTGATCCATGGGCATCTAACAAGGAACCAAAAAAGAAATATAGAATTATGTTTATTTCTGTGCTGGGATTCTTGTTCCTAGCAATGCTGGCACCTGAAATCCAAGGCCCAATTTTGCAATGTGATGAGTGCAGTCAGCTGAGAGTGCTCTGTGCTGCTCAAGAAACACTGAATATCTTGCAGAATGGGATCTTTGGAAAGATTTGAGTGTGCTTTTGTGAGCATTTGCCTTTCCTCTACAGAGCCCTTAAGAGCAATTTGAAAGACAGATAACAGAATTCTTACAAAGTTCAAATGTAAATCTCTTCAGAATTATGTTCTCTAGAGGAGAGTAAACAAATAAACAGAGTAAGAACTACAGGAATAATATTGCACTTATAGAGAGCTTTTCTTGAGTCTTGCAGAGCTTTTCATCTCAGGATCTCAAAGGGCTTTAGAGATGGTACTTATCTAACCCTTGTAACACCTTTGTAAAGGTAGCACTTGGGCATCATCTTCATTTTCAGATAAGAAAGTAGAAATGGATACAAAAGAGATATTAGACAGTTTTCTTGTGTTTGTCATGTAGTCTTTGGAAAAAAGGACTCTAGTTTCCTTAGTGTAATAACAGAAGAGAGATTATTGTAAATAAATGACATTTGAAAGGTCTTTAAATACCAGATAATCTGAAATTAATCTTGTAATTTTATATTTGTGTTTTCTTTGACTTCCTATTTTACAGATATTGAAAAGATGTTTCTCGTAATTACTGTTGAAGGTTTTTAATTTTTATATTTTCCCCCTAGAAAACAGTTGGTTCACAGGCAGTCTTAAGGGTTGTTGTTATTCTAGTTCACCTTTAATTATGTAATAATCCAATGCATTAATAATTAATTGTGTCATATTTGGTGTTCTGTGTGGAGAATAGCCATTTAATATCAGGCCTTATTCCTCTAAATTTTGATGTAGTGATAAATACCAGTGATAGAAAGGAAGAGGGGAAAATAGTTTATTACAGTTTTGTGTACTGAATCAAAATGTTGTTAATAGTTCTGTTTTACAAAAAAAAAAAAAGCAAATGCTTTTGCATCTTCCATTACTGCAAAACATGAAATTTACATGCATTATTTATTTCAAGGCCTTTTCATCCTAAAGTAGCTTGTCCATATTACATTTCACTGAAGCCTGCTGAAGAAACGCACAATTCAGAGCAGAGCAGTTATGTCAGCATCTTTCACATATTCCTTTTTAACATCCCATTGCAATTGTTGCTGCCATTTTTTGAAACAGAATACTGTTCTATAACCTGCAAAAAATGGTCCCTAAAAACCCCCTTGAATTCTCATTTATGTTATTTTGTGGAATTTGATTTTGTATCATAAATATTCCTGAGACAGTTCAAGTGAGCAAATATGTATTGCCAGTCTGATATAAGCTATATTAAGCACAACCATTTTAGTGGATGAAATATTCAGCAATTTCAGTTACTACTAATTTGAGTCTAGGACACTTACAGAATGCAAGTAATGTGTGTAAGAAATGCTGGTATTGCTTTTGCATTGTTGGAAAATATGATTGTCTTCTTGAAGGAGAGGTGTAGAAGTTGAGTTGATGTCAAAGTTTTCCTCTTTAGATAAATGACAGTCTTGTAACATATAAATTGTAGTGCCTGAATTTTTTCTTGGAGTTTTTTTATGTTCTTTATTCTGTATCTTCACAACCTTTGGAAGAATTGGGTTTCAAGTGGCTGGGATGCATAGTATGTTGTACTGTATGTATGTTCTCATAGTGTATTGTAGAATATTAGGGGTTTTTGGCAAAACTAGTTGAAATAAAACACATTTGGTAGCATCTCCTGAAAGGGGGGCTTTTCTTACATAAATCCTGGAAGTTTTGGCATAGAAGAGAAATGAAAAAAACCCCAAAAAGTTAGGTTTCCAGTGCAGCTTATGTGAAGGAGGTTTAAAGATGTAGATATTAATATAACTGAAAATACTGAAAGTCATTTGAGGTTTTAAGAGCAGGTTTTCTTTGAAAAAGTCATTAACCTGGAAAAAACCCTCAAAACACACTCCCCCATTTGGGCACAAAGAAAGAGAAACATGCTGAATTTTTAGAAATGCTTGCTTGTAAAGCGTGTATATCTGTACACAGGGAATAACTCAGATTCATGGGCTCTTCCAGTACCTTAACAACTATTTACACATAAGGCCCACAAAAGTTAGTCTGATGTTACCATCAAAGAAGTAGCTCAGACAGATTGACCCAGCCTGAGCTCAGTTTCAAATGAACCAGCCCAGGACCTGGTGCTGCTTCTGGCAGCACAGAGCTTCTCACTTGATACAAAGCCTAAACATTCATGCAGCTTCTTGGGCAGGCTTGGTGCTATCTACACAAGCTGTAATCTAGTTCAAGTATTTATGAACAGTGGAGACATATTTCGAATGATAGGAAGTTTTAAACTGTGGCGATACAAGCCATATGGGATTCTTAACTTTGATGAAATCTGATGGATCATTTCACACATGGTCATGCTGAGTTAAGGCTGAAAGAAAAGACTCAAAGAATCTCTTTTATATAATTATTTCTAAATAACAGTTTGTAAAAAGCATGCACAGACTGGCTAACCATACTTACTTTGACATTAGATTTTGAAATATTAACATTTTTCCTTTTGGTGATTTTTGTATTTTCTTTTAACCGTGTGACAGTTTGTTCTGAGGGAGCAGCCACTGCTGAGCGCTCCCAACATGTTGAGGCAAATAGTGATACATTGATAAGAAATCTTCAGGCTCCTTTCTCAAAGTTGCTGCCAGGTGCTGACCTAGGCCTAGATAAAATGTGAGCTTGTAGACTGTGCCATTCAATTATCTAACATTTGAAAATTCAAATCTCAAGCAAGGGGATTTCACAGACATGAAATTTAGACCTACAGAAATGTTATGTGAATTGTTCATCAAAGGTAGTTTGTTGAAGAAGAAACTACTATTTGTGCAGAAAGACAAAGTATTGTTGTGGATCAGCAAGTGGCTTAGAAGGCTTTCAAGCTAGGAAAATGGGTAAGGGGTACCTCCAGTTTCTCTATTAAATTGAATGAGTTGGAAAAATAAGAAGATGCAATAAGTAAAACAAAGACACAAGCAGTAATAGTGGACAGCTAGTTTTCTTTATTATGGAGTGTTACTGAAAGTTTTCTTTTTTGTGGGTTTTTTCATACCTTTTCTCCATACTTGCCATTCTGCCAGTACTCTGGACTTAAAATGAACTGACCATACTCCACATTTTCCTCAATACATTTGCTATAAAAGTGCTTCAAAATTGCTTTGTTTTTGTGAAATTTATCACAGAATCGCAAAGAAGAGAATAACAAAACAGTATTACCCTGACAACTGAGTAAAAATAATAAAAAAAAAAATAAAGCGGAAAGAGTCACTGATGTGCATTTATGCCAGTGTTTGATGTCATTAGTATAAGTGGATTCTTAATAACAGCATCTCCATATGCAACTAAATCCCTGTTTTGTTCATAGGACATGTTGTAGTGTGTCAAATTGCCTTTGATGTAGAAACAGCGTGTTACCTTCTAGTTTATCCATTGTGTGGCTGGGGCTTCAAGCTTGAATGTCATGTTTTTGGACTGTGACGTAGTTCAGAATGTAATGCACAGAGCAGAAGAAAGGAAAAATTTAGGAAAGTAAGAACATTGATCAATTAAAAAATTAAAAGGGAAAAGACATGTTAGGCTGAGGTATTCCCAAACTTCCCAGTCATCACAACTCATCATACCAGTGAATTCTGAATGTCACATGCACGTATATCAGCATCTTATCCTGGCACTTCTATCTCTTTGCAGAAGTTGCAGCATTTTGACACCACCCCTTCACATAGGATAACCTTCTATGAGAGTGAAATTCTTCTAAAACCATGTCATAGTCCTCTAGAAAGGTAAAGCCAGGGATCAAGGGAGAGCTCCCTTGGATCATGGGACCAGGATTCGGATAGGGAAAACTGGCTCAGATGTTAGATTCCTCAAACTTCTGCATCTGAATCACTTACAAACACACACTACAAATCAGCAACTATGTAGGATAATCCAAGGAGAAGTTTACCCCAAATTCCCTTTTTCCAATATGTCCTCTACCTGATTTTGTGTGTGTTGCTGATGAGGATTATTGCAGGATTTATTTTAAAGTACTGTTTCCTTTTTGAGAGTGCAGGTTATGTGAGGTCAGTTTGCATGAGAAATTAGAGCGATTGACAAATTCATTTCTTTCTTCTCTAAAACCATCTACCTGTTCCTTTAGATCCCCAGAAGAAAAGGAAAAAAAAGGCAAATAAATCCTGTATTTTCTTATCTGATCAGCTTATATCATGTAAGATTTGGGAAAAGGAAGAGATGACTGGTTTTATTTCTAATTTAAATGTATTTGGAGTTTTGTTGAGTGTGAGTATGAGAAACATCTTCTTGGAAATGTCTGTCCTGCTTGGATATACATATTCAAGAAATGGATAATGGGCCAGATCCCCAGCATGATGTCAAAAGATGTTGCATCTGTTAATGTAGACTAGGTAAGGATTTGGCACAGACAGCTATACAAGTATACACGTGGCACAGCTCACTGGGTGTTATTACAAAAAGTCTGTCTCTTGCTGGCATTGACTTTCAAAAACAAGCTGTGCTTAGCACCTCTGAGTTTATAAAGATCACACAGCAACCTACATGCTATCAAAGCTTCAGGAACAAATAAATAAGCAGCTTATCTCTCAAGGTCTTTCCCCCTGGTTTTATTCTAAGTGACAATAGAACCAAAGTTGTAAAGCAGTATAAGATCTTCAGCCCAAATATGTGTTGTATATTTTTTCACATTGTCTGAATCTGTTGTTGGATTATTTTCCTTAAAAATGTTAATATCAGAGGGGTTTAGATCTGTCAGAGCTTTGAAATTAATTCACACTTTTGTTCTACATGTAATATTTTGTTCATCATGCAATATTTTTCACACATCTGCTTCAGGAGAAATGACTCTCCATTGCCACATGCACCTTTAAAAAAAAAAAAAAAAGGAAATGCCAGTTTTATGAATCTCTCTGTGCTGTAGTCTTTGCAGACCTATGTGTGCCTATACAGAAAATTCAGGGAAACTTCATTGTATTTTAACCTTTGAAGCAGATACCCTGAATGAGTGAAAAAAACAAGTAATTTCACTTACCCCTTGAGAAACATAATGAAACCCTTAAGGCAAGGATTTACCCACTGTCTGAGGAAGGTGTGTACAATTTCACACAGCAAAGATGACAACAAAATAAGATTTCATAACTACTTTTCCACTGTTGTTCTTCATCAGCTGTGAAACAATAACAGTCATGTTCTTGCTCTAATTTTCTCACTCCAGTAAAATCCATCTGTAAAACTGATGGGGATGACTGAGCAGAAACAACAGGCAGCCAGGGCTTTTCAGCAGGAGGGAATCATTATAAGTATGAATCACACAAAGTAATATAAGCAAAAAGGCTACCTTGCCCTGGTTTTTAATTCAGCCTCCACTACCTAGTGTCAGAGTCTGCTGTTTCAGCAACCAGCCCTTCAAGAAATCTTTCTCCCTGTAAATAGTGGAGTAGGTTGTGTCTTTGTCTCCTATCACATGATGCCAGGCACTCCCAATATAAGTTCAGCAAAGGCACATGCCTGGAATGAATTGCACTGAAAAAACTACTTGGAAAATACTTTTTTTTGACTGTTTAATGATTTTTTATTCTGTGTCCAAATGCCAAATCTGAGAAAGGAAATTGATGGGTTGTATTTAGATAATTACTGATGTGGTTTGACCATAGTTAAGCATGAGCCAGTATGCCTTTTTAGTTTCCTGCCACCTATGCCACCTTTTACCTCTGTAGCACAAGCATGTTTGGTAGATTTCCATGGTGGCAGGGGCTGCTCCCACTCCAGCAGCATCCATTAGATGGCTGTAGTGGGAGGTCTTGCAGGAGCCACCGCCATCAGGCTGTTCCCACTTCTTAGCTCAGCACATAATCAAATGGTGCGTAGCCACACACCGACTGTGTGCCACATATTTCCTCCTGCCATGTCATTACTCATTAGTGTCTGGAATTGCTGCCGCTGGATTCCACAAATGAATGCAAGAGCCCTGGGTGAGTTAAAACAAATAAAGTCTCTTGCTGGCCCCCTAATGTACTATTGCCTGCTATGTGAGGAGGGAAGGAATCTGTCATTACCTTGGACAGATTAGAGGGCCTACAGTAACTCACCTGAAGTAGGCCACTTATCGTCCTATCCCTGGGCTGAGTCAAACCTTGCATCTGTTCACCAGATGGTGGATTCCCATAATTATTATTCTGCAGGCTACAGCAACATGAGGAGAATGAAGGACTTCTCAGCCTGTATCCGCTCCACTCCATCAAATCTATTCACACATAAAGTGAAATACATTTGCACAAAGTGGTACCTAAAAATTTGAAATATAGTAGCCCAATACTAATAATGTGTTATTATTAGTCTTATTGCCAAGCATTGCATTTATTCTACCAGAGCATCATTCATAAATGAAAACCACTGCATCTCTGATAGGGCCGCCTGACCAAAACACAGAGTTAACAAGCAACTTCTCCCTTCTGCTGCCACTCCGTACCTGATCAATCCATAGATTGGTGGCACATTTTTAATGTTGAAATGTGATTTATGATTCCACAGAGTGTTCAGCTTATCTCAATTTACAAATTTAAGAAAAAGTAACAATATATCAATCTTTAAGCCCTCGGTATGATCTTGAGGGTTAATACTGGCGCTGGTACTGGTTCAGTGTCTTCATTAATGAGCTGGATGAGGCAGTAAAACTCAGCCCCAGCAAAACTGCAGCAGAACCTAAGTAAGGTCAGGGGTTGATAATCCCATCTAGCAGAGCTTCAGTTGAGTAGAACCAAGGGACTGTGAGTCTGGTCTGACAGAAACCTCAAAACTTTTGACAGTTCTGCACTTGAAGAGAAGTAACTCCATGTGCCATTACAGACTGAAAACTAACTGAATACATGACATCCCTGGGTATCTGACAGATACCAATGGGGTGTGTGTGTGGGAAGTAATGTAAATTGCACCCTTGCCTGCATTAGGCGAAACATGGCTTGTGGATGGAGGTTATTATCTCCCTCTGCCTGGCACAGGTTGGGTGTTACCTGGAATATTGTATCCAGTTTTGGCCAGTCCTTGTGCAAGAAAGATATAGGGGAAGTAGAGAAGATGCAGCAGAGGAGCCACAAGAAGCAAAGAACCTATGATGAGAGGTTGAGGGGGCTGAGCTTGTTTAGGCTGGCAAAGAGGGAACTGAGAGGGGAAGCAGAAGTATCCTACAGCTGGGGAGAGAACTATTCTCCATAATAACGTAGACAGTTAAAGAAGGGACACTTGCTTGAAACTTTCACTGGAGTGGGTATCAAAGCTGGTCCTGGTTATGCAGAAAGGCTGAGGAATTTTCATTTGTGAAAGTTTTAAAACCTTGTCTTCTGATGTGACACACTGCTTGTGTGTCTGCTTGAGAAAGAAGATTGGAATAGATGATTACCTGAAGGTCCTTCCCTGGACCCCTGTGATAGCATTTTAACTCACAGCCATTTAATGTCTGAGAGTATTTGTCATACACATCCTATGAGTGTTGTCTTGTGTAAAGCTGTGGGTTCTCCTTCATTCATTCAGAAGGCCTCACATGGACTCACAAACGTAAGCACTTCTGTCATAACAAAGCTAAGGGAAAAACTTATCTGTAAGCTTACAGAATTGCCAAGAAAAATCCAGTCTGTGGAGAAAACATTACAAAGCTAACTTTGGATGGGCATTTTGTAAAGAATTCTAGAAAGTTCTTTAAAGTCTGAAGGAATTTCTCATTGAAGCTAATTAAAACTTCTCATTGAAGTACTAAAACAAACAAACAAAAAACCCCAAACCCTTAAAAATTGTTCTTTTTTCCCCCTTGCTCTATCATATCTCAAATACGGGAACTTTTAGCACTTCCAGCTGCAGATCTTTGGACCTTCTGGAACTACTGGGACTACTACTTTTAGAACTTCTTGGAGTACAATTTTAAAGCTTTCTGATGTTTTCTTTTGCTGTGCTAACGGTTTAAAAGCAGTGTGGTCTGCCAGTACCAGTTAAAAATTACTATGGTATTAGTCTCATGGGACCTCCCAGTGAAAGGGATGGAAAATTCATCTTTGAAATTCAGCAATCAGAAATGTGCAACCACATGGAATTTTATAGTTCTGATTACTTGAAGTGGTTTTACTATATTCTTAACTTTCTATGCAGGAATATTAAAACTACTTTGTACAGGTGTGGAAATGCCTCACTTTCCTGGAAGGTAATAAATGTCGTGTTAATCAGTGGTCAGTCTCTTTGTGATATGGCAGAGCCACACTGTTATGACAAATGGCTTTAAACAAGTTCAGTGCTGTAATTATGGAAAAGGTTACATTGTTCTACAATTATCCTTTTAATCAATCTTGCAGGATAATCATCCTGCCGAAAAATCTGTTTCTCAATACCAATTTCATTATCTAGGTGATTCTCATCACTAATCATTAGAGTGTGATTCACTACATTCTTAACAACTCCTGTTTTAACTTTAAATGGGTGATTAGACTCAATATACAGGATATTACCTGTATTATCGTCTTTGTAATACATTCTCCTTTCCAACTGTCAGGCCATCTCTCCACTAATAAATGTAAAAAAGCATTTCTTATTAACATCCTTTTCCCTAGTAAATCATATTCAAATGAACATTACTAATGAACGAGAATAAGGGAGAACAGTTCTTTCCCTGATGCTCCATCTTTCTAAACATTGCATGGGATGGCATGGGGCAAGATTGGGAACTTCCAGGCTGTTCTGGAAGGTCAATATGTGTGAAGTAAGATGTAAGAAGACAGTAGTTACTCTTGATTTTTGAATTTCCACAGCTTCCTTAGACATTCCACCACAGAAACAAGAAAGTTTTTTACATAGAAATAGGGCTTGTGGGAGTTGGCAAAACACTGAGAGTTATCGTACATCCCTGTTTGGGACCGAAGGCTTAGGAACTCTTGTTGCATGTGTTACTTGTACCAGTCATGCAGTTTCTGGCTTATTTTGTCTACAGTATTGGGCTACCTTTTGACTTATGAGAGCATCAATATCTATATTAAAAAAGAATAAGAAAATTATATTAGTAACTTATTTTTTTTAAAGATCATCTTTTACTTTTTTTTTTTGTTTGCTACTGAGGTCTTTATCATCATAATATGCCAAAGAAATACTTTCTCAGCTAAACTTCTGCAGCAGTTTCCAATGGACCTCACTTAGTGATGTAGACAGGGATTGTAACTTTTCATTCATGAAAAAACAGGTCTTAATTCTTTCAGAAGATGAGAATTCTTCCAGTTTAACAGACAACATAATGAAAGTAACACAGTAAAAATTTTCTGTGGAATGCTTTTTGGAATGCTGCTTTTCAAGAGCTTCAAGTGCTTCCCTGTGAAAAGTAACTAGAATCAGTTTAATTATATTGCTTAATTGTGAAGTTCCAATTTCCTGGTAAACTCCTCAGTTCTGACTGTTTTATGCAGACAGAAGTTTAGTCCTATTCAGAGCCTGTTTAACTCTGACCATGACAAGGCCCCTGTTGTGAGGGTAAACTGACTTTGGAGATGATTGCTTCTTGACACTCTGCCTGCCACTTCTCTGTGTAGATTTATGTACTATACATTTTCATTGAGCATTTAACCCTGAATCTTTATATGAGGCTGCCATAAAGCACATGCCTATCATCCAGGAAATGCTTGGCAACGCTTTTCCTAGACAGGAATTATTTTAACATGAAGAAGAATTAATTGTACTGAATTTCTAATATCCTGGGAAATACTTTGTGCTAGCTGTAAAGAGAAGTTTAATTAATCTTCAGTTATTAATTTTCTTATTCACCTGAAATAATTCATTAGTATGTTTGGACTAACTTTTTACTGTGTTGTTTGAATTTTTTCTCCTTTTTTGCTACCATCATGGTGATCTACAGAATGAAAATTTGAGAAATAATATATCAGAAACAATGTGTAGTCAAGCAAGTCTTACAGATGTTGATTGCAAATATGCTTGCTACCTGTGAGGATAAACAGTGAGTGTATGTTTTCATTTAAAGCTGGACTCTACTCAATTGCTACTAATACAGACAAAGGTTTGTGGAGAGAGGAAAAAAACACTGTCACAATGACTTATACAAGCTTAAGCAGCAGACTTCCTAAACCAAGACTTACCACTTCAGGGTTATTTCCATGTGACCTGTGGAGGATGCCCATGAATAGCAGGAGAAGACATGCAGTTTTCTCTGCTGTAGGGCTCAGCCTCTTGGTGCAAGACTAGAAGGCAGTCCTGGGTGTTGTGAAGTAATCATTAAGTTACACGCTTGTCATTTCTTGTACATTCACTCAGAACTAATGCACATCACTTTTTCCAATTATAATCATTCCACCATTTAACAAGCACAAAAGGCCTTAGATTCCAATTTGCCACTGATGCTTCACTCTCACTTGCTTATTTCTTGGCATTTAGGTCAGGGTAGGTTGTGCACAGCTCCAATAATGGGGTATATTCACCCTTCATACAGCAAACGTACAAATGATGAAGGCTAGAACAGCTGGTCTCACAATGTGAGAGCAGATCATTTCCACTGGTATGGTAATTTCTCTATTCATAGTTTTCCTTTCAGTTATTGCAAGTACATTTTATCTTTTTGGTTTGCTTATTGCCAAACAGAAATCACACAATGATATCGAAGATACAGTCCTCTCACACTTTCTTGCTGCCTAAATCATAGTTACTCTAGTAAGCATGTCACATTTCATTTAGCTTTTCAAACCTTTCCATAGCTAAAAACAAAAACCACCACCACCCATCAAAAAAACAAAAAGCAAAAAACCAAAACCTCAAAACCAAACAAAATACCCCCAAAAATCGCCCTCAAATCAGTCAGAAAAACAAAACACAGCTGCGGAAATCCCTAGTCTTTAATCTTAGTTAGCCTCTCAGTAATCACAAGGAACTGGAATGTGGAATCAACCAGTTGATATTTTAATAAAAACGCTTTGGCTACACAGTAGCCAGGAGTCAAGAGTCTAGCAGGGTATGTAGAATGGTTTTACTCTTTGCTGAAAATCACCTATTTCTGGAGTGCTTTACAAGCTCGGATCTGCCTATTTCTACGAGAGTATTCCCTAGGAAATGGAGACAAAGCGGGCTGCTCTCCTTTTCCCCCAGTATAGTCCTGGCCTTGCCTTCCCTGTATATGCAGGCATCAGAGAAGACCAGTGCAGGCAGCAGATTTGTTGGTGGTGGAATAGCCAGTGATGACCCAGGACTTGAAGCTACTGTTCTGAGGAGTGATGCTGTCTGCCTGCCTATTCACAACTTTTAGGGAGAGAGAGGCAGTGCAAAGGACTTCAGCTCTTGAAGGGACTTGTTGCTGACAGACCTCCCTCTCGAATGCCAGGAAGAGATGTGTGGCCCCAATTTTGTCCTGTATTAAAAAGAACAATTTTGTTTATCACTTATTAACACATCCATGATGAATGGAAGTACAGAATACAAAGCGAATAACATGCAGCCAAAATGAAACTTTGCAGCAGCAAAGTACAGTTGCTGTCTCTGCTCTAGTATGTGTCAGGACATGAACCAGTTTTGTGGCATTTCAACAGTTTCTAGAATTCAGAATAAGCTGTTTCAGCCTTTGCCCGTGGTGTTAGCAGTGCCATCAGAACAGCGGCAGTTGTTCAGTCATTTGGGATCTTCCTTTGATGGATCCCCATGAGAACGATCTTTGCTCAAATCTGGCCCTGCTGGCAGCAGGGTACAAAGCAGCTGTGCAGAATTCTAAATTCTTAGAAACGTGGGGTTTTTTAAATCACATTTGGATGATGCAAAAGGACTTCTAGCTGACTGGGAAGCTGCATGTTGCTCCTGCAAAATGGTGAAAAGTGTTTTCAGGAAGACCACCAGCTACTGTTTGGGCCTGGTTTTACAACAGAAAGTAAATATAATATATTTAAAAAAAATTAAAAGAAATTAAACCTTACCTTATCCCTTGAAATATTAAAAGAAAAAAGTACCAAATTAAAATGGAAATATAGCTCCACTTAGTGAGACTACACTATTTTTTCCTCAGTAAAATGATCAAGTTTCTGTGATTGCTATTCTCGAACAAGTGATTAAGAAAGGAACAGGTGCTGCTTGAAAACTGCATGACTCAGATGCACAAGACATCCTCTTCTGAAACTCTCTGTCAGGTCTCTGTTGTCCCAGTGTCTTAGTGAAATCTCATAAACGTTTCTCTACTAGGGAAGACATTTAATGATTGAATATACTTTAAAGTATGTAGTGTGTCTTTAAGCTTAATTACTATTTGTCATATTTATTTACATTCTGCTTCACAATATCCTTTCACAATTTGCTTTCTCAGAGGAAGGAGGCTCTGAGAAAAAGCTTGGATGAGCTACACACTGCACAAACTTTTCTCTCCAACTTAATTTTCAGACATAATTGAGTTGTTATCCACACAGTATTTTTCTCCCCCATTGCAAGAAATGCCAGTCTGTCTCTGTAGATAATAAATGATGGAGATTCAAACTCCGTAATAGAATTTCCCACGTACCTCACACAGCCTGAAAGACGAGAATCCTCTAGGTAATATGTGATTGCTTCACAAGCAGCGCTGCACACTCCCCTAAGGTTTGCCCACTACCAAGACCACACAAGTATGATTTTTTTTTCTCTTGTCTGAATTACCAATATAATCTGTTTGAGTTCAACTTGCAATTCATGCTAAGACAATTTGAAGAAACACTATAAAGAGGGGAAGGTTTGGGTTTTTTCCCCCCCTCTTCCTCATTTCTTTCCCCCTGCTATAAGAGCATTTGCTGATACAATCACTGTAGTTACTGCCACATTTGAAAGGTATTTAGGTATCTTAACTCCCAGTGAATTCAATATATCAAATATTATTTAATGTTACTTTTTATTAACATGCTAACTAATAGTTATCAACCCAGTAATGTTGCTTCCTACTCCCTGTAAAAATTATATTCTGTTATAATACTTGGAATTTGTAATGAGGATTTTCTCTTCTGAGAGAACTCCTATTACAGATTTTCTTTCACAAAGGAAAGTCTTTGTGCACTACTTTTAATAAACAAATAGAAGTGTCTTGTTTTTCTTTTTATGCTTCTAGTTGTCCATTTAATTATTTTTATTAACATTGAATATGAAGTAGGTAATTCTGCAGCCCTAGTCCTGTTTTGTAATATTTTTGTAGTGGTAAAAATTCTGAAGCCTTGCTAGTATATATACTGCAAAAGAGGTCACTCTGTTTTTTTGCTAATTTTTATATTATCTTACTTTGAATTTTAATTCACATTTAAAAAGACTTTCTCACTTTTGACTGTAAGTTGGAAAAAAGGGAGTAGATAAAATGACAATTATTTTATTTAATTCTAATATATATAGATGAAATAACTGGGTAATAATTAGTTCCCTATCTATTTTGCGATTACTATTTTTACTATTCTGCTAAAGAGGAAGCCAAGGAGCCTAGGGGAGTTATGTACTAAGTTTTCCAGATGAACAGGTCACACCAGCACTGAAATCAGTAAGAAGGAGTCCACTTTTTTTCAACAAAAATTAGATTTAGTTATATATTAAGAAATTGGCCCATATATAAATTCTATGTATTTAGGGTATCCAGTGATACATTGCAGTTTATATTTAATTTAATTAAGTTAAATGTTCTGTGTCTGTAATCTAGTCAGGAGATCATTCATAACCTCCTGCTATTAAGAAAAGATCTGTAAGATATTTGATTTTCATAAAGGGACATAACTTAAGTTTTAGGTGTTGTGACAATGTATTCAAGCAACACTGTTTTGCCAGATACTGATTCATTACTGTCTCTGAAGACAAAAATATTTTGTTCTTTCTTACCCACATCACTTTTCACACAGGCCTTTCTTTGGAGATTTCCCATCATGTGTTAACTTGGTCTGATGCAATTCTTTTAGTGAGTTAACTGTGAACAGAACAGAATACTTTTATCAGTGATCACAGATATATTTCATCTTTAATGTCTCTTAGCACTTAGTAATGAACAAACTGATTCAGATAAAAATCATCAGTAATACTTATAGAGACTTAAACAAGAACATGAATTTTGAAAAGTCTGGCAAGTTTTCAAAACATTCATACATCTCAAGCATGAAGTCAAGAACCAAAATTCTAAAATACTGTAACTGAAACAAAGCAGTACCATATCTTTGTCAAAACCACTTATACAGAGAGAATTATTTTGTTGTGAAATATCTTAATTAGAGTTATCATCCTTCAAATGCATAGAGAAGAGATTATTCACATGCTGATTAATCCCATTGCATCCAGTCAGACCACTTATTTGCCATTCCTGAAGTCTGAATCTGGAAATTTTGAGATTTTCTGATCACTCTGATATATTAACAAAAATAGCACCTGCACAGTTTTGATATGATTGGTATCTTTATATATATATATATTTTTGCTTTCAGTTAGACTTTCTAGTCAGATTCACCATACAGTAACAAAACTACTGATCTGAATGAAGACCCACAAGTTTTGTTGATTTACTTTAGCTTGCACACCAACTTATGCTTTAGCTTATGTGATTTTAAGCAGCTTTCTTTTACTTTTCCCTAGTCAATTTTAAGCAAGGTAATGTCATACTGTTCTTAGTCTTCCCTTAAATCCTGTCTGGTTCCAATATGGCATTGATGGCTTCTTTTATTGGTTGATATTAATAATTGACAAAATTTTGCCTAACATTTAGACCACATAAAATACTATTTTACACTGTGCAATATTCGTTCTTCCTCTTCTGATTGTTCCTGGCAGTTAGCACTCATTTCTCCCAGTAGTGTTGGGTACTGTTGTTCAGCTCCTTTTACAAAGACTTCTGGAGTTGCTGTTGCTGTTGGAAGTGTGGGACAACCTTTCCCAAAGCAAAGACAAGGAGGCAGGACCTGTGAGAGGTTAATTTACTTCTTGCACTCTCTGGTATTGAGTCTTTAAGCAGCAAGTCAACTGGATTCTCCACTGAACCTTCAAATCTGGAAAGCTCTTCTAATCATTTATTGAGATGCGAGTTTCTTGGATGAATGCCCATTGCCACATGGCATTGAATTAACACAGATTTTCACTGAATTAACACAGATTTTCAAATTTCATATGTTCTGATACCAGCACTGTTAGCAAAGTGGAAAGCACAAGTGTTTAACATACAAACGTTTTAAAGGATTTATAAATTTCAACAATGAATGCTGATTCTTAAACAAAACAAGCAGCTGCTATTTGGTTTTATAGCTGTAGTTTCCCTAATGTGTCTTCTGTCACATAATAGAAGAAAACCATCTTTGTGTTGCTCTGTTTCTTACTTATATTAGGCTGGTCAAGCCCTCAGGAGATCATCTAGTCTGCTTGGTATAGGAGCAATATCAGCTGTGAGTCTTCAGTTGTTTGGGCCATGAAACTCCCCAAAGAAAGATACTCCACAATTTATCTCTGACATCTATTCCAGTCCCTAACTATCCTTTAAGGACTTTTATTTTCATTATTTCTAGTCTCCTGATTTAGTCCGTGACACTTGATTCTCCTTCTCCTGCATTTAGTCCGTGACACTTGATTCTCCTTCTCCTGCATTACCCTCAGTGAGGAACCTGGCTCTAGAATCAGGTAACCTCCCCACTGGCACGGGGAGATGCTGTGAGGTCCCCCCAAAACCCCCTCCTCTCCAGGATGAACAGGTGAGGCCATGTGCTCCAGCTCCCTCCCTGTGTTGGTGGCCTCTGCTGGACTCTGTCAAATTCACCAGCAAAGGTGTTGATGACACTGGAGAGCCAAAGCTGTATCGCTCAGATGTGCCCTCACAAGTACCCAGGAAAGGGGAGGACTGGATGTACTCAACCTCCTAGCTGAGCTCCTGATAGTAACAGTCCAGGATGCTGCTTGCTTAGGAAAAGACATAGTTTCAGCTCCTTGATACCACCAAGGTTCTTATTTAAGACTGGTGTGTCAGGGCTCTGATTTAGCTATATTGATTTATTTGAGTGAAATAACTGGACATTTCAAAGGATCTGTTGCTGAAAGTGGAAATTTTTCCATGACCTTCAGTATTTTTTAAATCTCATTCTTTTATTTTTGGTAAGAATTTTTGTTTATCGTAACTGACTCCTTACTTATACAGACCAGCAGATACATCTCAGTGCTTAAAAAACAACTATACTTTTCTTAAATGTATAATGTTATATCAGCTACTCTACCTGTTTCATGTGTTCAAGTATGGTTGTTACATCTTTTGGTGAGATATATCTTTGTTCTGTATTGTGATATCAGTTTAAAGGTGTCACTTCCCTTGAGGAATGAGCAATTATCTGTAGGTAACTCACATTTTCTTGCTACCTCTATGACAAGAATCCAGCAGCAAATCTTTGGTCACTGGCACATGATCTTGTGTTTCCTAACAAATGGTGCCTCCGTGCTGCACTGTGCCTTTACAGTTTTAAATAAGATTCTGACATCTGCATCATTGTGCTGTGTTGTATTTTCATGGGAGATTCTTTTCCTTAATTTAAAGACACTATTTTTCATCAATTGACAAGCGTACATTAAGGCTCTTCATTTTAACCAAAGCACTAAAGGCTATTTCAATTTGACTATAGCAGTGTTCTGCCAAATGGCTACTCTAAGTTATATTGTTCACATTACCCACCAGAAAGCACAGAGTTGATAAGAGTGCACTGTCAACTACACCACACATCGATATGGAGGTTATTTGATTTGAAATTGGATTCTAGCCTTCCCTGATCTGTTGTATAAATGGAGACACATGTATTGGGGAAATTTTCATGAAGTTTATGAAGAACATGTTTGGGTTTTCTTTCTTTTTTTTTTTTTCTCCCCTTGGAGTTTGGCTTTTACTTTTTTAAGATTTCGTTTCCATGCCTGACAAATATTCAGAGATAAAGTATAAGTTTCTTTTTTTAAATAGAAAGAAAACTTGCAAAAATTATTCATTGCATGGATTTCTGCTTTGATATTAGTCAGGTGTAGGTTGCACACTTTTGTAGCAGGGTGCCTTTTTGACCCTTCTTTAAACATTTAAGATTTAGTTCAGTAGTTCATCCAATTGATGAGGCATGTTTCTTAAGTACAGTGCCTACAAAAGTACTCTAAATATATAATACTCTCTGAGAGACATGTCAGTCATTGTCAAGATGAAAATAGCTTAAATGCTAAGTTCCCTGTAAACTGTGTCCTTGTCTTAGGGGCCTATTCATAAAGAAGTGATTTACTGTATGTGTGACACTTAAAAATGCTTGGAAAATAGATGGAGGTACACAATTTCATTACAGGGCAGGTGGAACTGTAGATATTATGATGGGGGGGGGGAGAACTTGCTGTGCAACTTGCATGCATATCGCCAGCATGTGCATGGCCCTAAGGGCAGCACGCAGAACTTCAGAGAAAACATATTAAACGGGCATGGGGAAAGCATCCTTTGACCTACATAAAAGAGCCTTTGTATAGATCTCATGAGCAAAAGTTCGTATTTTCAAACAGATAAAGATGTGCAGCCTCTTTGAAATTAAAGGTAGATTGGCAAGACTTTTCAGGAAATGGCAAAATCATTGTAAGTTGTGTTTGGTATTCACTCCATTGGTATTCATCATTGTGAAAGGTTTTGGCATCAAGTAGGTTGTAATATATGATCCTGCATGAATCCTGTCGTAATTTACTATTAATTGATGTTCATCTGTTATAAAGTGCTGCTACTAACTTAAAAGAAAGCAGAATGAAGAATGGAAACAGTGCCCTGACAAGTCCTTCGCAGCCTGGCTGTGTGATGGATTCAGAGACAACTGTAAAGTGATTAGCTCAAGACTCTGAATTTGCCAAGGAGTGGGGAGCACTATGCAGGCAGGGCAATGGGGTATGTAGTGCAAAATTTGGCAAGCGGATTAAAATTAGCTGTATCATTCAGAGCAGTTATGAATTTCTTTTCTGAATTACTGTACCATGTCCATCTTTGACAAAGTGCTGAAATTCAGCTTTTGGAAAGCATTCTGTACAGAAAGGGTGTTGTGAAATTTGCCAAGTAGGTTGGGTTGAGCCTGAAATACCCTGCATTTTTTTTGAGGATTAGAAAGAATGTTGTCACCAATAGAAGGCACCTGTTGGACTTGTGAAGAGCAATAGAAACCCTTTAATATTTTACTGTGTAGTGCTAAATGTATTATAAAATTTTTGTTTTGCTAAAAAATCAGAGATGATAGGACATGAATAAAATTATTTACACAAAAACATTTTTTGTGCGAATGCAATTCAAGAATTCTCAATTTGTATTGTGCTGCTGTATTAAAATGCATTCATTAGGTATGTTAGAATAGCAGGAATTACACTTCAGTTT
Source organism: Campylorhamphus procurvoides (assembly GCA_013396655.1). Taxonomy (NCBI): domain Eukaryota; kingdom Metazoa; phylum Chordata; class Aves; order Passeriformes; family Dendrocolaptidae; genus Campylorhamphus; species Campylorhamphus procurvoides. The sequence continues at coordinate 2,124,466 of WBMV01007822.1, forward strand.
TCATCTAAAATGTTTTCCTGCTGTGCATTGTTTTGCTGTGCTGGCTGAATTGTTTTATTTCCTACACAAAATTGTGACTTCTTAGTTATTGCATCCATGTTAACAGATGTAAATAATTCTTGAGTGGGGAAGCTTGTTAAAAGATTTCTCACAATGATATAAAACAATACAATAAGCAATTGCCCACTCATGTGTTTCATTTACTCTGCTAACCATCAAGAATTTTTCACTGTTGAGGGTTTTTTTCCTGATTTGCACATACCTGTTTGAAAAATTCATGCACTTCCCTCTAAGTAATCTGTCTCCTATTATCATTTTATAACAATACCACGTATAGGCCGTGGACTCTTTTGAGTTTAGCACTTTACAAATGTATAACAAAGACAATCACTGCACAGGAAAGAAAACCTGTGGTGTAAGTCTAAGGTTTGCACTTGTACACAAAGGATGGATGAAACAGGGACAGCATAAGGGAGTGATCTCTGTTATGAAAACATGAGACAGTGATCTCTGTTATGAAAAACAGTGGTCAAGGCAATGCAGCTGCTTAGCGTCAGGTATGGCATTAGAGAGTGGTAGCATGGGAGACTCAGTGGTTTGGGAAAATCCCAAGGAAGCCCTGCATCTCCACCACTTTTCTTGCTGTAGGCTGTTTTAATATACATTTACAGTGCGAACTAGGAACTGAGCCCCAGTCAAACAGCCGTCCCCCAGCATAGTTGTAATTTGACTCAGTGCACGGTGGAGGCTGGGTTTTCACCCTGGCTGCAGGGCAGGGCTTGTATGCAGACCCTGAGAAGCCGTGTGCCCTCTCCCAGCGACTTCCCAGCTGACCAGGCCTAACTATTCCTGACTTCTTATTTCTGTCTTTATGTTTCTTGATACTGTAGGGGCAATTTTAATTGGAAGAAAAGGGTGGACAAGGATGAGAACGTTGATACAGATTTTTATTCTTTTCAGTTGAACGTTGGCTTCTTGGATAACTAAGCAACAGTGTTGACACCAGTTGTTCTATGTGCAGCTGCTGCTAAGCTGTCCAATGATTTAGTAAAGCAAGGCACATTTGCAAATAGGCCAGGAGACATATGATGGTGGCAGCAAAACTGTTCCCTGCTTGAGCTGGAAGCAGTTCCAGAACATGTGTGATCTGGGAAGCAGCCAGCTTAGCCAGCAGTAGTGGAAGCTGTGACCAGTATCTCCCTTGTTGCAATCTTGCCTTTTTCATTTATAGCATCCTCTGTTATATGGCAGTGGGCTATTCAGCGCAGGAGATGAGACTTCAGTGAACTATAATGCACACAAAAAAGTGTGACAAATTGCAATGACAAGGTTGCATTTGTACTACGAGGTACAGTCAGTTGTGATATGATGTAGTGGAATGAAATAATCCCTTCTTGGACAATGCTGGCCGTGGTATGTTGCATGCTGCCAAGGGTCAGTGCTACAAATACAGCTCACCATCAGAAAATTATTTCACACAGAATCAGAACAACTCCTCTCTAATCAATGTACATGTTGTAATAATATAACAGTGCTGTGATGCATCAGGAGTCTGTATATCCAGCTTCAGATCCATTTTGGATCTGAAAAGATTTGAAATTTACTCCCATGTTGAATTTGTACTGCCAAAAATCTCAGTGCCATGAAACAGACATGTTGTCTGCTTTGTACTATGTGAATACGCATTAGTATCTGGCTTTTGCTGCTTAGGCTATAGCCTGCTCAAATAATTATTTTTTGTAGTGTCCTGGAGCTTGCTAAAAATATGTTAGCTCCTGTATTGCTTTGTATTTGGTTATTTGCAAAACTTAGTCAGAACTGAACTCTGCTATGTGAAAAATGTCTATCTAATCATGGTAAGCACTTCTGGAGACAAAGTGATTTTTAGTTTGCGTGTTTTTGTCTTACTACCAAGATTTTAAGGACCTTCACAGTTGCTGAACAGTGTAGCATAGTATTGGAAAATCTTTTGTTAGTTTCTCTCTTTTGTTCTTTCCATATTTCTCATTCTCCCCTTTTTTCTTCCCCTTTTCCTCTTTATGGCAAGAGACTTGATGAATTAAAAATTTTACACTTTCTTATTAAAAAAAGTTGATGGAAAGAATAATTCTTCTAAATTCTTCTACTATTAAAAATGTCTGTTCTAGCCTTAACTGTTATTTAAAATTATGTATATACCTGGAAACAAACAAACAAATAACCTTACAAAGAAAATAGCTTGTCTTTCACTGAGTTGTGTTCAAAACTTGGCTTAAATTCAGTAGAGAAATATAAAAAGATAGTTATATAAATGATGCTATTTCTTTGAAGGTTTTTCTCTCCTTAACATGCCTCCTTTGTTGATGAAGCAGTGAAGTATTTAGATATAAATGTGGTGATTATGCTTTTAATTCCCTAGGAAGCTGAAGAAACCTCTAGTGACAGGTTAGTGATGGTTTTCTAGACTAAGTAGCTCAGATTCACCAAATTTACCTTCAGGTGAACATCCTCTGATTTACTAGAAAAATGTATGTAGCTGAAAACAAAGTATGTGGGGGCTTTTTGTGTTAAAAAATATTCTATTTAATTTTATAGCACTGAAATTATATATTATCTAACTTACTCAAATAAAAAATATATCCAAATATACACATTCTCTTATGTTGACATGTAATAATGGAGGAAAGGCCCAGACATGTCTCAGATTGAAGCTTGAATTAAGTAAACTCATCAGAAAGGAAATGTCATCATAGAACATTTGTCTAAATCATGACTCTGAAGATTAAAATATCATCATAACATTTAAAGGAAAATTTGAGAAGGCTTTAAAGATAATACGATCCTGGTTGTCTTCTCTGCCCACTCTTCTCCCTTGCCCCACACTTCTCTGGATTTTTTCTTTCACTGTGAAGAGCCAGTAGGTTTGGTGTGGGGCTTTTTGAAACAGCGTTGTAGTGTTTTTGAAACTGGTTTTAAAGGAGACATTTCTTTGGTGCAATTGCAATTTTTAACAACAACTGATAAACTCTTTGTAGCAGAGCTCCACTGGCGTAGAACTAAAATCTGGAAGTAATCAGCAACCACTGAACATCAGAAATTCTTCAAAAAACATTTAAACACAGCTGGAGTCTGCTAGTAGTCGGGATAGGATTCAGGTACCTAATCCCTTGAGGTTAGTTGCCATCCCCCGTCTTCCTTGTCTTATATGTGGAACTAAAAAGCCCCAGGGTGTTGATGGTTGTAAAGAAGCTGCGGCTTCGGCCCCCCCGCTGGGAGCAATAAATAAAGCCTCTGCCTGCCATTGTCAGCTGCGCCTTCCCTGCCTGTCGCACCGCTTGGTTTTGGGACTCGGGCTGGGGAGGAGAGGGGAGCACTACCTGGTTAGCCATGTAAACAAACCCCATAAGTAAAAGCAATCACTGCCGAAAAGCCAGCCGGTTTTGACATGTGTGCTTGACCTGTAATACAGGCGAGTCTGCCTAAGAAGTAAACAAAATTTTAACTTCACTTCAGAGAAATATTGTTGTAATTATGTTAGAGATTATATGACTCTGAGTATCTTTGGATCCTGCTTGGTTCACTTTACAACATCTTTTTTTTTTTGTCCCTTTTTTTCTTTTTCTGTATTGTTTCTGATTTCCTTGTTATATATAGTGAGTCTGGATAAACTCTCTTGTTTGGATTATCTCATCTGCTCATGCACTTCATAAGTAACAAGTTAAGGACATCTATACTTTTGCTTTGAAATGAGCTTGTGCTTTTGCTATATACAGAAACAAACAAAAATGCCTGCCTCTCACCATCACAGCTAGAAATATTTGCTCTCTCACCTCCTATACGTGCAGAGGGTGCTGTGTGTCCGGGTAAACTGGGAGGGTGCTGTGTGCCTGGGTGAACTGCGAGACTGGTGGCGTCGCTGGGAGCAGGCAGCACAAGCTTTGAGCTTGGCTCCCTGTCCCCGACATGTGAGTGCTATGGACTGGCCTGAGCTGCTGAAGGATGGGAATGAAGGATTTCCAATGGTCTCCTATATTCCACATTAACCTTCTTACCTGTTTCTGTTCTAGAAGAAGTTTTTGAGGAGGAAAAGGTGAAGACAAGTTACTTTGAGGATCAAACTCTATAATGTAATACAGACCTTTGCAAAAAAAAGAAAAAAAAAATCTGCTCAATTAGTTTCGGCAAACAAAGCTGCTTCTATTCTTTGCTATGGCCCCTTCACAGCCTTGTAGTAATTAGCCTCATATGACTGGGACACGTGATTAAACTGATTTTTTTTTTAATTTTTGCAAAATGTGAAACAATCTAAAGCCCTTGTAGTTAAAGTGATTGCAATTTTCCCAGTTAATCTGCACATCAGCGTTTGGATGAGACTTGAGTTCTGCTCTTCTTTTGTGATGATCTGCTGCACAAAAGTACATTTTACCAGAGAATAAAGATCAACCTTTTTTCCCTTTTGTTTTGTTTTCTTTTCTTTTCTTTTGAATGGCGCATACATCTGGTTTGCAGCTGTAAATTGCATCTTAGTATTACATGCCTATATAACTTCTAGAACAGAGTCTAAAATCCCATGAGGGCTATAGACAAGTATTGTAATAGAGTCAAGAATGTGGAAAACCACAAGGAAAGAATTAGTCATCAATGAAATCCACCTTATTCATACTCTTAGCACTTTGTAGGACCATAAGACTTGTAATGGATTAATTAATTACTGTAGAAAATCAAAGTGGTTTTTGGCTGGAGTGGTACTTTACTTTCCTGATTTTTCAGAAAATAGAAAATTTGCTCCAAGATTTTATCCTAAAAATTGGAGGCTCTGTCACCCTATGTCTGAGATAATCAGGTTGCAAGTAAGCTTAAAAGTGATATACATTTTTCATATTAATTGGGCTAAAACCCACATGAATTTGTGATGAACTGCCTTAAGTTTTTGTTGATTATAATGTTCATTGACATGAAAAGCAGAAGTATACAATTTTCCATGGACCACAGTGCAATTTCACTGTAGTACCTTTGAAATATGATGTGTATGAACAGATGAAAGAATTAAATCTTTTCCACTGCTTGCCAACATAGGCAGCATCATAGGCCATTATGTCAGAAATAATTTAAAATCACTTAAACATTTAAAATAGTCCACACAAAATGATCCTAGAATGGAATTATATGGCTTTAAACATTTGATTATGATTATGTTTTATTATTTACATTTCAGTAGCTGAGACTATTTTCTGTTTCTTCCTACATGATATTTGCTTAAAGTAATTATACCAACTGAGAACAGTGGCAGATTGAAATTAAATGTTTGGATTAAATATTTTGTCAGCAAACATGCAGCAACTGCTTTACTGCTGCTTCTCTTCTTCTCTGCATACTGATTACTGAAAGATTGGCTTTTATCTTGTCATGATTTAAAATGCCTAGATAAATGCCATTTGATATTGTGGTTTAAAAAGATCTAGAAAAAATCTGGATCTAAATATAAGGGACATACAATATGAAAATGAAAAAAGATGTGATAAGTCTGTCGGCTCAGTCCCTCATCCTCTCCTCAAACAAGCTATTTTTATTGTATTTCCAATTAATCTGTGTTGCAGTTAGGATCAAAATATGGTTAGCTGAAGGCTTCCACATTGCTGCTGATCTAAATATATGAACTTCTCATGGGGCTTTTCAGAGACCTGGAATTCAGGACACCTACTGCTTTCTAATCCTAAAACATGAGAAAACATTTTGGCTCTGTAATAATAATGAAAAAGTCTGTTATCACCTAACAGGTATTCTCATTAACCTTCACAAGGATTTCATGTGTAGATAAGTAAATCTAATATGACTTTTCAACAATGGCAGTTTCAGTGCAGAAACTTAGAACTTGGAACTGATACATCGTAGCTGTAGTCCTCATTTCAGCTGTTTTCCTATGCTAAACCACAGTTCTCACTCCTGTAACTGAGAGTTGGCACAGTTTCCTCTCTTCCTCTGGCAGGCCTGCTGCCCCTACAATGTGTGCGTGTGGAGGAAGATGCTCTTCAGGCTTCCTGATCTAGAGTCCTAATCTCAAACTCCTGCTTTCTCCCTCCACCTGGGCTCATTGCGTCTGCCTCTGGATGAGGCAGGTTTCCATGACTGGTGCTCTCTTTGTCCCAGAAACCACCCTGCTCGATTTTGTGCAGTTTTGTCAGTCTAGATGCTTCCATTTCTTCCCTGTGACAATTCCTAGAGAACTGGGTAAGATCTAACTCAGCTGGGCTCTACAGACGTTTCTCTAAAAACTGCTATGTAAAACAGAGAGAAAATATTTATAATTTCTAGAAGACTTTCCTGTAACTGAGCTTCACTTTAAAAATACTCACATTGGTAGATAAATGCTATGTATCTTTTTTCCATCTCCCTCCTTTCTCTATAGGCACAAGGAAGAAAATGTTTATATTGAGTGTAGTACTATATATGGATGTATATTACCCTTCCTTCTGTAAAAAGCCCTCCCTTCTGTTTGGCTCCTTGGTGTAAGCTCTTGTTCTTGTGTATTCTTGCCTAAGGAACAGACAGGGAAGTAGTAACAGTTTTGTTTCTTCTTGAGGATGAAGGGAGGTAGATACAACAATCTCTAGTCTTTCAAGAAAAGGCAATTTTTACAAGATAACAGAAGATGATTTCTCTCTGAGGGACCACATTACCCCAGAGACTCATCCCATTTCATCTTGCCATATGTTGTGCCAGCTTCTGGAGTATCTCAGCACAGGATTTTCCAGCCTTTTCTGTGATGCATTTAACTTCAACTTCTGTACAGAGAAAAGGAAGATATTCTGCTTCCAAGCCATTTGTTAATACTATTTCACTATTTGAGAAGGATGGAAGGTTGCTGGAATACTTTCTGTGTGCATTTAAAGATCTTCAGGTGTAGTCTATACAGCATACTGTTATAATAATCACTAAGCAAGTTAGAAAGATGCCATGATGTTGGAAAGGTTAATGGAAAAATCTTAGTAAACAGATGCATTGTTAAGGCTTCTCTAGGGTGAGTTTGAGTAGTGAAGTTTGGAAACACATTAGCACAGCTGCACCAGTGTATGCTTTAAATATTCTGCTGGCAACAGTGTGAGTAATACAGTAGCAGAAATGCACCTGACCACATACGGTCATTTCTATTTTCAGTTTAATTGCCTGTTAAGGAGCACTAAGGAATTCCAAATAATTCTAGTGTGTTTCATCAGCCAGCTGTGACACTATCACAGCTACATAAAAATAAAGACTTAAAAATAATAAGTATATGTGCAAGCAGCTTGCCTTCCCACCCAAGGGTGTTAAAGGTGCTTATGTGCCATGGATATAACAGAGCATTTGGAAAAGCAGACCCAGTTCATACTGGGCACATGGCATGTGTTTTCCTATTGAGCCATAAAGAGGAAAATGGCATAATCACATGCAGAAACTTTTCAGAGCTGTCATCTAGCACAAAGCTGCTTCTGGGAAAACAAACTGCACTATTTACAAATTGTGATATCATCAGGAGCTATTTATATAGTGAAAATAATTTACACTCCAATTACGTATTTGTAGATAGTCCAGCCAGAAATGGCCATTGTGTCATCCAGGCTGACCCCCACAGTAGAAATGAAGCTAAAGCTGGCTTTTTAATTATGAAATATACTTTCCTTGGTGAGGACCACTTTTTTATTATTATTATTTTTATTACTGCATTGAAAACATCTCTGTTTTCAAAAACCAAGCACGTTTCAAGAGAATCAAAAAGAGAAAGTTATTAATATGTAAAGGAGGTTTTTTGGTAATTAATCATGGGCTTATAGGATATGCTAGATCATCACTTCTATTTCTTGCCAGAAGTGTAATTTTTTTTAGAGTTTTTTTCCAGTCAAATTTAATTTGTGGTAAACCATTGGGTGTGTACTGCTTTACTTGGGAATTGATCTGCACTCTGTCATTCATTTGGATTTTCTCCTTTTAGCTTCATTCAATTATTCATAATTATGTAGGTTCATAAATTAGATTAAGCTGCTCGATTTGTTTCCTCTGTCTATAACTTACTACCTAGATTTGATAGGCAGGGATTTCTTGTTTGGTTAAGCCATGAAATGTAACTGTTTTAAGATCTTTAATTGGAGTCTGTGGGACAGGACATGCTGATTTTGGAGGCATCTGTTACAGAGAACATTTATTTTATACAAATTCAAACAGTTCTTCCTGCTCAATGCAAATTATCGAGGATGATCAGTTGCTGAAAAAAGCCCCACAGTACCAACGAGCAAGAGGGCACCAGGTGTTTCCCAGTGTTTAGTAGTACCTGCAGTAAAAGGGCACACAGTTGCCTGAAAACCATTTGGTCTTTTTTATTACAAGATTGAGATATCTGAAAAAGATTTGATTAGGAATGTGTCTGTCTGATTTTTTAAAAATCATGCATTTAACAGTGGTTTGTGTAATAGAGAGTTTTACTGGAGTTCCTGAACACACTTTCACCTTTTCCTGTCTGTACATCTTGCATGAACAATGGGTGAAAGCAATTAAATGTGCTGTGGGAGAGATTAAATACTTAAAAGAATATTCTCAACACAAGAGTTGATGACAGAGTAGCTACATTTGCAAATCCTGAGAACCTGGGCAGGTATAATGTCTAAAAAATTTAACATAAAAATATTCAGAATATTTTCTGGGCATTTAAAATTGTTGCTATATTAGTGAAGAGAATTTCTCCTCGTACATTTAAAAATTATTTTCTGCTGCTGTGTGGACAGCACTGGGGGCTGCCTGATGAAAGTTACCTCTCACTGGAAAGTTTTGAATTGAACATATTAGGCTTCCAGTTTTTCTTGCAAATCTGTGTGGAAGTTGCTGTCTGCTTTGCAAAAAAATAAAACCCAACCCCCACCCCACCAAAAAAACCCCTTGGAAGTAAAGACAGTATTCTAATATTTTCTGTAGCTAATTAAACCGTCAGCCATTATTTGTTATTTGTGCATGTTTCCTCCAGCACTGAGCCTCAACAAATATAGTCACGCGTGGCAGGGATTCAAGAGAAATGTGCATGTCTGAGCTAGAGTTGGCTCATTAAGAAACATCATATATGTGGTGTATAATGACTACAGCTCATATAGCAGTACACCATCAGGAGGATGTCAGAAATAAGACAGAAGCTCAGTTGCTCAGTCTGTGTCTTAATGCCAGGTAAGAAACACTACATATAGGATGAATTCCAGGATGGTTCAAGTTTGAACAGGATTTGAGCAGCAGAACTTTGCTATCAAAGTAGTACTGCTACTTCAGAGAGAAAATAATACCAGTAATATATTACAATATTGTCCTTTTTCAAGTGCTTTTCATCACAAATTATGAAGACTAAAGGAAAAAGCTTCTGAAGTCATCTAAGCTATTCCCTGACACTGATGAATTGTTTCTTCCTAGGAATTCCCAAATATCAGCTTTTCACTGTTAGATGTCTTAGCAAATGAGATTCTTTGTCAGTTCAGCTGAAGGGCCAAAACGGAGCCCAGATAACGTCAAGATTGCCCTGAGCTCAACTAAACAATAGCGGCTCTTTGGTCAGTTGAACTTATTGCAAGATCCTCCTTAGTTTTTCTCTGTCCTTTCAGTTCTCTTGACTCTTGAAAAATATCTCCTGTCATTTATCATCACTCAGAGCTCTCCAGCCCGTAGCTTTGATTATAGTACCACAAATGACTTGACCTAATATGATCTGCAAATGACCAAATTATTTCTACAGAAAGATACCAGCATGACCTTATTTCTTACTATGAATTCTCTACCTATTGCCCTACATTTTCAGTGAATCCCATAATTAGGATGTGTAAATGTAATTTCACTGTTTCCTAAGACTGTACTGAGATGGGAACTCAATCTAGGGCTGATGAAGTTAATGGATTGCTCTCTGGGCCCCCTGGAGTGCTCTTCATTTTACTTGTTGCCAACAACAACCTTTTAATCACAATCACATCTGCTAGAAGAGTGAGCGAGTTGCAAGCTTTCATGGTTGAACCCTCTTTCACTGTACTTCACAGAGATGAAGTTATCCTGCATCGTTATCCCAAATTGTTACTTAAAATTGTGTACCACTTGGATGAGACCATTGATCTTCTCAGGCCACTGTCTCCTCTATGATATGTTATACTCCATACTATGGAAAGAAAAGCGTGTAAGGTCTCTCTTTTCTTAAGTTGTTGTCTAGATTTTTAATGTCCTCAAGGAGCAGAATGATCATCTATTTTGCCCATTATAAATTATCTGGATTGCATTATATTTTGGGAGGTGTGTGATTGTTTTTTGGTTTTTTTTTAAAATGGAAAAAAACCTGAAAAATAGCTACATGTCCTAGTCCATATCCCTTCAAAATAGTTAGATACCTTATAGCCCGGTCTGCCACTCCAAAAGCCACATAAAGAATTGCAGTGGTCAAGAATTTTAAGAGGTCGCTGATATTAAATAGTATTTGGGAGCTTGGCCAAGCTGTGCTAAGTAGAGAAGGTATTTGGCAAGGGTAGTAGTTATTATTTGGAAGAAATCAGTCAAAATACTACTGTGTTGTTCATATTTGGGCTTTTTTGGTTGCTGGGTTTTTTTTATTATTATTTTTGTTTGGTTTAGGTTGTTTGGGGGGTTTTTGGTGTTGGTTTGGTGTTGGTTTGTTTTTATTTTTTTTTTCTCAATTCAGGCATATATTGGCTTTTCTCTTTTAAAGACAGAAAATAGTTCTGGTTACTTTTTCTGGGCTAATCATGTAGACTTCTGGGAAAAGGGAGGTGCATTTTCTGGTTTTTATGGACAGCAATGATATTCTCATGATAGCTGTAACTGCCAATATTTTATGCTCATAGGCTTTCTGTTATAATTAATTCTACATTAAAAGATTAATAAGATAGTGGAAAATGGTGGCTAATTTTTCCAGCTGAAAGTAAGGAGGGAATATAGATGGACAGAATGTAATTAAAGAGGCTGGAATTTGGCCAAGATGCTGGCATGGTTATTTTTGCTCTTGCAAAAATACCATGGGATCTTTAACGGCCCTGAGTAGCCTCAGTTGTATGTCTCTTTTGAAAGATGGGTACTGGTGATCATCTACTGCCTAGTGAATGCACTGCTAATGCCTGCCTGGCTGAGAGCTGAGAATAAGAGCAGGATGAAGAGATTCATTAAACAGTGAAAGATCAAAATGAATGAATGGCAAAACTGAGGACCCCTGCTTTCTCTAGGAAGTGTCTCATTGCTGCCTTGAGGAAGTGGTGGTCTGATCCACAACTCATTGAAATCAATGAAAAGAATCTAATTGATTTCAAAGGATTTTGGCTTAAGCCCCAAGTTCCATTTTATCTTGCTCTTTGTTCTCTGACAAGGATTAAAGAAACCAGTAGCTCTTGTATCTGACTCTGTCTTCCCAAAATATAAAATGAAGTCTTCTCTATCTGTTTAAACAGATTTTTCCATAAGAGCTGATGCTCAAGGTCAGGAGAAAATGGTCTAGGCAGGTCCCTGGCCTGGAGCATAGTCTCACTTGGATTGTGAAATGAATTAGTTCAGTACACACGGCCCTACAGAACTCTGTGGTCATGTATTTTTCCTGGGTTTCTTTTTGTTTTCAGCCTGAATTTACTGGATCTGTGTACCAAAGATTGGCTTTGGCTTTACCTCATTTTTATGAAGGAGTATATCAGCAGATAGACCTCACACATATGTCACGTTATGAGGAGCTGTGTTGATGTGCTGGTTCACGGGTGTATTTTTCAAACTACTCTTATACTTTCACCTTCTCTTTGGAATGAATGTGAAGTACTTTTACTCCTCGATAATCAAAGTGCTTTCTGCTACCACTGAAGTTATCTGGCAATTTCCATTATATGCACTGTTTTCAGGCAACTAACTGCTTAAAATAAGTAGCTTGTCCAAGCATTCATTTATTGGTCTGAACTTCTGTTCTCTCTGGAATACCTGGAGGGTAAGGGTTTGATTTCAGATATGGCTATTTAGTAAGTGAATTTGCTTAATTGATATTAGTGAGAATATTTTGCACAAAAACTGGGTAACTAACTAGTCTCTTGATCTGTACATAATTTGAATTTGTCTGATGAGTTACACAGTTACCAGAGGGGAACCTCATATGTTAATCCTTATAGACATGACAAATGCAAAGGAGTTCCTCATTTGAGTCCTCAACAGGCCCTGAACTATGTGTTCAACTGTGTTTCAACTGCAGTCTTGTTGAAAATATGTGGGCAGTCATCTTTAGTGAGGCAAAGCTAGAAGTCATGCTTAAGCTACACTTGCATATGTTGAAGTAGTGTAGGAAGATATATCTACCGCTGTTCTACTACTTTTCTTTTCCTCTCTAGAAAACAGTAAAGCTTTTAAAAATCAAATATTGTACCTAATCTTGTTTTCCAGTGTCTTTCCAATGAGGCATTCCTTTGTTTAATGTGTTCTTTCTTTCATTAGCAGGGGAATACAGTTAACACTGTATGAGTTAGGGGGACTCTCTTTTACAAGGCCTCTTTTATGGAAAAATTCTTTTGAGAATGTAATGATCTGGGGGGGTTTGCTTTTGCGTCTGCTTATGCGCAGCTTTTCCCTTGTTTTGGTATTTTAGTGACTACAGAGAAATGACCCTTGAAGTTACAGTGTCAGGCTGGTAATGAACTGACATCCAGGGGCAAAAAAACATAAACTCTTCTTTCATTCTCCCATCTTGTTGTGTTGGTATGTTTTTTCTTCCTTCCTTGTTTTTATTTCCCTCCTTGTAATTAGATTTAGGGACAGTTTTAGTTATTAACAGCACCTTGCTCACCTTTGCAGAGGGATAGAAATGACTAAGTGAAAACACCCCCCTCAGTACCAGCCGGGGAGGTGGACAGAAACTGGCACTCACACAATCCAGTTTTCATCTTGTATTAACCTTCCTATCCTTGGGGACCATCACGTTTTTTCTTATATGTGCAATCTCTGGTTTTCTGTTACTTTTGTGATTTCTCCCAAGTAGTCATGAAATCTCAATATAAATCATTTTGGTGTGGGTATTGATATCATGAAGAAGCTCAAAAAGAAAGTGCTGACGTTATTCATGTTTCTCCTAGAATTGCTGCCCCTCCAAGTAATTTATTTTCCCAGAGAATTGTGAACTGTTGCTACAGTCAAATGCATAGAAATGTTTTTCAAGGAAAAAGGGAGCAATGTGTTCTTATTACTGCAAATCTAATGCTTCTGCTGTGGCCCAGATGCCATGGTTTTAACAAAGCATCTTGGCTGGACGTGAGATATCAGTCTAACCATTACACTGTATAGATAGCTCAGCTTTCCTTTGTCCTTTGTTTCCAAAACCCCAGTAACCTACTTCTTGATCCAAAGGAGAATCTCTGTTAGCTAGCTGTAGTAATAATTCACACATTTGATGATATTGATAAAGACACTGACCAGCCTTCACAAGTCACAAATTGTTTACTCCATTTGCAGTTTTAGCACACTAATCTTACCATGTGTGAAAAGAATCACATTCCCTCACATCTCTTACACCTGCAAGCTATGCATGATCAGCACCCAGACCAATGCTCTTGTTCAGTATCACACAGACTTGCCAAAAGCTAGTCAGGAAGTTAGGCCTTTGTTAGAGCCCGGTGCTGTCCCCATGCCTATTGGGCATAGTGAGCAAGGCATGCTGTCAGTCTGATGTGTTTACAGACAGATGGGTCAGGAGCAGAAGCAATTATTTTAAATGTGACCTGACCAGTGAGGAGCTGGGGAGATTTTGCACATTTATAAATGACCATCTTCATCAGAAATCCAGCCAAGGATATATTGCCAAGCTAGTTGCCTGAAATCCTTCTGTGGTAAATCGAAGAATTAGAGTCGATATTGTTCAGACCTTTCCTCAGCAGTGCATGGAGCTTTCACAGTTTCTAGAAAGCTTACATACCCAAAGCTGACTATACGCTATGGACTTCACATATTGTTTTTCTGTTCTTAGGATGGCTTACCAATAATGAAGAAAGAAGCAGGACACATTACAAATATACTTCTCAAATGAAAAATTTTATCTTTATTCCCTAATATTTCTTGTAAGGATACCATCATGTCTCTCTATCACCTTTTTCAGTGTTTTTTTTTCATTCTAAAGAACCATTTCCCTCTGTAAGCCATTATCAAAAACAAAATTTACAGTTATGATTTGCACACAGGGATGCTATTTAATTTGTGATAGTCTTCATGACCGTTTCTTCACTTTATCTCATTTTAGAATAATGATAAAAGGAGCTTTGGTCCCCTGCTGCTCACTATGCCCTTCTCTGAGCTTACTTTCCTCAGCCTTTAAAAAAGTGAAACTCCAAACCCCTGTTTGAAACAAAGCATCCTTAATCCTTGGATCTGTCAGAAATCCTCTATTATGGATGCAATAAGTGTGCAAAATTTTTCATATTTCATTTGCACCCTGGCTCCGTCCAGGGTATAATTTGGCTCTGTGCACAGTTTAGACTAAACTCAATGCTCTTCAGTGTAAAGTGCAGCTGTGGAGTCCTGAAAGAAGGTTTTTGAGCACCTGTTTGGATCATATTCCTCAAAAATCTGTCCTAGAACAGCAGATACACTAAGATAGGATGTTGGTAAATTGTCTTTATTAGAAGTTGCAGCATGATTATCCTGCCTTTTCCTACAGCTCCAGAGTTATGGAGACAGTAAAATGGGAAGATGGGAGAGACCAGGTAGTCTGTATGCTTCTATATACAGTCTTTATAAACTATATTTTTACCCTTACAGATGTTTCTGTTTGTTTCTTAAGATTTTTTTTTCCCCGAAGAGACTGGCTATTCAGTCTCCTCATCTTTGTCCAAATTTAGAAACTGGAGTGTAATCATGGCAAATCCTAGCAACTTCAAGAGGAGGTCCTTTGCTGCTGTAATGTGCTTCCGCTGACCATCTATCATAGTCTGAGTCTGCTCACCTTGTACGTCATGGGGCAACATGCACATTTATTGGTTCTCAATGTTTGTCAGGTAGCTGAGCTTTCAATACAGGACAAAATTATGTCTGTTTTCCACCTTCGCTCCCTTCTAAAGTGATATTTTAAAATTATGAACCATATAAAACCTTCCAGTCACTATGATCATGTTAGCTTAAGATAAGATGGCAAAAGAAATTCTGAATCAGTGCTGTTGTATACAAACCAGTTGCTCATAGTCTTGCATCTAGTCCTGCATCTAGGAAACAGGATGAGTGTAGCTTGAATATCTTTCATGCCCTTTCAGCTTTATTTTCCTTTCCTTCTTCTACAATCATTATGAGAAAGTAAAGAAGAGGGGAAGAGAGGAAAATAGAAAGAGGAAAGACAACAATAGAAGTTTCCTTGCCACTTGATCTTTATCAAATTATAGAGTTCAGTTCTTAGAGAGAGCTTGAGACAAGTCCTTTTTGTTAACAGCACCTTTATACACAGGCTCGCACAGTGAAATCACTACTGGTCTGTGCTGTCCTGATGAAAAAACCTGGTCTCCTCCTGTTCCCCTGGCATTTCCATATAAATCTGTACAAGTTCTTTGAACCCTGTTGTCTCATGGACTGTGGCAAATCTGGGGACCCCTTCTAAGGCAATTCCAGGAAGTCAGATGAGAAGAACAAAGATAATTTAAAAGTTTTGAAGAGTTAATGGACAACAGTGAAATAATAAGGTACTTTTTAGAGGAATGTAGAGCGTATATCCTCCAAGGTATGAATTGAAACAATAAGGAATACTTAGCCATTTGTTTTCCAAGCAAAAGCATGTTAGTTCCTTAGTTTGAATAATTAAAAATATATGTTTGAGGGAATATGGAAGACAATACTGTCATGGCCAGTACTACATTAGGAAATTGAAATAAGGCTGGACTAGGTGACCTAATGGTCTTTTTCTGTTTGTAATGACTGTTGTTGTACTTGGTCCCTGCCCTTTTGTTCTTCAGATGTGTTACTGAGGGCCAAATTTTTCCACTGCATTCTGCCAGCGCAGATGAAATTTTTTCTAGATCTTTAGCTTTTTAGTGCCAAGTTATGCATAAAAATCTGAAGAGGTGTGATTTCTTTTTAGTATTTTAATGTTTTACATGGCAATAGAACTTATTTCTGCAATCTATGTGACATAGTACTTTTGAGACTAATATATGGGTCATACTCTACACAAGAGCACTTTGGCGTGTATTTGTAGATCTCATTGTCTTGGCACATATCCTAGTTCCTTTCTCCTGATATTTTTGACTCCTCATACCCTGGGGATTGTATACTGAGTTATCAATACTGCTCTGATCTGCGTCTCCAGGAATGAGATTGACCTTCAAATGGGAGAAGTAAAAATATAAGAAAATATGCTATTGAACACCAAAACCATTTGATGGCCAGTCTATCCTATCTGAACCTCATCAATTTTATAGTTGAAAAATTCCCACTTTTTAACCTGTAGCATTAAATAGCTTTCAGGAAAACTGAAAAGGTACTGAATGCTATTTAGTGACCAGAAGAGATGGCCTGGAATTATGACTTTGGGATTCTTGGTTTTTTTTACCCAGTTTTTAATCTATTTGGACTTGGTTTATACCTTTAAGTACGTAAACCCAATTCCACTTACCAAGGCAGTTGTTAGGAGACTTGGTGAATACAATTATAATAAATTATTTACCTATAGCATCCTTAGCAGCAGGAGAAACAGTTAAAATTAGTGTACTTATCTTGTTTTGTTGGTTTTACTGTATTTTTTTTCAGAATTTAATTGCTCACTCCCTTTTCCCAGTCTTGATCTTATCTCTGCTCCTCCTTGTGACTGAAACACTTTCTCTTTCAAGCCACTCACTTCTTCATATAATTCCCCTTAAGCCCCTCCTTTTCTATTTAGCTTATGATTGATTCCCTTTGAAAAGCATTTTGTGCTATTGTGTGTTAACTTAAACCGTATTTTACATAAAAGGTACAAGATAAATAAAGGAATGGGTGGGAAATGATGCATTAATGCGTGGGCTGAAAGACGGAACAAAGGGTTGTTTTGTGCATGTCAACAAAACTGTGACTTTACTCACAGAATAAAAACTATGAACACTTTTTAAGATACTGAGATATGATAAGTTAAAGATCTAACCATGTCATTTTCTGATAGAAATAATCCTAGGCTTCTTTTTGAACACTTGTTATGGTGGACAATGTGAGCAAAAGACAATAATTGGCATTATGAAAAACTCCTGTAAATATAGCTGCTGCATTGCAATGTGCCGCTCTAGCAGAACATTGCTGAGAAAGATTTTGTTTAAAACATTTATTGGAGGCATATATTACAGTATATCATTTACTGGCTGGAAGCCATGCAATATGTGTCTTAAAACAAAAAAAAATTACCTTGTAATATGAGCTCCTCCAAGGCATAATTATATAATAAAGTTCTTATTGGGAAAACTGGAAGAAGGCCAAGCGTTGTCCAAATATAGTGAATGTCAGAGCCAAATTTATTATCCTTAGCTATTAACAGGAGAAGGCAGGTTTTGTTTACCAAGCTTAATTCTCTCCTAATTACAGCCACTATAAAATAATTACTATCCATGGGATAACAACACAAGGCAGAGTGACTAACAGAAGAAACTGCAGGGGTTAGAAAACAGAGTGCAATTCTGTGTCATTTTGAACAGCTTGTGTACTGCCATGAACAAATTAACGGACTTCATTAAGGAATTATGTTTTAAGAGTGGCTTTGCAGTGAAGCAGTAAAGCAATTAATGCATCTTATTTGGTCCTAGATCTGAGTTCTAGTGTGGTTTTAGACAGCAAGTTAATTTTTTTTTTTTATGATGTATCAGGTATAATAGGATGTAACCACATTACTGAATAAGATCAGTAATGGGTGTATGGAAAAGACTTTTTTTTGGTGAAATGATACCCAGTCTCTATGGAACCAAAATATTTTACTCAGTGCTTTTGTACTAATCTGATCTTAATTGAATAGAAAACAAAGAGAGAGACCAAATTAAGCTGGAAAATACTTTGTGTATTCAAATCTTTATTTTCATTACATTTTGGATAAAGGATCACAGCACTCTGTGTTTGAGCAAGGAAGGCAGAATCGTGCAAAATTTTCAGTGTTTCATTTTTGCTTTCCATAAAAATCTGAATAGAATATTTCTCAGACGTAACAGAATCCTTCATCAAATTTGCAATGTTTCCATTCTTACTTTGCCTACCCTCTTCCATCTTATCATGCAACCCCAGAGGTGCACAACAGACCTAGGGCTAGGGGTTTTTTTGCAATTAAAGTGTATGTATCAAAATCAGCCTGTACACAACATATTCACAGTGTAAAAGGTTAGAGTTCAAGCTATCTTCTCTCTGGAGCAGACAGTTCACCCTATAGCAGGGCTAACTCCCTGATTTTAGTGACTTAGTGGGAACTGGCAAACTCAACACACTTGGGAGTCTGTTTTAGATACTAGTTTTAATAGGCCTCCAGATGGCCACATGAAAGCAAAAGGATTATTATAGTAGCCCCCAGCCGTGCCATTATAGATAAAGGTGTATTAGAGTTTCCTTTACAAACCCCTTTTCTGAGGATTTTATAACTCCATTATAAAATTCTCTTAGCACCAGAAGTCAACATAAAGTTCTCAGCCCACACAATATGTTTTAGGTTTTTTGTTTGTATAAAGTGTGTATGTCAGGACAGCCTCTGTTTATCCTGTGCACATAGGAGTGGTTTAGATTACTTTAAAGAGTACTTTTGGCCACAATTTTAAAAATAAGCTAATCACGAAAATAAAATTTAAATGTGGATACCCTCAGTTGGGGTGAATTAGCTCACTGTCTTCTGTCTTTTGAGATTTGAGATCAGCCAAATGCTCTGCCGAGCATCCTCTCCTCATTATTTGTCTGACTGTAAGTACAAGGGGAGGAAAAGTTGAATCCAAAGCTAAGACATGAAACTGGAATGATAGAAATGTTGCTGGACACCTAATATGAATATCACGGTAGCACCGAAGAGAATTGGGACACACAACCCCAAATCCTTGATGTACGCATCAAATTTTGGAACCATGAGAATTTTGGGTTTTGATCCAAATCCTTGCTAGTGGTGTTAGAGACAGGATGCTCTTTAAGCTGTGACAAAGCTGACTTTACTAGCTGCATTTGTATTCTCTAGTTTTGCCCTTGTTTCCCTGGGCTCTAACATCAGCGGCATTAAGTTATTAGAAAAGTTTCTTCGCACATTTCAAACAAAACCGTAAAATCCAATTTCATAGAAAAAATCCACACATCTTTGAAAAACACAAAGGAAAATGCAGTCAGTCATTTAGCTTCTTTCTTTTTCTGACCATAAAACCAAAATGGGTTTTGCAATTTTTCCTCTAAGTTTAATCAAACAGTTTCTCACTTTTTGACAAATTCTTTGCAATTTCCTGAACAACAAAACAAGGAATGTGGACAGTAAACCTAGCTAAGTATTAAAGTTACTTCCCGCATAAAATCCCTAACTGATTCCTTTTTGTTTTAACACTAGTTTTTTTATGTTAAAACAGAACATGACTTACTGCAACATGAATGTTATCTCTTCTCCAGGTGTCACATCCTCTTAGGTTATACTTTAAATTCCTCATTGCAAAGGCCAGTCCCGTATGTTAGCATTGTAGAAAAGGAAGTGCCATTTTAAGATATTGTGTCGATAATTCTGCATATTTATGAAGGCAAATTATGAATTGATATGATCTATCATAATGGCTCTGCCATGTCAGTGTCTGCATGTTAACTACTTCATTACAGGATGATACGGTGTCAATCACAGTTTTTCAGAAGTCCAGAATCACTACTAAATTTTAGTAATTTATCTTCAATTGGATTAAAAATCAAATGCTAACATGTTTGCAGCTTGTTAAGTTATGCTTCTAATTAACACTGAAAGAAATCAGGACAATGAGCATGGAAATATTTAGTGTTTTACATGTTCCTAGTGAATAAATATCTTTATTTGTTTAGAAAATATTATTGAACTTGAAAAATATTTCGGGAATGTTTTATCTGTGCTGCATGATTTGCACATCATTCTATCACATAGCATTAAAAGCTCTACAGAGAACTACAGCTTAAATATTATAATAAAATACAACACTTACAAATGAAATTATACCTAATTTTTCTTTAGATATGTGTCCCATATCTTCTTAATGGCTTTCTGAAGACTTCCGAGTTGATAAGTAGTGCATTTGAATGGGATACATGTCTTCAAATATTGTAGAAAATTCAAGTGTGAGATGTCACGTACTGTAGCAAATTTGCTACAATACCTAGGCACAAAAGGGTGAGTTAAGGATGGACTGTCAGCATGGAGGTCATTGACCTGGAATGAAAGTAATGTACAGATCTAGAGCACTAATGAGGGAAACAATGACTTCCACAATAATGATGCGCAATGCTGTATAACATCCCATGTATTCTTATATAGCCTGTAAATGTCACAGGCCTCAACTAGAAATCAGAATTTCCTTGCTTTTGATGGCTTGTCTTCAGATGTTTGGTGTGTTTTGTAGCTGTAGCTGTTGCTTTGCTTTATGCATAAGCCCTTCTAGGAAGCTGTTGTTGAGTTGAAGCAATGTCATGAATATCGCCCAGTGAAATACTTGTTGGTTTTACATATATTTCAGAGGCCAAAAAAAAAAAATAAATTCAGAACTCTAATTCTAGGAGTTCGACTAAGTTTATTCTATTTGTGCCCTGGGAAGATTTTATATGTGCTTTAACAAGTAAGGTCTTTATTATCTGAGTCAGAGCTCTATGTGCATGTTTTTGTTCTCAGAGTCATATCAGTTTCAGGATAATTGTTTGCTAGCAATGCACTTCTACCCAATCCCTACTGTTTTAAAATGTGATTATCTTTTGCACAGGGTGGATGGATACATTAGTTTCTAGGCTATTTGAGTTATTCTTGATTATGGACAGAAAAAAAAGAATTATTTGAAATATTGCAAACACAAATATATTATTTTTTTCTGTTTTCTTTATTTGTTTTCCCATACATTGGAGCAGGGCTTGGAAACTTTGTACTGAATAAAGCTTGCATTTTATTGTGACCTGTATCTGCAGTTGTTGTCCTGTAAGAGACATTTCAGAAAATGTTCTTGTTTCCTGAGGGAACTTCACTTCCAACTGTTTATGAACCAGGTTGAACAGATCTTTAACCTAAAAGCCTTGTCTGGTACCAACATGGCCAAGTACAGTCTTAGGTGTCCAGCACATTTGCTGGAGGTTCAAGCGGTAGATGCCCTCCTGGTCTTATTACTGTGATTTATTTAAAAATATTTAAAACCAGAATCGTGCAGAAAAGCTGCAAAAGTCTGTAGCTGAGAGCCTCAACTTTACTATCTCTTGCGAGCTACAACCTAGAAGAAGCAAGAACCATTGTGTCAGACAATTGACAGTCTGTTAAGGGATACTAAAAAAAAGGGCTGGAAACAG
This sequence comes from Campylorhamphus procurvoides, assembly GCA_013396655.1. Classification (NCBI taxonomy): domain Eukaryota; kingdom Metazoa; phylum Chordata; class Aves; order Passeriformes; family Dendrocolaptidae; genus Campylorhamphus; species Campylorhamphus procurvoides. The sequence continues at coordinate 2,145,904 of WBMV01007822.1, forward strand.
AAATAGAAACTAACTTTCAGCTTTATCAAGTGTGATGCTCCAAGGTCAGAATGAAATTCAGGGATGGGGCAGCACAAAGATGCTTGCACGGCAGGTGCCCTGGTCAATCTATAAACTCAGAGGCCATCAGTCTCGGCTTGTGCCAGCCTGCATTTTAATCAGAAGGAAAAATATGTGGCACAGTTAAGCATGCTTAGTGGTTTCCAATCAAGCAAGTCCCAAAACCAGAATAGTAAAAACGTGTCAAAGGAGTTTTAAGGCACATTGGACATATATAAGATCCTGACTATGCAAGTATTGCTAATGGAAAATTAATTTAAAAATTACTAATATCTCAGATTAGGCATTCCCTCCTTGATTCTCCTACAGAGCTGGAAATTGATCCTAGTAAGAACACACATTTCTACATCCTTTTTCATTTTGTCCTATGCTGGTTCACAGGCTAGTGTGATGACTGAAAAGGCAGTATCAGTGATAATGCACATACACTGTATTTGTGGACTTCCTCTCCTTTTAATTTGTTCATACCATGTGGTACTTTGCCTTGGAAGATCTGATGAGATCTGAGTGGGAATTTTGTTAAATGTGGTATGGTTGGGGAAATTTGAAGGTGATAGCAATGAGTCCTGTCTAACTGACAAACACAAAACACTGGGAAAAGAGTACCTGTAGGAGCAGTCAGAGAAGCAGAGAGAGGTTCAGAAATAAACAAAACTTTGTGATTTTTTTTTTTTTGCTCTTTTTGGTAAATAAAATAAATACCTTCTCATTTTATGAGAAATGAGGGAAAGCTGAATAACTTTCTAATTGTGATCAGATCTGAATCCTGAGAAGTACTTGTGTAGCAAGTGAGAATGGTGATTTTCAGTCTGCTCTGCAGAGTGATAAATTAAATCGCTTAGTGCCTAGCTAATTCTCTTCCCCCTAAAGCACTTGGTCATATATGCTCTTTACAGAAGGTGAAGAGTTTCTCCAGATGTTTCACTCTTTTCTTCCTTTACATCATCTTCTGTCTCACTTCTTACCTTTCTTCTGGCTTTAAGTTACAGCAGTCTTGTGAGGCTCAGTATTCCTTACATGTATTCACAAATATACACAAATGTGCTGAATAGTGCCTGGGTGATAAAATGTCTCCTTGCATGATGACTTCACAGATGACCTTAGATATGGCATATTTTAATTTTCCATGTCATCGACATAGCTCAGCCTACGTGTTGTGCCATGTCTTTGATGCATCAGCTCACTGGGTATATGCCTCACCAAAACGGCTTATGGATGCACGGCAACCCTATCTGGGATTTTCAGATGTCCCAAAGCCTAGTCAGGGGTAAAGCAGCTGCTCTTTTACCAGGGTTGAAGGACATACAGACAGAAGTATCTTCAAAGCCTCAGATTGTGTCTAGACAAAATTTTGAGATAGGAAAAGAGAACATACCCATATTTTCATCAGTCCTAATAGAACTGTTTCTCAGCATGATGTTTAAAGACTTAATGACTTCTGAAGCCAGAAAAACTACACTTGCTGGACAGACACTTTCCTCTCAGTTGTGTAGCTTGGCCTTCTAGTCTTACACTGTCTCACTGTGAAATATATATAAAATATAAAAGACATAGCTCTGCCTGCTGGATACCACCAATATTATCTGCTAAATTTCACAGGAAGTGTTTGGAAGCTTTCTGACTTCCATGTGATCCTAAGGGTCCATTATTCAGTGAAGCATTCAATAGTTTTCTTGCAACTATGGCAAAACAAATGTTGTACAGTATTTTGATAGCGCAAAAGTGAAGAAACTTGGGATTTATTAATATATCCTTGCCTATAGAGAGAAGTTTTAAAGTTAGTAATGCTTCTATTTCCTGCCAGTCCAAACTCTCACGTAGTGGCATTTCCTCATTATGCTGCTGCCTTTCCTTGCACTTCGGGTAGATAATGTACTGTAATGCCACAGAAATAATAAAGTTGTTCCACACCCGTAAAAACAGATAATATTGTAGCAATGCATAAAGGAGTTGTTTTCAAGTACTGTATGGTTAATTTTCCTGTTTTCTCTTTCTCTCCATTATGTGATCTGTAGCCACAGCTTATTAATAGTTTATTAACAAACATATATCCCTTTCAATGTGAGCATGATTTTGTATGCAACTTTTTTGAAACTGCATTCCTTGAACTTGTGAGTTGCTGTTTGAAACTGAGATGTATGAATTTAAAGCCCCCAACAGTACTTTGAAGATAATGCTAAAATGTACATACTGGGAAAGCAGCAAAAAGACTTATGAAAGCTTAGTCATCCTAAGAGGTCTTGAATCGGTGTCCTTCTGAATTTTACACTGCAACACAGTATGCAAGTTCAGGCCAACCCACCAGTGATAATAAATGAGAAATTGTGAGGGCTACTGAGCACTGTGCAGGCTCTCCCAGTGAATCAGGACACAGTTTGTTAGCACAGGTGTTTCTGTAATTGTGATTCATTGGTGTGAATGCTCCCTGCTCAATGGTCCTCTTCCACGTCCGTCTTCTCCTGGGGTCGTATTGATCTGATGGGTGCTGACCTTCACTACGGGATAACAAGTAAGCCTACACAGATGGGGGCTCTATTCATATTCTAAAGGTTAAACCACAGCCCTATAAAATATTAAAAGGGATATTTTTTTCAAGTGTGCAAGAATTTTATAGCACAAATTGGAAAGACTTTCTGGAGATTACCAACACTAAATTCCACCTGCGCTTTTTGAAAATCTCTCTCTAAACCACTTAAAGCCAATCGTCTGTGTAGATACAACTCACTTCTGTTTCACAGAAGCCTGCATTATGGTCTTTTTGTAGACTTGTCAGGGGGTTTTGTTGCATTCGTTTTCTGACAAAAACTTTCCTTTCTACAAAACTGTTTTGGTGTTTGATTTCCCCCCCTTCCTCCAGTTGAAGTAAATAGGTTTTCTTCAGGAAAATACAGATAAGTCTTCATCTGCTTACTGGGATAATTTTTTTAATTAAATTTTCTGTCTGTAGGCTAAAATGTTCCATGTTGCCTGAATAAGAATTTTTTTCAAGGAATTTTCAAATTTCTTTCTTCAGTATAATTCTTGGTTTTGACTTTCAGTGAGCTTGCATGAAATTGTTTTCATTGTTTTCAAGAATACATATACATGCTCAAATACCCTCACATGCAAATCTACACCTCAAATATTTTTATATATGTATGAATATATATACATATATGTGTGAATATATATACATATATATTCAGATTCTAAAAAATGAAATTTCTTCCCAATCCAAGTCTAATTCATTCACTTTGTTTGGATGAAAAAGAAGCTGGACCAGGGCACCCCATTCTTGAGACATCTTTGCTTTCCTCTGTTGCCCTTATGCTCCACATCTGCTCTAGGAACTTGAAGAAGAGCCAGCAAAAGTCAGCCCTTGGAGATGAAAATTGATCACATTCCTTGTAACCTGCAATTAATGTGGCCCATTGTAGCCCCCTCTGCAAAGTTCATGTTAAGGCCTCTTTGCTGTGTATGTTGCATATTAACTGAGTTCTGTGCCTGGAATGGGGATGTTTGGAGTACTCTCCCACACTACTGCCACTTTACGATACTTTACCAAAAGTTAAATCATTAAAGCTTCTCTTTCTAGACTTACAGTTCCTTGTGTGTTTTTTTTTTTTTTCAAGTTTCAGTCTGAAAGAAATATACAGTAATTCTTTGCCTGCAAGCATGGATTATACAGTGGAAATCTGTGATAATTTTATTTTTTGGATGTTCATAGATAAATTGTGTATGCAATATGTTATATATAGTATGATGTGTGCATACAGGTCTTGCTTCAGGCATGCAACACAACTTTACCTCATCAAGAAAGTAGCCCTTGGCAATTAACTGCTTCTTAATGGAATATGATTGTGGATGATGACTGTTTATGACAATGAACATATTTCTGTGTACTGAAAGGACTGACTCCTATCCTTATATAAAACATTCATAACTTCCTGTGCTTTAAAATCACTACGTTAGTCTATATGATCCACTGATAAAGAAAAGCAATTTATTGTGAAATAGTTATAAATAGAGAAATACCCTGTGAGGATACAATAATTGTGTCCATTTTCCTGTCCCCAATGCTATGAAATAATAAAATGCTAATAGATGCAAATTATGCATGCTCTTTGATGCATGCTAAAAAGGGACCATATAAAAGACAGAGGTACCTTCAGTACCCAGTGGTCAATGCATCATCATTTTCTGTTTATATCTAGCTTCAAGCATAAAGTTCCGTTTCATTTTAAGGGATTGTGCATCTACCCATCTGAACTGACACCCTAAGCAAATATGAGTTCCTGATGGGTTAAAGGAAGATAATCCTTGAATTCAAAATAAATTCCACAAGGAAACCTTGGAAAGAAAAAAACAAACATTGCCCCCAATAGGACAGTCACTGTGACTTGAAGAAAAGAAAATTGAAATACATGAAAAATCAATGAGGTAATAATTAAATTGTGGAGTCTGCAGTACAGTGACCAAAGCTCAGCATGCATTTGTTAATGTATACTGGGAACTGGGGTAATCAGCAGCTGAAGGAGAGCAAAGAATGTCTGTCATCCTGAACCTAATTTGACTATCGGACTCTTTAAAAACACATACCTCCTACAGTATACAGGGATATTTATAGGAGGTTAAAGATACAAATTAAAGTCCAGGAGACTATACATTCCTGATTACCCAGCATTCTTAAATCAGCCCCTGCTTCGTTCTCACACCTGGGCCTCAGCTGCAGTGTAGCTGTCATTTACGCTATCCATGGCACAGGATTGATGACAGTCATTCGCTGATGAAGCTGTATACATCATTTCTGTCCAAGCTGCACTGGCCAGATGGACCCTGACCATCCATCGCCTGTCAGGGACGCATCTGTTCACACTCCTGCTAGAGGTACTAACAAGTCACTGGCTTTCCAAAAGGACAGTATCAGCTGAATAGAGCACAACATAGAAAAAGCTGTTGTTATTGTTCTTATATTCTTAATAGGGTTTCTATAACAGCTTTTTAAGATGTATAAAGGATGACTTTGACTAACTTGTAAGTTAAAAAAGTTGCAAAAATCCTCCATACTGCTGTGAATGCTTGTTGAATTCAAAATATAGAGGGCCTGGGAAATATTTCTGGTAGATGTCTTTTTTCTTTAGAGAGAGAGACTGCTGGGCTAAGAATTTATAAGATGGGACCACGTGGTGATGTATTATTTCTTTCAAGAAATAGAAATATATGCAGATTTTCTTGTATATCTAGGATTGTCCATGAACATTTTTCATGGAGCAGTGAAGGACTATTTTACAGTTCATTCTGTGGTGTAACACTAGCCATCAGTAACATAAAAACAAGCTCCTGAAATGACTGTTTTCAGCAGTGGACTTTATTCACCAACACAAAAGTGGTTCTGTAGGGCAGAGGCTATAAATAGACTTTCACAGTTTGTATACATCTCATCCCTCCAATGTCGTAAGGCTAGTATATCATGACTATATGGAATCGCATGTTATGTATGTTTTCATAACTGGGAAACCAAAACTATTTTACTACGTGAGAATTTACTTGGGAATGTTTTGAGGAATGCTATTTAAGTAAGAATAAGAAGGCCATATGGTATCAGCTCTCCAAAATAACCTCGAGGAAAGTCAAAAAGGAGAAAAAAAAAATTCTGGTGTCCTGAAGAGTGAATAAGAATAGGATCAGCTCCACTGCCACCAGCATGGTCTTCTGCCTCCCTAATAGGCCCAGAGGACCTCCTCTTTTCCTGGTGACTGCGGTAAAACTTTCAATACCCATGAGATACCTGATTTATTTTTTCTCCTATTTCTTGTGTCCTTAATATTCTTTAGCTTGCTTTTAGTGTACCAGGGAAGTTTTTGAAGGAAGTACTCAATGTCACATGCATTTATGGTGTAAACAGCAGGTTAAGAAAAAGATAGTAGTGCAGAAGAATGGCAAGAATTGTGAAATATGGGTACAGGTAATACTCTAGTTTTGGCTGCATTTTCGATTAATGATTTTTCATCACTTTCATGAGCAGACCTATTCTGAAGCTCTCCTTTGGAGTGACAGAATATTTGATGATGCCATAGCAGCTCACATGTGCTGCTTGTGAATTTGGCCAGCTCCAGAAACCCAGGAACAAAGGAAAACTGACCACATTAGCGCCCCTTCCATTTATTTAAGAATAAGGGTTTCTATTCAGATTTGCGCATTTGTTTCTCTACAGCCCAGCTCCACTCATATAAATAGGGATTGAAGACTAAACCTTTTCCATATGAATTGAAAGTTAAAAGCACATGGTATTGTCTCTAGATAGCACTCTTTGCTATCCTTCTAGAAATAGGAATACACTGCTATTTATCTCTTGAAGTTTTACACTTTCTATTGGTTTTAATTTCAGTTATCAGCAAACTGCCTAATCTATATTCAATATTTTCATGTTATCTTGCTTTGTTTCCTTTTCTTTTAACTGGAGATCAGGCTTGATTGGATATAAGTTAATGTTCATGTTAAAATCTATTTTTCCATAAGCAAAATTCAAAAAGCAAGAGGATTTTTGAAAGTATAATGTAGAGCTTTGTTAATAAACAATAATTATATTTTAGTGTTATATTTCTATTATTCAATAAAAAGACTAATAAATTGTATTGTGTTTTAAAAGATATATTTTTAGAGTGATCTTGTTTTGTTCTGTGTTAGGAAACTAGTTATATATGTGGCAAAGGAAAGAGTAGCTGGTGAATTATCCTTAATAGGTACTTGTAAGAGGGAATCAGACTTCGTGGTAGTGATAAATTAACCAGTCTCTGTTTTGGAAATGGTGCTGGATGGGCTATAATTCTAGCATGGTCAGTGTATCAGGCACAGGTCTTGAATGCATGGACTACATAGCTTAAAGAAGGGTTAAACAGAGGAAGGACTATAGATCACAGTGTAAGTTAGACAAAGGCCATCAAAACCAAACAAGGCATAAACCTCCAGCAGTTCCAGAGCATAAAAGGACAATAGTTGGATGCTGGGCTTGCTCTGTGGTGGCAGAGCCTCCAATGCACTGCAGTTCTGTGGTTTGTTTTCTGCAATACCCTCAGCCACTGTAAGATCACATTACAGAGACAATAGTGGTATGAAATTCACAATACTGGCAAAGCAGGTATTGATATTTAATCAGTCTGCTTTTTAATAGCTGATACTGTGACATTTTATACAAAGTATTTGAGGCCAAACCTTTCAGGTTTGTGGCGGCTTTTTTTTTCCCTTTTTTTCTTTTCTTTTCTTTTCTTTTTTTTTTTTTAATGTTTCTTGTAGATGTTCTTAAAGAATTTTTACGTTTTGGATAACAGACTCAATATACTACTTGTTTGTTGATCACTGGCAGCATAGCATGAACTGCAGTGTTACTCAAACTCTGTAAAACTTCTCCCCCAGAACAACCTTATAACCTTTCACATTTAGAGCCAGAATGTGAGTTCGGCTTACACTCTTTTGGGTGCTAAGAAATTGTGAAAGGATCCAAGACCATTTGAGTGACCTCATGTAGACGTAGGACAAGTGAATTGACTATTGATGAGGGCTGGAGGGGGGTGGTGGTGGTAGAAATTTAAATGAAATATTTTGTTTCAATAGAGTTTTTGTTTGGAATTGTCCATTTGTTTCACTCTTTTTCAGATTACTATTTCATGCATTTAGAATAATATTTCAACACTGCAAAATAATTAAACTTTTCCATATATATATATTTTATTTTTCCATTGCATTTTATAAGAAAAAAATTCTTCAGACTTGAACTTTCTTCAAGATAGAAAGTTACTTTTGTTGCTAAGATTGAAATACGCTTTTGTAACCTACAGAGTAACTGAGCGGAATAACAGAATAGTAGTTTTCTTCACAGTAAACAAAAATGTACTAATGCTACAGTACTGTGCTATTCTTGTTGAAGTTTATACTCAGTGGTATTTATTGCTGAATTCTACAAAGCTTTAGTTATTGAGGAGGATAATCTGTGCCAAACAAAGATTATTTCAATTAAGAGGAAACTATCAGTAAAAAAAAAAAAAAGCAAAGTTATAAACATGCCTAATTAAAATATATTTTAAAGTAGAACATAAATTTCTTTTATATAATAGCATGCATGTAAATGAAATATTAACTGTAATGTATGATATATAAATAAAATACTTCAAATAGGTGCTTAGATAAACTGCTCACAAACACATCCGCAACAAATAATAGTGGAAAATACCTTGATAGAGTGGGCTCTTTGACAAATTTAATTGCAGGACAAGTGTTTTAATGTGCAGGCTGAAATGAGTGACACATGGGACTTAATGGAAGTGCGTTCATGCAGGAGAAAAACAGTGGATGTAATGGCATTGATTGGTAAGACTAAGAGAAAAAAGGAAAGAAGCATGCTTCAGTTTTTTCATGACAATAAAATAGTTTCTAATAATGTCCTGTATTGACAATGTTATCATATCATATTTGTTTATGTCCTGATAGCTTAAACCACACCTTGTGGAACTGACTGCAGGAGAAGGAATTAAGAAGGATTTTCCCGCTTATTTCAATTTATCTAATACAATAAAAAAGAATAAATTTTACAGGCTAAAATCACGCTTATGTCCAATAGCCAAGAAATAAAAGCGAAGTCTTGGCCATATTTCAAATTCCTGCTTGATTATATGTCCATCAAAGAGAGGCTCCTACACTATGGGTAACAGCCTATGTACTGTATTTTAACATCAGAAAGAGTGAATACCGTGTGGAGCATGTACCCACCGAGCCACATAGAAGATCCACAGGATACAGAAGGGCACATGTGTGAAAGTAAAAAAGATCAAAACAGGATCTCAAATACCATATATCTTCATTTTGAAGCCCCTATCAATTAGTAACCGTTCATTTTTAGCAGCCACAACCTTACCATGCAAGCCACAAAGCTTCAGCTACTGAATTCCCCCATAGACAATGGCTGTTTCAGCAGATTTACCTTGGGTAATGACAATTTTGCAATATTTTTGGCAATGCTTACATTTCATTCCAGGATTAGACACTGAACTCAAGGTTATGATTTTCTCACAGCAGAGGCTGGGTTAGGTTTGGTCATTATTTTCATGAAACCTTGTCAAGAATAACCTAGATTGCTGGTTGGTGGCAGTCTTAGTGGGTGGCATTCTACCTTTAAAAGTAGCATTAAAAGAACCAACATCACATCACATCACATCAGCAGCTCTGCCGGCTTCCGAACAGAACATAATGTTGAGATTTAGAGAAGCTGAGATCCCGCTGAAGTGGGATATTAAATTGTGTCAAATAATGAGTTTATGTTGCATATTTTTAGGGTAACTACTTAAGTCTGAACTTCCTTAAATGTACACTGTAATCTGTAGTTCATGCACCAGGGTCAGTCAGCATTTGACATTTCATTCAAAAGTCAGTACTAAGAGCTATCAAAGTGCAGTGTGAGGTATCAGCTGTATACTGGTCTCTATTCTTAGGGACCACCAGTCTTTTTACGTGGAAACCTTCAAGGCTGAGTGATCAGTTGGAAAAAAAAAAGGGTGAAATCAGACAGAGTGTGATTTTTCAATTTATTTCTTTTTAAGTGATCTATTTTCTTTTAAGTGCTTTATAAATATAAGAAATCAGCATGCTTGCAGCAAGCATGGGTAGAGCCCTTCCCAAATCTTCGTTTGCAAAGCCTAGGCATGATGATGATGAAGTATAAGAAAACTCAGCTTATGTTCCTTGTTTTCTTGTCATGTTGCCTCAAACATAATTCATGAGCACTGAGAGGTGAGTGAAATGTCAGAGCAGTGTGAACAAGTTGTTTAAGTTCAGGACATGAGCATTTAGGGGACCAGTTTCAGCAGGTATTGAAATTCACATTCCAAAGAACCCTTTCAATATCTGATAAGTATCCAAGTGTGGGGATATGTACCCAAGGTCTGCACAGCAGAAGTGGTAGTTTGACTCAGTTCCAAGAAGCTGGCATCTTTTGACAATGTCGTAATGATATTTTGAGCCAGTGAGTAATGTCGAATTATGATACTGTTCCTGTAGGTGCCAAAAAATTAGGGTTTGACCTTACCATCAGACCAGATTTGAACCATTTCAGAATATTTTCTTGGATGAAAGAAGGCATTGTGTCAAACTAGATTTAAGTCCTTGCTGAGTTGGGTTCATTTCAAACCGTGATAAGGAATTCAGTCCCACAAGATTGCTTTATGCTGCAAGTCTGAAGTTACTGAAGTCCTCTTCATGAGGACTCTGGTGGTCTTGCTCTTGATGTCACTGCCCTACTACTTTTGTCATGAACAGCAACCTAACCTTTATGGAGATGTGTTAGGTGCTGCACACACAGTTACTTATTAAATCCAGTAGCGTCAAATTGGAAGTTAAAGATTACAAGTGTATTAAGTTTTTCAAATTATATTTTAAATTAAGAAAGTGTCTCAGAAATTTCAAATGGATTGTATTTGAAATTTCTGAGAGTATTGTACAAGGGGAGAATGAATAAAACATGTACCTACATGTTAATCCTGATTTCATAATATGAAATTATTTCTGATTAACTTTAGTTTCCAAAAGGTTACTTTACATGTTTTATATACACAGAGACACATGTGCCTATATTGGATTGAATAGAACTAGACCAAGTCAGTCGTTATCTTTTTGTTAATGCCACAGATCTGAAGTGTGCAGCATATAAGATACCTAATTTTTGGGAAAAAAAAAGAAAAAGAAAAAAAAAGAATTATTTTGGACCATATACTACATATACTATTTCAAGTACATGCTGAAGTGTTCTGTTACCTTATCTTAAGCAGTATTTATATTTCACTCCTATTGTGGCTTAAATCTTTCCTCTTTTAAAGCACTTTTTTCAAGGAAGTGAAAATGCTGTGATTGGAACCCATAGCTCAGAATAGTAACATAGATAAGTTCTGTTTAAGAATGTGTATCACTTCTAATTGTGACCTGGGTGAAGAAGGACTGGGTGGATGGCTGCTTGTCCCTGGGGAGCACGAAGATTTATCAACAAGCAGAGGAAATGAAGGGGCTTAGTTTGCTGACTTCACTGCGCTCCAGTTTGGGGCTTGTATGTTTCGTGTTCCAAGACTAGCTATCCTTGGTTTGTTATAATTAAGAAATTGCTACCTATAGGTCCAGGGGCATTTTTTTAATACAGTGGATGCAGAGCTACCTATTTGACCTTGACTGCTCTCCTTCGAACTACAAATATAAACTGTCAAGACTGACACATAGAAGATTTTTTCTTTCATATCTGAAATAAAATTTGATATAGATTCTTCTGTTGTGAAAGTAATCAAGTAATTAAAATAGAGACAACTAGGAGAAGGTTTATTTTGTAAGCAGGTGCTTAATGAAAAATAACTAACTTCTCAAACTTAGGAATTTAATTAAGGACAATAAAGAGTAATTCTTCATGAAAATTTAGCCCTTTAAGGTTTTTTTGTTTTTTTACTCTCAGTTTCCCTCATTATGACATTGTCTATGCTGCAGGTAACAGTAATGATTTAGATTTCTTTATTATTTTTTTCACACGGCTTATCTCTACAGTAATATTTCCAGGCATAAAATACTTTTCAGTGATCCCCAAAATAATCTGTGAACTGACTACCCTTGACCTTTGAGGGGAGGAAATGTTATTGTGCCTACTTCAAATGAGTAAATTCCAGGTATTAGTGAGTCTAATGGTTTAAGGTTTGTGGGGAAAGGATGTGGGTATTCACACAGTCCCACTACAAACCAGCTGATGATGCACTTTGCCGTCCATGGAGTAATATGGCTGGGAGCAGGGCAGTTAACTGAAGATCAGTCCATGTAAAAGAAGGGTTAAAATATAGGATTCTTCTGAGAGGATGGAGAAGAACATTTATGATCAATCCTAGTCAACAAGTGCTAAGAAAGTAGAGTCTGTCAAATAATCCCAATTACATTACTTGTTTTGATTAGAAATGTAGTTTTCCGTACAAGTGAACAGTTGTACTTCTCAAGCAGTCTGAATCACTTGAATTGACACATCATGGTATTCTGATTCAAACCACTGGCTATAGTGTCAGTCAGCAACCAGAACATCAGCTATTCTGACTATAACCCTTTTTTTTAGTAGAATTTTGCAAGATTTTGCGCAAAATCACTTTTTTTTTTCCAAGATTCTAAACCAGGAAATAAAACCTGTGACACCTACAAGAAGCGGGGGGGTGGAGGGGGGGCAGGCGGAATTGAAAGGCTGAAGCCACACAGTAGCTAAATGAAGACCACTTAAAGCAACTAAATCACACATTCAGGATCTCCTTATAGACTTAATACCTGAGAATGAGGGACTTTTTCTGGTAAACCAGTGCCAAAAAAAAAGCACTGAGAGACCGGTAGGAGGTAAACGTCTTGGTACTCTGTCCCATTCTCTTGCTGTAACAGAAAAGTGAGTGCAAATCTTTGAATGTTTCATAACAAATTATGAAACAACTACTGTTTCATAGCACATTGGTGAGACCACTCTGAGGAGCACATCTGTTCCTCTTTTTTAAAAGGTAATAGAAAAGATGTCAGAAATTGTTGAAGAATTGGAGAAATTTATTTCTTCAAAAAGCACAGATTTCCAACTGTTTACTATTGTTAAAGCTTATTCTGTTTAGAAAGCATAGGTTTTGTCTTGATTTGAGAAGGAAAATTTTGAGTGCATCTGATTCCTTTGATGAAGTGTAAGCTGTCACAGGACTGAATGGTCACCATTAGAGCCAAACGCATTCAAATTAACCAAACAAAATTTTTCACAGCAAAAGCTATTAATCATCAGAATAAAATGAATGTAACAACCTAGAATATAAGAAACAAAGTAAGAATTACATCGCTTACTTACATTTGCAAAAGTTTCACAGATAAAGTTTGAAGCCCTTTGAAATGGCCAGAAAGTGTTTAGAAATATTTCAAGGAGCAGAGCCACACCAGAATTTTTTCAGGAAAGGTCCATAAAACATAAATGTAAACATGATGCTTTATTTACTTGCCTTATGTTAAAAAACCCCAACAAACAAACAACAAACAGATATACATTTAAGGAGATTTGTTCCTTTCTTGCTGGTACTGAAAACTGAAGCAATTGTGGCTA